>CM044444.1:79889997-80132029 GCA_024363595.1 Xenopus borealis
TTTTTTTTTTTTTTTTTTACTTTTGCTACATGCACAGATAAGAATTTTTATAAACGCTTTGTCAAACTGCCCCTTTTATGCAATGTGTCACAGTATGATGTACTTATGTGTTTACACTTGTACCATACCCCTGTATCTGTCGAATTCAATCAGTTTAAAAAGTGAAGGAAGAAGCCACTTGATGCCCACATGCATTCAACTGCTGAAAACTTTACAAATTTCCCATATGAACTTAAGCTGGCCATAGACATAATGATTACGATCTTTCTTGAAAAAGATCTTTCCAAGAAAGATTGTTTGTTACAATACACAACGTGTAGAGCAGAATTGTCAGATATACAGGTAGAAACAATGGAATTCTACCTGTATCTGACGATTCAGCACTAAAGCTGGCCATAGACGTAACAATTACGATCTTTCTCGGAAAAGATCTTTCCAAGAAAGATCGTTCGTTTCAACACACACGTGTAGAGCTGAATCGTCAGATATACAGGTAGAAACAATAGAATTCTACTTGTATCTGACGATTCAGCACTAACAATGGCCGATGTTCAGGGAGCTTTCAAAGGCATCCGATCAAAATTTTCCGTCCAGTCCGATCAACCAGCCGACCGATATCTTAATCCTCTGACGATATCGGTCGGCTCATTTCCCACCATACACGCACCGAATATCGTACGAAAATTCGTTTCGTACGATATTATCTGTGCGTCTATGGCCACCTTAACAAAGGCCTTCAAAGGCGCCAGATCAAAATTTTCCATCCAGCCCCATCGACGAGCCAACCGATTTCCAAGTCTTCTGCCTATATCGGTGGGCTCGTTTCCCACTATACACGTATCGAATATATTATCTGTGTGTGTGTGCCACCCCGCTTTTTTTAAGGATAAATAGGTGTTTAGTTTTACTTGGGGCACTAGTAAAGGAGGTATAATGATCTCTTTGGCTTCATAGGGCAGTAAAAATGTCTGCTTGTTGGCATCCTCCCAAATGTCTGAGAAATCAACTGTGGGCAAACTTGCATTAGTGCAGAAACCCATGGCAACCAATCTCCTTCTTTTGTGTTTGTTACTCTCCCTGCAATTGGTTGGACATATCTAGTAAGTAGTTACAGGGCATTGCCCATGTGCAAATTAACCAGTGTTTGTAAGTAATCCAACTGTAACTGTTAATAACAGACTACTAATAACTAATTGCTTTATCTACATTTATAAACAGATTTGCTTTTTCTCTGTAATAATAAAACAGCACCTTGTACTTGATGCAAACTAGGCTATAGTTTAATCCTTATAAATAACAGAACCAGCCCATTGGGCTTATTTAATATATTCACGATTTTCTAGTAGACTTAAGGTATGAATATCCAAATTGCGGAAAGATCCTTTATTTGGAAAGCCCCAGGTCCTGAGCATTCTGGATAACCGGTCCCATATCTGTACTTGTACATCCACAGCGCAATGAAAAGAAAGGGTAAGCAGCTGGCAAAACATGGTCTTTTAGTTTGAGTAGTTTGTCAAATTTAAGCTTACAGTTCTCTTTTAAAGGGCAAGGAAAGGCAAAGAAATAAAATCCCAAATGGAAAAATCTATCTCCACTATACTTTAATTAAAAATGTGTACCGTTTTTATAGAAACCTGACTGTATGCAGTGAAATTCTCCCTTCATTTACTGCTGTGGATAGGAATTGTCATATGGTCCCTAACTTCTGGCAGGTAAACAATCATACTTATGAACAGTAGGGGAAGCCCCTGCCTTACTTACCAGCCATGCTGAAAGAACTCAAGCTGCTTTGTTTTTTGATCATTTATGACGACCCCTAAGAAGCCCAGATCACACATTTGTATGTAAGCTACAAGATGACATCCCCCTGGCAAACTTTGAAAGCATAAATTATTTGTTTGATTAGGCTTGTGGTGCAGTAAGTTCATGTTACATATATCCATTTAAGACCAGTTTTGATGACTTCTGATGTGCTGCCTTTTCAATAAAAGGGGTTTATACATGTGGTCAGCATGAGTAAAATGAAAAGGATTTTAATTTGGGTTTTTTTTTTTTTTTACAATTGTTCTATTTATCGCTTCTTCTATACATTGTTTCATTCAAACCCCCTGCCATTTGATTGGCTCAATGACTCAATTAGCTTGGCTTAAATTCCTTCCAGAATGGATTGCTATGGAACAGAAAAGGACGCATTTTCCATTATGTAAAAATCCTCATATCTACAATAAACTTTTGAATGAAACATTCCCTTTAATTTGGTATTGAAATCGACCAAAACCTCCTAGATATGAAAATGTGGAATGGTAAAATGATCAGTATCACCAAAACGCATTGCAGGCTTTTTTTTTTTTTTCAAATAAGTTGACTAAAATTACCAGAGCATTACAAATAAAGCCAAATTAGTTGCTAATTAAGTGGTAAATGAATGTCTGCCAGCTAAGTTCATATTGGACCACTCTCCAAACATTAAGCAGCTTGTTCCAGGGAAGACCCACATTAAAAAGCTCTGCTGTTTTCTCCCACTCGTTACCTTTCTGTAGTAATTTAGTTGCTGTATAAATGAAACCAAGAATACTTTTATGAATGATAGTCTGCAGCTGTGCTGGTTCTCAGAGGAATAATTGACCTCGTGAGTTTAATGCCTTTTGACCAACTAACATATCAGTCTTACAAAGTGTTTAAGAATGTAATATTTCCAGATTGCAGAGGTTTTGTTATATATGGGCACCAATATGTCTGGGGAGCTTGAATGAGAAATTTCCCACTGGGTGCTTGAAGCTAATATATCTAGATATATTTGCTGGTTCTGCATAGTTTAAATTCACACTGACATAAAGAGGCTAAAGGTTAGACTAAAGCTTCTGACAAGATCCACCTCCTCTGTGCAGCATGCTGGTAAGTACATTGTAATTTATATTCATAAATGTGTGCTTTATGGCTTTTATATGAACTTTTTTCATGATTTTATTTATGAATACCCTTGTTTGTATATTAATTTTGTGTAATATGAAAGGTTCTTTTCAATCCTGATTCTACTGGGAATCTATTTCTTGAAAACCACTGTTTGCTATATTTTGTGCTTCACACAGATAGTAGTCAAAGAAGGATCAGTCATTCTGTGTCCCAAAGATCCAAGGAGCGAGACCACTCCCTTGAATAATGTAGCCACATACTATGGTAAGAACATAAAAAGGAACCAAAATACATGAAGTACAAGGACGTTACATAGTACAACCTCTGTTTAAATACACAGGAGCTGTATAACCTATGATAAAGCTGAATAGAAAGAATAGTAAGTTCATCTGCTGCTCAAAAATACACCTGTGATGTTTTAAATGGACACAGTCACCTGAGCAAGCGTGTTTGCTATTTTTAATCAATAATAGTTTATCTAGGAAAAGTTGTTACTTGTCATGCTTCAGTAGGTGAATTCTGATTCGGTGCACACATCTCTATATTTCTTTTCTGGCAGCTAACAGACTTATAAAACATGACAGACTGAAATGCTAGATAAACTAATTCTGAGGATCAGGGCCAGTTTATAAAGCAAGATGATTTACACTTTGTCTGAAAGGCTCAATATGGAAATGTCTGCACAGGGCCATTTTGAAGTTACATGGAGGTGGGGAATGCCTAATATTTTAACACTTTAAATGACAACTAACCTGCAAGTTCATGGTGCTGTCAAGTAGTAGGCAATCAATTAAAAATGTGGCAACAACATTTTTCCGAGGTATTTCAGACAGCACCAGGTGTGTGTTGTTGGCCAAATCCATAAAACACTAGATTTGATACCTTAGGAATTTTTCTATTTACTTTCTAAATCATAATACCGTGAACCTTTACCTTTTTGGTAAAGCATCAATTTGTATTTGTTACTTTTATTGTCAAGTTAAAAGTGACCTATTTTGATACTAACAGGTATATTTATAATTATCAGAACAATGTTTACAGTTACAAAATGCCACATTTCCTTGCATGCATTGTTACAAAAAGCTGTAATGAACAGTTTAATATTACACCAAATATGTCTCAAATTTCCTACGTACAGCAGACTTTTAAATGTCTTAAGAAATTTTATAATTGAATGCAAGAATCTACAAAATGACCACTAAAGTGGTAGATAAATTGTAGCTAAAAATGCAAATCAAATTTAAGGTCTACTTACACTATTATTGATAGTATATTTCTACATTCAGGGGCAGATTTACTATTGGTCAAATTCGAGGGTGAATTTAATCGTGAATTTGACCAATCGAATTGTGGTTGAATTTGAAACCTTCAAATTAGAATATCGAATTTGAAGGTTTCTACCGCGATTCAATCGATCGAATGATTGATAAAAAAAATTCGATCAAATGATTAAATCGTTCGAATCGACCGATTTTAATGATTTGATTGAATTATTTTTATTCAATTTAAAAAAAAAAAACGGTTATTCGGTAGGTTTAAAGGGCAAGTAATTAGACTACCGAATATTCTAATGGAATTAATATTTTATTCTAATCATTCGAAGTATCAAAATATTGAGGAACACTGTACATAATAATTGACAAACAAATTGATACCATAGCAATTTGATCCCTGTCCACAGGGGTAAGGAGTGTTGCATAGAGAGAGGTGGAAATTGCTTTTAATGGGCTCATATGTACAGGTATGGGATCCATTATCTGGTATTTGGTTATCCAGAAAGCTCCAAATTACGAATAGGCTCTCTCCCATAGACTCCTATTTATTCAAATAATTTCAATTTCCTTTGTAATAATCTAAAACAGTGCATTGTACTTGATCCGAACTAAGATGCAATTAATACCTATTTGAAGCAAACCAGCCTATTGGGTTTATTTAATTTTTACATGATTTTCACCTTCTTGCACTAACACTCACTTGTACTTCCACAGTTCAACAATTCTAAGGATATGGGCAATTTCTTTTAAATCTTGTATCATCTCCTTATATCCACCAGAGGTTTGTTAGGCATCTTGCTTGAGAAAAAAGCTTTTATACAAATAATTGTTGGCGTCAGCTAAAAAAGAATGTCACATACTGTGTCACTGCAGATGGAAATGGTGCAAGATAGGTAGTTTCATCATTATATAATGCAGTAATTAAATATTTTCCCTGCAGCAGGATACCTTTTACGAACATGTTAAAACTTATCTCATTTTAGATTACCTTTCAAATGAATAATTTCTTTGAGGCAAATTAACTTTCCCTAATGCTCACTTACACGCTCTGTTCTGTTGTGTAATGTCTATGTGTAAAATATATTCTTCATCTTTTTTTTCAATCTGTATGTTCCTACTAATCGACGTTCTTTGCAGTATATAAAATGTTAATTCCGTAATAATTCAATTAACATATTGCAGTAGAGTTCTCTGTTTGATATGATTGCCACACTTCTCACTTGTTTGCAACCCAATTCTGCTAAAGCTTCAACAAAGCTGATTTTTCCATTCTTTGCCCTGAATGTGAATCAGGAGCTTTTTTTTAATCTTCTGATTAGATGTTTTAATAGAATCTAAATGTTTAACTTTGGATGCAAACGAAGATGGATTTTCCATTCACATGCGCACAGAGAAGAATATTAAAATGTTCTATTGTGCAAATGAAAGACATTACAAAGGTTGATACTAATGACATTTTTAACATCTTAAAGCATTTTTTGTTAAAATGGTATGTTTGCGTTATAGTAAAGCAGACCACTTTATCATTGATTTGTCTATTCTACATTTTTTCCAACTTGCTAAATTTGCATTTAGGCTAATGATGGGATCATGCTACTAATAGAATTTCCAACAATGGCTGTCCAATGTAGCATGTAGATTCTCTTTAAAGAGTTGGAGGGCTTAATTTACAAATTCCCCATATGCAAATGCCAAAGTTGCAAAATCATGCACCTTATACCTTTGCACGGATTAAAATCTGGCACCTGATACAATGTACATCGTCAGCAGGTACAAGGCAGCCATGGCCTTACCACTTTCTGTAGCATCCTTCTCCCTAATTTATATGTCTTTAGACTTCATTGTGCACTGTAACAAAAAATGCCCTTTATTCCCCATCTTACAGGTCTATTGTAATCAGTGTTTACCGTTACAGCATGCAGTTCTGAAAATCTGGATTTCAAAATCATCAATGGGCATATTGACACTCAATATCATGGAAACCTTTATGGTGATTGGATGCAACAACCAAGTATTTTAGCATGGTCTGCTGCTGGTGCCTTTGATTTAAATTAATTAAATTTTGCATCTGGAGTCATTGTTGTATAAATAGTGTTGAATGTCATGGTGTTTTTTTTTAAATTGTGTATTTGTAACACATACTAAAAAAAGGGAATCCACTATTTTGGATTCGGCCGAACCCCCGAATCCTTCCCAAAAGATTTGGCCGAATACTGAACCGAATCCGAACCCTAATTTGTAGCAAGAATTTGAATCCGTAGGAAACTTTGGTTCTTAGCTGAATAAAACCCCTGGATAAACTTCTGCTCAGCTTTCCCACCTGAGACCCTCAGACAGAGAAACCACAAAAAAAAGAGCCACTAATAAAACCCAAAAGAGACAACATTAGTTTAAAGGGGTTGTTCACCTTCAAACTAGTTGTTTTCAGATAGATCACCATAAATAACGACTTTTTCCAATTACTGTCTATTTTCTATTTGTAACCGTTTTTCTAATATTGAAGTGTAAAGTGTCATTTTTCACCTTCTAAAGCAGCTCTGGGAGGGGGGTCGCCTCCCCCCCAACTGTTCTAAACTGATACATTTAATGGATACATTTCTTATCTTTGTCCCTGCTGAGCAGAATCTCTGGGTTTCATTACAGGCAGCTGCTTGATACAATAGTTGCTAATACTCTAGAGATGTTAGTATGAAATGTATCAATTAAATGTTGCAAAATTGTAACAGTTTACAGTCTGCACCTGAATTACTGAGCTGCCAGACTCAACCAGACACCAACATTCAACTTAGATTTTGGAAAAACAGTACAAGATAAATAATGGAAAGTAATTGAAAAAAGTCATTATTTCTGGGGAACAATTTGAAAACAACTGAACAGAAAAAAAGTGTTTGGAAGGTGAACAACCCCTTTTAAGTATATGTAAGCTTCCACACTGTTGGATACTTTTGTTTAGTAAAGTAAAATGTTAAAGTGCTGAAGTCTATGCTGTAGTAGCCTGTATATGTATGGTGTTCAAGACTTGTTCTTTCAGTTTGAATCATTATATAGTATAAAAGGCAAGGGAAAGCTACGAAAGCAGTTTGTCAATAGATTAGCCACAATAGTGCAAGATATAACACTATTTATTCTGCATAATGCTTTACCATACCCGAGTAAACAACTCTAGAAACTCTGATTGTTTAGGATAGCATCTGTCATATTGCATCTGCTGAGCTTGCTGTGAAATCACTTCCTGCCTGAGTCTCTCCTTGCTCTTGGCTCAGATTACAGCATGGAGGGGAGAAAAAGGAGGTCGGAGTGGGGCAGCGGATAAAACTGAGCATGCTCAAGCCCTAGCCTTGGAGGTTTATGCTGAAAACAGGAAGTCTGATACAGAAGTGTATACAATAGAAGGAAAGTACTCAGAGCAGCATTACTTTGAGGGTTATTTGTGTATTTATATAGACCTTTCTGATAAAGCTTACTTAATTTTAGCCATTCCTTCTCCTTTAAATAGTCTAGAGTGTAGATTCTTTTTTTTTATCCTAAATATGCAAATTGACCCACCTGCGACTGATTGTGTATGATTTGGATAATAGTCTTAACAGCAACTGCAATGATTAATTTCTAAGTGCCAAGAAGAATGTGTTTTCTTAAAGGAAAACTATACCCCCCGAACAATGTTGGTCTCTATAAAAAGATGTTGCATAAAACAACTCATATGTAAAACCCTACTTCATGTAAATAAACTAGTTTCATAATAATATACTTTTTTAGTAGCATGTGCCATTGGGTAAACATAAATAGAAAATAGCCATTTTAAAAAATTTTTGTTGCTCAAAAATTCATTTTGGGGGTATAGTTTTCCTTTAAGCTGAATACACATAAACTGTATTTTTGACAAAAAAAAAATTGTTCAACTAAAGTAAAAGATGAGAAGATGTTACTGGATATGTTACATGTTTCATGACTTTGCTATCTTTACTCAAGAAAGCAAGTCAAGTGGTGACGGTTTTGTAGCAGACATGCAATCTTCTTCATCTTTAGTTTTCTACTGGGAATAAAACTATCATCCTAAGGGCTTTGAATTCATCTGCAAAGCAAAATGAACCAGGAGCTGAGCTAGCTAGAGCTTGTTTAGCTGTGATACTTATTCCCTCCTTTTTATTACTTCACCTATCTTATATATTGCCACCCAAGCATTCTGGATGTTTTATGTTTAGCCAAGATGCATGGTAGCAATGCTTGATTCTTTCAGTGTTCTGAGAGAAGATATGCTGGTGAGGTACAATGCTTATTTTATGGAAATCATTTATCCATCCCAGCTATGAGGTTTTAAACTTGCATCTATGAAGTACCCATAGCAGATAAGAACATTCTGTGTACATAGAATAAATACCCTAGTCACTTTTTTTTTTCTTATATCAAAGGTTTGTGTAAATGTTTTCAAATTACAGTAGTTCCTTTGCTTAATGGGGAGCAGCTCGCGTTTCGCTTCTACGAAATTTTGCGAATTTCTAGTAGAAACTGACAAATATTCACAAAACGGCAGTGGACACCATTTATTGATCCAACAAGCTCTTGCCAGAGCTAACTAGCAAGTCATGCTCTGCAACTATTCAGCTCACGAATGTATTTTTAGATCTATCTGTTCTTTTTGTGCCATTGGTCCTTTTTACAGGACGACAATAAAATACATTAAATCTAAGCAGTAATGAATGCCATCATTCTACCGATGTAGCAACATGAGAAAACCAGAAGCACCAAAACTGAAAGTGTCAGGGAACCTACATCTTCATGGAAATCCTGGAGTTAGATAAATGATTTGACATTTTATGTATGATTTTAATTGTCGAGGAAGCTTTTATTTAAGGCTCCGATTATTGCGCAAATAGGGTCAAACTATGAGGACAATAGACCTCTATAAAGATTTTTATTTATGCTTAAGAAAAAAAATTGTAACCAACTTTTATGTATAAGAACAAAATGTTTTTGTACCTGTTGATCTGGTTACCATGGTTAAATTGTGATTTATCAGCATAAAGGGGATGATTATCAAAATCTGATTTTTTTTTTTTCTGGTTGGACTTTTAAAGAGGAAAAACATTTTTCTCTAAGTTTAGTAAAACTTCGAATAAAAAAGTACTCCACCTCAGACCTGCCGGGTTCATGTAGAAGTCAATGGAAGATGTTCCATTGACATCTTGAAGATATCCTCCGTTCAGTAATCCAAAGTTTTCGTGCTTTCGGGTGTCAACCAAAAAAGTCGCAGTTTTCACTTGTCATATCCAAAAAAGTTGAATTTTTCGTCAACAAATCCAAAAAAATTGAATGAACAATTTTATCAACTCTTTTCCCACACAAGGGAAAAGGTCAGTGCCGATTGGTCTGAATGTTTTTTGGTTACAGTGGTAATGCCTGGAAGATATGATGTTATAACAGTTTGTGCGGACCTCCTGCGACACTTACATCCAGCTGTTGCTGTTTATTAAGAAGCCAGTAGTTCTTTTCTTTATACAAATTTTAACTTGGCATCCGGGTTGCTGTTACAATCCAAGTGAAAGCTCAGATTTTCCTACTCCTTTTTTTTTTTTTTTCATAATATGACTGATCAAATAAATCCAGAAATCCATTATCTAGTAAGCTCAGAGTTATGGAAAGACCATCTCCCATAGAGTCCATTTTAACCAAGCAATTCAAAATTTTTAAAAACTATTTCTATTACTAAGGTATAATTCTTATTTTAGGCAAGCCAATCCTATTGCGTTTATTTAATGCTGAAATGGTTTTTACATTTAAGGTATATTTTTCCAAATCGTGTAAATATTCCTCAGGAAAACCACAAGTCCTGAACTTTCTGGATAACGTCCCAAATCTACAATAGCATATTGTTTTGGCATCGCCGAACATAAGCAGAACGTTTTTAAGTATTAAGTATCCACAAAAACTTCTTTGCCTTGTGTGTGTGTGTGTGTGTGTGTGTTTTTTTTTTTGTTGATAAAGATATAATTAGAATGTTATTATAGAACCCTTTGTAATGAGGCTGTTGTTTGTTGGCCCCATTTGTGCATTTGCAAACGCTTTCAGTGAGGTGTATATTCTGCTTTTCCTGCATTAGCGTTCTCCTTCCTGTGTGGCTTTGTATTGATTTCTTCTGAAGGGCACTGAAGGGGTTATTGAAAAGAGAGAGGAGAATAAAAGGCCACTTTTGAAAGACACCATGCAATCTTATTTATTAGCTTTTTAACCCCGGAGATGGCCAAAAGAGCCTGTGTAGCAATCTGTTTGCTTGAACATTCAGGCACCAAATTGGTTAATTGTATATTGATCTTCTCTGGATTCATGTGCACTAAATTACTTATGTTGTCAGTGCTATAGATGAACTATTTTAAAAGCACTGTTAATCCTTTTTCTCACAGCTATATTGTTTCTGGACAAAGCAATAACAGATTTTCACTGATCACTGTTGAGTGTATATTTACATTTTATAACTGTGCAAAAGGAAGCATAATGTGATGTACTGCAAGATCGAAAACCCTCAGAAAATAGCAGGTGTTGCTTCCCTGTGACTATTTTCATGGCTCAGAAAGTCTTCAAAAGTTATGCTGCACCTTTGAAAGCATTGCCAGTGTTTTAAAATAATGTCTCTACCTTGAATCTCCTTAGAATGTGTGGCACTTGCCCTGGAGCATGCTGTGGGCAGGGTATTTGATCTGTACATTGTGTGTCTTTCTCTTTGCAAGGCCTCAGCCATAGTCTTCCCAAGACATATCCCAACCTTTGCTGAATAGTTATGGAAAGAAGCTATATCTTTACAAATATATATATATATATATATATACACACAAGTTTGAAAAAACATCTTAAGGCATATTCATTTAAACCGTTATGATGGTATACACTGTTCTATAAAATTCCTGTTAAGAAGCCTGTAATAACATTTTATGTTATTGGTCATATTTAGGGGCAGATTAATCAAGGCTCGAATTTAGAGTTCATGGGAGTTTTTAAAAACTCACATGAACTCGAAATTCTACCAAATGCAGTTTATAAAAAAAAATTCAAATTTTGTGGGATCGACCCACAAATGAATCGAATTCAAATTGATTTTGAGGAAGGCTGGAAACAACTCCAAATTTGTCCCAGGATGTCCCCCATAGGCTAAAATAGCAATCTGGCAGGTTTAAGGCGGCAAAAAGTGGAATTAGAATTCTTAAAAATGTATTAATTTTTATTGGTTGTTTTTTTTTCGAGTTTATGGGAGTTTTAAGAAACTCCCATAAACTTGAAATTCGTCCCTTGATAAATCTGCCCATTAATATATTTAGAGTGGCAGCATGTTTATTAGCACTTAAAAATGAAACATGCTTCATTTTAAGTTCCATAAGTCACTTGCTTTAGCCTTGTGCTTAAAAGGATACTGTCGTGGGAAAACGTTTTTTCAAAACACATCAGTTAATAGTGCTACTCCAGCAGACTTCTGCAGTGAAATCCAATTCACAAAAAAGTAAACAAGTCATGTGACTTGTGCCAGGATGGAACTGCTTTCTGGCAGGCTGTTGTTTTTCCTTCTCAACGTAACTAAATGGAACACGGGGACATGGGTTTTTACTATTGAGTGCTGTTCTTAGATCTACCAGGCAGCTGTGTTAGGGAGCTGCTATCTTGTTACCTTCCTATTGTTCTGTTGTTAGGCTGCTGGGGGAGGGGGATATCACTCTAACTTCTAGTACAGCAGTAAAAAGTGACTGGAGTATATCAGAGCCCAAGTCATGACTGGGGAAACTGACAATATGTCTAACCCCATGTCAGATTTCAAAATTAAATATAAAAAAAAAAATCTGTTTGCTCGTTTGAAAAATGGATTTCAGTGCGGAATTCTGCTTGGAGCAGCACTATTGATGCGTTAAAAAAAAAAAAAAAAAAAACACGTTTTCCCATGACAGTATCCCTTTAACCTAAACAAAACCTGCCATGTTATGGTCATACAATTATCCAAGGGGGCAGATTTTCTTACTATACTACAAGGTTATATATTGACCATACAGAATTGGATACAAAACAAACAATAACTGTGTGATGTAGAGGGCCATGCCCAAATCGAACTTTAAAAAAATGGCATGAGGCTTACAATAGAATGTCAGAAAATGCTTCACAAACTCACCAACTTCAGAGCCCAAAAATCAGACCATATCTTGCAGCAGGCAGGCACATCATGTAATTCCAGAATAAGCTTTACTAATATTAAAGGTAACCAGCAAAAGGGATTTCAATTCTACTATATTTATTCCCCTGCATTAATGACTTTCCATGTTCCCAAATGTTTTCCCCGGAACTTGGAAGATTCACACTCCCTTGTGCGGAAAAAGGAAGTTTCAAGCAAATGGAGAACCAATAAAAATGATTTCATTATAGTAATCTAGTTTGTTCATTTACCTATATACCCCAAAAGCTCAGACTCTGTTATTCTACAGGAAAGCTTTATATTTGTCCCAGGCATTCTAGATTTAATTTATTGAATTCACCTCTCCTCAATCTCCTGGGAGACTTCTTGGTGTATTCTCTACCCGGTAGCGTTTCCGAAGAGTCCGTTTGAGTCTTGTGCTCATTCATTGTTGCATTCTCTTGTTGTAACATTTCTGTTTCTGGAAAAACTGCTACCTTTCTGAATACTGATAAAAGTTTAAAGGTTTCTATTATGCCTTTTCTCTGCCTTATCCTCTTATATATTTAGCACTTGCTGGCTTTTGTAGCCCTGCTTTAGACGTGGTCTGAGACCTGTTCTGTAACTGTAGTGGGAACACGACAAGATTTTCGCTTTTCTTTTTGACCCAGATGCAGTTTGCCTTTGGGCCACCATATTATCCAAACACCCTTGAGAGACATTCTGTGTATTCGCTATAAAATTTTACATTTTTCTTTTTGATGCTCAAAAAGCTAGGTCACAAAAAGTGCATTTTCTGACAGTTTTAACTGTGCCATGGGGTTCTCCATTACATTACCTCTTGTTTGGATATACATAGTAAAAATTTGATAGACACTTATTGTAAAGAAATAGAATAGGCAAAGTAAGGGGGCCCTAGATTGGGAAGAGGGGCAAATGTGACTTCAGGACTAAAGGTAACTAAAGTATGCTGTTCTGTTTAAATGTGCTTAAAGGAATAGTAACACCAAAAATTAAAGTGTTTTGAAGTAATGAAAATATAATGTACTATTGTCCTGAACTGGTAAAACTGATCTGTTTGCTTCAGAAACACTACTATAGTTCATATAAACAAGCTGCCGTGTAGCAATGGCGGAAATTGAAAAAAGACTATATGGCACTGGTTAAATAGTGGATAACAGATAACACCATTATATTCTACAGAACTTATCTGCTATCTGCTGTGAGCAGATACCTGAGCCTCCTATGAATGGCTGCCTCCATTGCTCACAGCAACTTATTTATATAAACAATAGTAGTGTTTCTAAAGCAAACACACATTTGGAGAGAAGGGAAGCAAATTACGGGAAACAGATCGTAAACACAGTTTGAAAATCCTGTTAAAAAGTGTCTGTAATGTGACCTACTGTATATACAGGTATAGGATCTGTTATCTGGAAAACCATTATCCAGAATGTTCCAAATTATAGGACGGTCCTCTTTCATAGACTCAATTTTAATAATTTTTTTCTCTGTAATAATATAGTAGTATCTTGTACACAACAAAGTTATAATTAATCATTATTGCAAGCAAAACCGTCCTATTGGGTTTAATAGATGGTGTAATGTTTATTTTAGTAGACTAGTAGATGTAGAGATCCAAGTTACAGAAAGATTTATTAATCGGAAAACACAACGTCCCATACCTTTACAAGTAATTATAATAACCACATTTGTAAAATATAACACTATATAGCAGAGAAGTTGCATGACCATAGAAAGGATCAAGGCTGCAGGTCAAGTAAATACTTTACTTTATATTTGTTGTAGGTTTCTCAGGTGACAGGTAATAGTTTTAAAATCTCTAACACAATTTAAAACAAAAGTCCCTAACCAGTATTTTTACAAGCATATGTTTGATTGTGAACAGGGCACTATGAGCAAAGAGTTTATATGTTCTCCTGTTCTGTGAGGGTTTCCTCTGGGTATTACAGCTTCCTCCCACACTCCAGTGTGCTTTTCTAAAGTGAAGATTATTACAAATTATTAAAATGAATAACAATTTTTTACATGGTTCTGTTCCCATTTTAAATATACATATCCATGCAAGTTAAAATATTTTGTGGAAAAGCCTGCATAAGGAAACTAAAGAACCGTGTCTTTTTATTATTATCCTTTACTTATATACAGTATAGCACTGCTATATTACACAGCGCTTTCAGAGAACGTTCCATTCGGAACATGAATTCTATTCTACAGATGCATCTGTTTTGAAGATCACCTAAAAGTATTTTAAGAATTTTAATGCTTAAAGTCAATGCAGTCAAAGGTTCGTTCGCAGTTCAGATCTGACCAAGATCGCTGCATGTGAAATTGTGCAATGTACCTTAGAAAGAAATATAATGGTTCTTAAGGGGATAAAGGAACCAGCAAATGATACTAGGCTGCAAAAAAATTTAAAAGATGAACCGATCTTTCAAAATGCCTTAATTTACATCGAGGAGGAGGACACAACGCAGTGACCTAATCAAAGAAAGTCATATTATAAAGAAGATGGATAGTTGATCCAGGTCATTCAAAAAGATGGTATAAAAGGTAAATGAACTGTGTCTTTATATAAGCTTCCTGAAAAAAAAAATAGTTGTGCAATCTCTGACTCAAGTTTCTATTTATAGAAATGAGAGTAATTGTTTCATTAGTCTGATTTACAATATTAATATTGTACTTTACTAAATAGAAAATGAATTTGTTTAACTGTATTTTTTTAATTTTTCAGTGTAATACAGCCTTAAAAGAGAAGGAAAGCTACTGAAGTGGTTTATTGCCAATGTTTTACCATACCTGAGTAAACCATTCTAGAAGCTCTGTTTGCTTTGAATAGAAGCCATATTAACTTTGTGTGACATCATTTCCTGCCTGTGTCTCTCCCTGCTCACTCATAGCTCTGGGCTCGGATTACAGCAGAGAGGTAAAGGAGGATGAGAGGAGCAGACTGAGCATGCTCAAGCCCTAGCCCTGGAGGTTTATGCTGAAAACAGGCTGATACAGAAGCCCATGTACACACAATAGAAGGAAATAAATGTTGTGTTTCTTTTGACAGAGGACACAGAGCAGCATTAATTTGCCGGTATACTGGTGTATTTATATAGACCTTTTTGATAAAGCTTAGCCTTTTTTTCTCCTTTATGCTATATGTATGTATCTGTGTGCGCACAAGCTAAGTGCTGCTTACAAACTTTAAAATGTGTTTATTAGTTTAAAAATAGCATTACTAATTCCAGTTAGGGTGCAGATATATATGGCATCCTATAATGTGCATGTGCTGCATATTTATTTAGGCTCATAAGGTGTAAGGCAGGGATCCCCAACCTTTTGAAACTGTGAGCAACATTCAGAGGTAAAAGGAGTTGGGGAGCAACGCAAGCATGGAAAATGTTCTTGGGGTGCCAAATAAGTGCTGTGATTGACCATTTGGTAGCCCCTATGTGGATTGTGAACCTACACAGAGGCTCTGTTTGGCAGTGCACCTGGTTTTTATAAAACCAAAACTTTCCTCCAAGTCTAGAATTCAAACATAAGGGCCAGTTTTGAGGTCACTGGGAGCAACATCAAAGGGGTTGGAGAGCAACATTTTGCTCACGAGCTGCTGGTTGGGGATCACTGGTGTAAGGTGTAACATATTTGTATTGCATGCAGGATAACAAATATTTATGGTATACCACCTTATTGTGTGCGTGTATGTCATCATTGTTTGTATGGGAAGGACTGTCAGTAAATTTGCTGAGATTTTAGAAGGAAACAGCCTATGCTATCTGTTGTGCACATGTAGATGCCATCGGTGTTTCATAATAAACAGATGCCATAGCCAAGTTTTTCATTTCCTGTTTTAAATATGCTAAAAGAAGATTGCAGTGACTGTCCTGTATACATTGAGGACTTCTAAACGGCAGCTTCATCACAGAGACTATTCTATAGATATGTTATATTTTCCTTTCTTCTCCCCAGGGTGGCCTTGTATGTCAGGGTGGTCATTCTTACATTTGTGTGATCTGATCAATCACTTTCTGGTAGAAATTATATTTCTACATGGCAAATCATTTAGTAGTAGGTGTAGTAGAGTAATAGAAACCCCAACAGACATGACATGAAATTTGTAAGTTTCTGTGGTCCATTGTCTGAGATTAACTCCTTTGGATTACCTTCTCTGCTGAAGACTGTAGACAGAAATGTTATTACTGTAACTGATGTTATATGAGAAACAAATGCAATTTCTGGCCATTTATCAGAGTTATAGCAAATCTGCAGTCTATAGGAGCATCTGCAAAAGGACCCACAATATCAATAGCAAGTTTTTTCCATGCTGAATCAGGAAATGGTAGTGACATTTTAGACACAGGCTGTGTGGCAGGCACTGGTGCTGTAGTAATGAAACCATCCACTAATTGTAGGTATAATGCAGGAAAGTGAGTTGGTTTTTATTAATGAATAAAAACTCACCCACATTCTATTCATTCCTATGGGATTTTTGGAAGCGTGAGTTCTAACTTCCACCCATTTATAAATATGCATTTAAAAATCTCATAGGATTGAATAGAACGTGGGTGAGTTTTTATTTATTAATATCTGTAGGGTAGAACTTTTTTTTTTTGGCATGAAAAAGTTCTTTATAGCTGTAAGAACAAGTCTCATCAGGTAATGGCAATATTTAGAATATACGCTGTCCCTCTGCTCTAGGCAGTGAATAAGTAAAGCACACTTTCTAGCAGCAGAAATCTCCCCTTCGTCAGCAGCAATAATGTAATTATCAAACATACGTATCCAAGCAGTAAACGGTTAGGCTTACCAGGGTATGGAAGAAAAGCTGCAGGCTGCTGCAGAGATAGAATCTACCGCCAATCTGTTGTGTTTCGGTAGCGAAGGATGAGCAGGGCATAACAGTGCTTTATTAGCAGGTTGATGCAGCCATTACACCACAGCAGTAATTTAAACTCTATCACTCTCAAGCTGTACAGAAAGTACTGTGTAAATGCATAGTACAAGTAATGTGCGCAGTGACACCCGCAGGCTATTTGTATAATCACCACAATTATCTTTATTTAAATCAATGCCACTAAATACAGGAGACATAGTGAAATCAAACAATACTCACTTATTACTTTATAATTCAATCAATAAGCCACATATTTTTCCTAAGTCTGTCTTTATGTTAAAAAAAACACAAACATTTTGATCACTGTTACTTTGCTTAGCTCTGAAGGCTGTGGATTGTTGCAGATCCTTTTGCCAGTGAGGATTAGCTCTGGCCCTGTCATAATCCCGCCAAAATGCACAGTTGCGAATAATCATTTGTCTCGGCTAACTTACTGTATGTTCCATTGCTCAATTTATGGGTATTGGTGTATGCTCTGCTTATATTTCTTAACTACATTAGCTCTGTTGGCAATTAGCTGTGCTGAGCAAAAAACCTAATTTAAAGGGTATCCTTAAGAAAATGAAACCCTTATGAGGCATTTTTGCAATGACCCATGTTGAACTCACGTGTATCTAATGGAAGTCTGTGCCTGCTATTAGCAGATCCTGACACAGCACAGGACAAATGTAATGCTTTACTATGATAAAGATGCATTTCTTATAGTAGACAAAAATATGTTAAGTGAAGCCCTATTCCTTCATTCATGTCGACCAATGGGGTATGATGCCCCTTTAACTACATTTAAAAGGCATGCGTTATAACAAATATATTCTTGCATGCGTTATAACAAATATATTCTTGCTCTGGGCAGTTGCTTGTATCTGTGGGTTCTTTTTCTCCAAATCTGCAAATGTATTTAAATCACAGAATTTGTGTAAATTATGTCTGGATTGGTATTCATTGCCAGGATGATTTTTCACCCATGTTGTACTAGAATTCCACCATATACGTAAACCAGTACAGAGAAGCAGAGGGTGCGTGAAAATGCATTGTACAGAACGCTCTCCTGAACTTGTGCTTTGTTCCTTTTGCATCAGCTTGCATTTCTTAGTGAATTAAAACACATACAAATATATGCAATTACTGTGGCAGGACGCAGGCGTAAATAAATGATAACAAAGCTGTTTTCTTCTTTGATTTATTGTTTTCTGGAATAAACTGTTCTAGGAGAAACCTGTTAGTCAATGGGCCAAGCAGTTACAGAACCTGCAGCATGTTCTCAGTCAGATACTTTTTTGTGCATCCTGTATGTTTGTATTGCTTTTTTAAATCACTTTTTAAAATTCATTTAAGTGGGAATTTTTTTCTCGGTTTTATGCTCGGTTTGTTTTTTGCATGATTTTAATATTGTCACTGTCAAGTTGAAGACTCACTGCTCATCTACTGTAGAACAAGTGGAAAATTCTATTTAATTCTTATATATATATAATTTATTATTTATATAGCACCAATGTATCAATATGTGAGTTCAGATATTAATGAATAAAAACTCATCCACATTCTATTCATTCCTTTTGGAAGCGTATTTATTAAATGGTGGGTTCTAACTTTCACCCATTTATAAATATGCATCTAAAAATCTCATAGGATTGAATAGAATGTGGGTGATTTTTTATTTATTAATATCTGTGTGGTAGAACTTTTGAAATAAAGCATAACAAAAGAGGTGTAAAGGTTATACCTTTAGTGGCTGACTAAGATGATCACAGCAAGCTTTCAGAACATTGCAGTTCCTTCTTAAAAGCTGATTTGTCTCATAGACTTTTCATACCTGAATAGTATGAATTGTGCCCTTCAAAGGAAAACTATACCCCGAAAATGAATACTTGAGCAACAGATAGTTTATATCAAAATAAGTGACATATTAAAGAATGTTACCAAACTGGAATATATATTTAAGTAAATATTGCCCTTTTACATCTCTTGTCTTGAACCACCATTTCGTGGTGGTCTGTGCGCTGCCTCAGAGATCACCTGACCAGAAATATTTCAACTCTAACTGTAACAGGAAGAAGTGTGGAAGCAAAAGACACAACTCTGTCTGTTAATTGGCTCATGTGACCTAACTTTGTAGTTTATTTGGTATGTTTGTGTGCACAGTTGAATCATACAATCCCAGGAGGCTGGCCTTATTTTTTAAAATGGCAATTTATTATTAAGGATGACCCAATGGCACATACTACTAAAAAGTATATTATTATGAAAATGGTTAATTACATGAAGCAGGGTTTTACATATGCATTTTTTCATGCAATATCTTTTTATAGAGACCTGCAATGTTCACGGGAAATGGTTTTCCTTTAATATGCTATCCAAGGAACATTTCTTTCTTGAAAAGAGTTTTCAAGATGTAATACTAGTTTTTGTTGTGTAAAAGACACATCAGCATTGGCAATAAAAGCATATCTCCATCCACTAGCTCACAAGGCAAGTCTTGCATTCTGCTTTGGTTTAAAGAACTCTTCAAAGTCTGTTGAGCAAAAGCTGGCCCTTTGGTCAAATTTGGCCATCCTGCAGAAATAAACAGAAGAGAATAGAACAATTCTATTTCTACACATGTAAAAGTGGTTTGCGGTTATATTGGATTCAGTACACCATGTATGAATAAATGTAAATTATTGTACAACTGATTTGTTTTCTTTGAGTCAATGTAGATCTGTCAAGCTGTTGCAAATATAAGCACATCATCATGTGATCAGTGTACCTTTGATGAGGGTTTGTGGGTTTTAATTGGGTGATTTTCAGTATACAAGCTGATGTTATCTATGGCAGAGATTAAGGGAATTCCCTCTCTCTACTCATCTTTTCTCTGAAAATATAAGAAAAAAAATTAGCTGTGATCAGCTGGAGGACAAACTGAAATAATTGCTATCATCGGTATAACACATTGTAGATTTTCGAGAGACGCTGCGATTGCTGAAATTACTTTAGCATGCCATATTTTTATTCACCCTTATGCTTTACAAGAATCACTTTTCCCGAAACCAGAAGAGACTATAAAGGGATGCCTTGGCTGAGATTGTTTGCAAGGCATAAAAGTATAAATATTTAAACAATATTGATTGTAACGTAACAGGAGATGACTGCCCTAAGTCTATAGTGTGTATGATCCTTGTTCTTTTGTACTGGCTAGAAAATTAAAAGCATGCTTAGCAACCAAGGAAGTGCATTAAGTGCAAAGTGAGCAAGCTTGACCCACATGTGATACTGCATCTCATTAGAGTGCGTAATCATTCGCTCTATAAAAAGGCCTTAAACCTTCAATAGGATGTTTATATCTCTCGCAGGGGGCTGTTTGCCCAGGTGGACCCAAGAGGTATGCTTTCCATTGAGTCAAACTACTTTTCTGACCACCTCCAAAATTTAAATCAGAATTGGAGCCTTTGTAAATATCTGTATCCAGTGTAAAAATGTCTATGAAAAAGAAAGTGCAAAGCAATAAGTAAATAAAATAAAAATATATGCCCTTTTATTATGTGCTTGTTAAAAAAAAAAAACTTGAGTCGAATGTTAACTATTCCATAGTTTAATTAAACTAAAATAAACACTAATATTCTAATTTTTTAATTCGACAATTTGAATTTTCAGTTCAACCCTTGATAAAACTGTTCCTTAGAGATCTTTATGCCAAATTAAGGCCATGGTTAGAAAACCATTGATACTACAGGACTCCGTTATAAAAGGTCAAACAAAGTGCAAAAAAACAGGTGCACATCACCAGGGTTTTCATCTTTGAACCATGAATGCCCACAGATTCTCAAGGAACCGTGTGCTGTGTTTATGGGTAGTGGCATGTAGGTGTAACTCAACAAGCCTCCTCTTAATTTGCACATAATTTAGCCAGGTGGCCATTGGTGTTAAGAATACTTTTTAATATACCGAGTTAAAATAGTTGCCATTACAAGAAATCATATTTCTATAATGTAGCTATTGCTGACAGGGAGGATTAGTGTGAAAAGCAAGTTTATTTATGGTTTCTATTTTTCACTTAGAATGGAAATGGATGCTAAGTAAAAACTTGACGAATTATTATATCGAATTTTTTTAAAGGGCAAGTACTTCGACAATCAAATATATCTGCTCCTAAGTGTTTTCCTCCTGTCTCTGTTGATGCACAGGACCATTTGCTTTCTGTCCCCCAAGTTTTACCAGCACTGTAATTAAACAGGCCTCCAAGCTTAGGATATATTGGACTGCACTTTAAGCCAGTTGAGAGGTCTGATATATAAATATTTATTTATATCTAGATGTGACAGGCAGTGATTCTAGATTATTTTCTTGGTATGGTGATGTGGGTGGTACTTTTTTAAGGACATTTTTCAGACAGCTGAATTGTGTTGTGTCAGAGTGTAAAGTGCAAGAAGGAATTGGTGGGGCTGTTATCTAGGATTTACAGAAAAAAACTGAGTAGTTATTGTTGCTTCCCATTAAAGTGAAGTAAAGGCTATTCTGATATAGTTCACAAATGTACAGTATTTAGCTAAACCTGAATAATAGTGTATATAGTCTATTTGTTCTTGTGAATGCCCAACATGATTGGGCAGTTTGGCCCCAAAGGAAGCAGTTTCAACATCATAGAGCTATGACAAGTCTGCTGATGCCTTTTACTGGTCTTTGGGTGATCAGTCATCAAGCCAGGAAAGTGACAGGGACTATAGATCTCTGTTCCACTCATTTGGCATATGTGGCTATTTCCCATAGTGTCCTGTTAAATGAAACTGTCATTTTAACAGAACCAGTGCTGTTCTCTGGTCCTTGGGTGATCAGTCATCAAACCAGGAAAGTGACAGGGACTGTATTATTATTATTAACATGTATTTTTATAGTGCCAACATACTGTAGCTCTCTGTTCCACTCATTTGGCCTATGTGACTGGCCAAAACAGGTAACACCAGACAGTTGTCCTGTTGTTCCAGTACAGAAAATATCTGTTCAATCCTTACATCCCCTTTACAGCTTGCAGTTGAATTTAAGAATATGGTGGGGTGTTAGAGCTCAGTGTTGCTGCTGAACTCTAACATGCCATGGAACAAAATGGCCCAGGAACCAGAAAGCCTAGAGAAACAACTGTGCCATTTACCATAGTGTCCTGTTTAATTAAAAGTGTAATTTTGATTAATTTACTTGGTTGCTTGATAACGTTGTACTTGAATGTAACTAAGGTAGCATTAAATCTGAAGACTGGAAAATAAACTTTAGTTTTTATATGTTAAAATGATATGTTACAGAAAGACTTCTTATCTGGAAAACCCCAGGTCCCAGATAATAGATCCTATACCTGTGCATACTTACCTGCTTATACAATAACTTTAAAATAAGCAGAAATGTACTTTTCTTTTGCAAATATTTTCCTGTTGGTTAAAGCATTGCCTCCACAGAGTTAAGTTATAGTTGTGATTATAGCCAATTAATGTTCTCGCTGCTTCCGTAATAAATAGATTTAATTTTGTTACAATTCTTAAAATATGATTTGCCTCTTGAAAGAGTAAATAAGTTGATTATTACAACTGCTAATGTAAGAACCCACATTTTCTTTCAACTCCTGGCATTATTTTGCATGAAAAAAAATGCATTTCTGTTTCACAAATCTCCAGCTGAATATTAAATAGTATGTCATTTCTGACTGTTCATTGCCAGTGAAATTTTTAAGGCTAATCGGTCTTGACCAGGAATATGAAACAACTTAACAGGCTGATAAATTATGGCATGGGATCTGCTGGGAGGCCTGCTTGAAATATAAAAAGCCTCGTAAAATATGCAATATCAAACAAGAGGGCAGCTTTTGAGCCTTATGGAATATGGCCTTATAAATGATTTTTAAAAGTTTTTAGGCTATGGGGAATGTATTGTAATGTTTAGGGGAGGGAGGGAATAATACACTAAAACAATACATAATCACTGTAATAACTGTTAACTTCACTGGACTTTCTTAGGATTTGAATTTCAACTATTGATGATTTGGGTTTCTTTTTCAGCCTAATTCAGTTAATACACAGGCAGGGATGGTCTACAATTCTTGCATATTTTCCTATATACTAAAGACAGCTGCCTTACTGGTTGACCCAGGAGGCATTACCTATAGAGTTAAAGGAACAGTAACACCAACAAATGACAGTGTATTAAATTAATTAAACTAAAATGCACAGCTGGCCTGCACATGTAAAACTGGTGTGTTTGCGTTAGCAGCTCTACTATAGTATATATAAACAAGCTTCTGTGTAGCTGTAGGGGGCAGCAATTTAAAGCTGAAAATGGAGAAAAGGCACAGGATACACAGCAGATCAGCCCTGTTGTATACAATGGGATTCTTCAGAACGTATCTGTTATCCACTGTGTATCCTGTGCTTCAATGGCTGCCCCCCATGGCTACACAGCAGCTTGTTTATATAAACTATAGTAGTTTTTATCATTATTCTGGTCCAGATCAGGCAGGGAGTTGTTCAGATAAAGCCTTCCAGCTATCAGGAAACTCCCAGCATCCACCAGTACCTGAATGGCTTTGGATTTAACATCCCAGTCTAAGCCATACAAACCAAAGTACAGGTATGGGATCCATTATCCGGAAACCCATTATTCAGAAAGCTCGAATTATGCAAAGGTCGTCTCCCGTAGACTGCATTATAATCAAATAATCCAGATTTTAACAAATGATTTTCTGTTTCTCTGTAGTAATAAAAAACAGCACCATGTACTTGATCCAAACTAAGACATAATTAATCCCTATTGGAAGCAAAAAGCAGCCTATTGGGTTTAATGTTTACATGACTTTCTAGTAGATTCAAGGTATGAAGATCCAAATTAAGAAAAGATCCCAGATAATTATTAGTATGTATTTCTCTTATTTAATCCAACTTTTGGGTTGAGCTGCACTTATTTAGTTATTTATTCTTTTTTGTTAATGTTCACTCCAATTTATTGATATAATTATCCCAAGCATGATGATAGAACTAATAAGTAATGCATCTGTTAGTTAGAAGTGGGGAAAAGTGTGTAAAATTAAATCTGTTTTTTATGTCTGCCACCGTAACTGTCAGAAATTCCTTTTTTGACCTTAAATAAAATGACAAGTAGCTGTAGGCTGCAGCACACAGAACAAAATAAAATTTTTCCATCCTTTTCTTTTACTTGTTCTACCCCAGTGATACAGAAAATGAGGTTAGGCTGAAGGTTCTGCAGGCGGTACACTAAACCTTGCCAGTAATCTTTCGCATATAAATTAGAGCCGTGCATTTTTAATTGTTGGATCACAAGAAGGCAGGTAAAACAAGGAGATACTGTTATGACTTGCATCAAGGATCACGTATGGATAATTGAAATTGCTCTTTTCTGAAGTCGTGGTATTATTTTTCATGACAAGTTTTTTTAATTTATTGACATTAGGTTGTGTTGTATTAATTGAGCACATTCAGCTTTCTTAAAATAGTAAAAGTATTGGGAAGTCACAGCCAAAGCTGCTTGATCAATTTAAATTTAATTAAAAGGCAAATCGGACCAAAGCAACGTGAAGTACAATAACCACAAGCCTTGATGATTGTCTAGATAAGAATTACAACACAGCCCAGTCAAGGAGCTGGGTATTAAACGAACAACCTTGGAATTATTTTTTATATATTGTGGCAATGCGTACGCTACACAACAGGGCAGATTGATCAAAATCTAAACTGGGGAAGCCTTGTGGATTCCCAGGGATATATTTTATCACTGTTATTAACACTTTCCAGGCATTCAGGAAAGGGCACCATTTATCAAGGCCTTTAATGTTTTTTTTTTTTTTTAAAGTCATCAGAATTAATTTTACTGCTTTATGCAGAATTCAGTGGCAGTCAACTGATTGGCTATGTTCCCCAAACAGACAAGCATCAGTACAAATTGTATAGTATTGGTAATCTGAAATGATAGTTATTATTTTTTACATGCAGTAATTGTCATTACTGCTCATAAAAATTGATAATAAACCTGGCCCATAGATTTATATTCCATGTCTGTAAAGGTTGAGACCCAACAGAGTTTTCTGCCATTTTGGTTCAAGCGTAGTACGGAAAAACAGCATGACCGCAAAACCGCATAGTTGAGCCATGATTGCCTTGTGCCAATGTGTAGTTTTGCCTAGTCGTGTTAATGAGTTGTTCATTATGCCTGCATGCTAATACAATACTTTCCACCCACAATTGGGTGTAAAAAAATAGGTTCTGGTCCTGCTTGTAACACCTGTCGCTGGACTAATACGTTAATAAATTGTCTGGCACAAAGTTGCTATTGAATTTCAGTGGGCCCAATTATAATGGAATCCTATATTGCATAAAAACAATGGAGAATGTCAACCCTTTTTGGCCAAAGTAGTGAATTAAACCCAAAGCGCTCTCTTCTATAATGCTAGCTTCATGGTTACAATTCAACCAGTGATCACGAGATGCAATATTATACCTACAAAGGTTACAGGACTTCACAAAGTACCCCTGGTTGCTAAGAGCTCACACCTGCTTTCTGTATGTTGCCTCAGTAGGGTTCACTCGCCCGTTGCCCAGGGAAGGGGCATTCTTGTATCTTTTTTTCAACCAGCAAATATCCAATTCTGTCAGTCTTAAACTGTCCTTTATAAGAATCCTCATTTTATGGAACTTTTATGGAAGTTATCACATATCCCCAGGCTGTCTATTTCAAGCCTTGCTTCAAATGAAAACTTTAAATATTCCACACCTATTAGTAAGCAGTGACCCCTTTATTCATAAAGATATCATTTATGTTTACTGATGGCAAGAAGGTGAAATCATTTTTCAGGACCTTTGAGTCTCAGGGATTCTATTTATTATTTCACAATTTGCTGCTTGTTTATATACAGCAGATAGCAAAATCTAAGGCACAGCCGTTCCGTACACAAAGAATAATTAAAAACTCCCTTTCCAGCAAGTTACAAAGTTTTATTTTTTCCAGTATGACATCTAATTTAAAGTTGTGGAGAATTCAGCAGGACACAGATCGGAATATAATAATTGTTGTTGTTGTCGTGCACTGCTGTGAACTCAGCTGTCATTGTGTTGTCAGTATATGCTGGAAACTGCCTTATATTTATTTACTTTTGAGTCTGTGGATGGATCAGATTTACAGAGGCTGGTCAAATGGGCCATAACTCATACCATATGTTATCTTTGTCTCAGTTGTGCTGTAAATCCTTGTCAAAAAAATAGGAGAAAAATCTCACTGTATTGCAAGAAACAAACTGAAATTTTTTTCATGCATATTTCATGATCATAACATCAGGTAGAACTATGATGTCAACCTCAAGGCCCTGGAGCTGAAAAACAGACTCCCAGCAGCTTTAGCCAATTATCAGATGGCTGAGAATTCTGGTAGCAGTAGTTCACAACCACAATTCTAAATTCCATTACTTGATAAGGTCTCACAGCTCATATACAATATTAAAAAAGAATGTTTTCAGGCCAAGACTAATTCAAGTAATTGTTGACACAGATTAATATTCATAAGATATGCATGGACAAAACATGTTATCTAATGGCTCATATACAAATATTTTCATATTTGTTTAGCCTTTAATCACACTGTGTGTAATTAAATGTTGAATTATGCAAGGCTAGAACTCACACCTTCGCAATGGAGCCGACATAGGCATAGACCAGCTTGTATCCCTGTGTATATTGATTGATACCCTTAGCACTCTTATGGACTAAGGACTATTTTTTAAAGGAGAAGTAAACCCTGCCTGGCCCCAAATGCCTCCCCCCATAGGCCCCCTCCCTCTTCCCCCCGGCCTACCTCCCCCCAGGGCAAATGCCCCTAACTTGTTACTTACCCCTCCTTCTAGGTGCTCTCCAGCAGAGTTCACGGCTGCCATCTACTCACGAGCAGTCTTCTTCCTGGATCCATCAGTGTCTTCTGGCCAGAAGATGCCGCTCACTACAGGGAAAAGACCACTCATGAGAAGATGGCAGCTGTGAACTCTGCTGGAGAACACCTAGAAAGAGGGGTAACTAACAAGTTAGGGGCATGTGCCCTGGGGGGGAGGAGGGAGGGGGGCATTTGTGGCTGACAGGGTTTACTTCTCCTTTAAGCTACACTTGCTTGCCACTTGCAACATACTATGCCAACACATGCAACAATTGTTGGACAGTAAAGCTTAAATTACCCAGCCTGCTAGTACTTTTACGTGAATTGGTTAATCTTTCTTTTGCCTGTTTTCTGGTGCTTAAAGGGTCATCAGACAAGACTAAAAAGAAAGACATTTTTAAAAATGAGTTCTGTGTATAAGCAATATACACTGAGTTGCAGTGGTTAGCACCAACCAAGACACAGTCTACTAGTAGTTTCTACATGAGCTTTGAGTACTAGTTTATGTCAACATTCCAAAATAATACATAAATACTGATCCATTGGCTCCTCATGAAAATGACCCTAGTTGCACAGTGAGGCAACTTTTGGAGACTTCAGAAAAACAAAGTGCCATATATGCTTTCCCATCGGAAATGTACATTATTGCCAGCAGAAAAGTATTTGCAGGCGAGGAGCCACCTGCAGTAGCAAAGATTTATTGCGGGTGACTAATCCCTCCTTTAAATAAAATCAGGTAACAGTTTGGTACTGTATCTAACATAAGTTATCCTTCACCATCCCACTTTCACCTTTCAGTTTCTCAGTTTCTTTTCCCTTTATTTGACACACATCATGTCTTTGCTTTTATGATAGTTTTCTTTCAGAGATAATACGTAATACGGATAAATAGCAAACCAACATTGCAACATGCTTAGCATTCTTTAAGAGAGATTTCCCCTTTTCTGTTCTGGATGCTTTCTAAGCAGAAATATGCAACTTTCATTGTTTCAGCAATGCATCTCCTTTGTTAACAAATGGCACAAAAGTTATCTGAGAAAAATCCTTTCTTTTAAGAAAGATTGGTTATCACATAAACTTCAGTTTTGATGGATAATCCCATTTAAGGTTACTGGAGACTTTAAGGCAAAGAGATAAATTGTTTCTAGTTAAGGAGCTAATTAGAAAAAAAGATGATTGCTTTCATTGTGTTTGAATATGTTCTATTTCTAACAGCAGGATTTACATTGAAATTAGATTTATGGGTAATTAATATATCAGTAAAACAAAATATTCTTTGTTGTTGGCAATTAAAAGTTTCGGAAATATTTTTTTCCCCATCTGTGACCAGAATAACCACATTTTCGATCATTTCCTATAAATCCACAGTTGTGAGTTTGGAAATCAAAGTGCTAATAAATTATATGGTTCTTGCACATAACCTAATTATCTGTTTGGCATTTTCTTGATTACATAGGGATCCTGGGATATTAATCATGGAAACACATTCAGATTCAGTTCATTTTTACTCAATACTTCTGATACAGATTCTAGTAATTAAGTTGCTTACATACTTTTTATGTCAAGACAAGCAGCATGCTGGCCCCTACCCCAAATGTAAATGTACAAAGAAGTTAAACTCCGTGAATTATTTCACCTACATTATTTTGTGTCTGTTTTAATTTATCTAGCCTGAATATTGAAAAATGATTCTACAATGTACTCTTTATATACTGTAAACAACTGTTTACAGCTTATTATAAACAACTACGCAATAAAACAAGCTCCTAAATTACACTATGAGGGCACATTAGAGATCATATTTCTCCTTGGGGTGTCTTCTAATACCAATACCTTCTTCTGGAATACCAACCTTTCTGTCCTATCAACCTCATTCCAGTGACCTGAGGACCAGGGTACTGTATGTCACTCTGAACCACAGTTTTGCTGCTACTGCAAAAACAAATTAGGCAAGTGTACGTGAATCAATTATATGGACCAGGCAAAGAAAGAATTTCATTAACAACATGACAGCTGCTAGAGTGCAACCTACTTTTGATGTGTTTTCATCCCTTGTGCTGAAAGTGATGTTGCAGTCTCAGGACTCAGTTGACACTCACTGGAATGATCTGTAGAACTGTGAACATTTAAACACCCCAGACCATTGGTTGTTGGACTTTTTATGTGTAAGCCCCACTTGAAAAGCCAACTTTTTGACAGTATAATTTTAGCTCATAACCGATACATCTCACCTTTCAACAGTATCTAGGGACTGAATTAACATTCTCCTCAATGCAAAACATAATTGGTCTCCAAGCTGAGCCCCACCCTATGCTTCATTTGTGTATCCTACAACTATCCTGAACTAAAACACACCACATTCAGCTCTTGGGAAACACAGTTATTGTTGTTTACAAGAGATGGCGAAAGAGTGAATCATATGTCTGACAAAGCCAATATAATCTAAGGAGTAAGTGAGTGAGGTCAGACACTATTCTGACCATGTTGGAATTAAATGGAAGGCTGCTAAAATCATTGAGTTAACTGCTTTCCTGTTTCACGTTACAGAATTAATCCGGAAAATAAATCAGGCCATAGCAACAAAGGCAGACAAAAGCAGTTCAAATCGCCTTGTACTAACATGCAATGAATCTTTAAAATAGGGATGCTCCAAATACAGGATTTGCAAATTAGGGGCGGGGAGGGGAATTGGGTGACTTAGTCACAAAACAAAGAATTAAAAAATATTTTCCCCTTCCCACCCCTAATTTGCACATGCAAATTCCAATTCCGTTCGGTATTCGGCCAAATTTTTCATGAAGGATTCAGGGGTTTGGCCGAATTCAACAAAGTGGATTCAGTTCATCCATACTTGAAAATAATGAATGCTTTATTCAATGAAGGACAGGTGTGGCTGCAGATGATAGACATGCCATTATACCTTATTAAGTATAATTCCAATCATAATTCCATGCCTGGACCTTTGTTGCCTATAATTTGTTTACAAGAGTGACTGCGGTAAATAAATGACCTAAAGCCATACACTTTAAAACAAATACTTTAATGCTGCATTGTCCAATGGTAATATGCCATTAACCCTGTGTATGATAGTTATGGTAAGATTTGCTTTACTTTATGAATGCCATTCAACCTTCTTTGCCTTAAGCATGTGAATCAAAGCACAATCGTTACACACAACACTTCTTTTTGTAGTTTACAGTAATCAGACACATTATACACACCACACCTCTGATTATCTAAGCATTTGTCTCCTTACGGGTGCTGCACCAGTTTGATCCCTTTCTGAAAGAAGTCGTCGTAGTAATTAGAAGTTCGTTCCTGTGAAACTTTTGTGGGAGTAATTGATCTACTTAATCAAAACTATACAAGCCTCAAGGTATGCTTTTGGTTTGATTCTTGACAAACATTACACAAAGAGAAAGTGTATTTGGGATTTAACATTGTAGTGATGCATTTTAAAGAAAACAAAATCTATATGGACTTTGATCAACATATTCTTTCCAAGGTTAATGAATGCACTCAAGAAGGAGGCTAATCCTGTTTCTAGAGAAGCTGTTGGTTAAATGTATGAAAAGTATCTTCTAAATGAGACAACGAGTGCATATATCAAAGGTCTGCTATAGAGAATTGTGTCTGCTTTTTGTTTAATCTCAGTAGTTATTTTATTGACATTGGCATTGTCCTTTAATACCCATTGTATACAACAAACAGGGTTTCTCACCATTTGCAATGGCAATACCCATAAGTGATATATTTCCCCTCCCTATCAACAGAAAATGGGAAGGTAACCAGATAACAGCTTATTGACACCTGCCCCCATGCAGATATGAGCCCCCTGAGACTTATTTAAATACATTGAGTAGTAAAAGTTATAGCTTAATCTGAAAGCAGTTGCATTGTAAAGTGCTGATCTTTAAAGCACAGGCTCAGGAACAATGACCTGAGATGGTTGCCTAGCCACCAATATTAGAATACTATTTTACATATGACAGAATTATTTGCAATATGCAAAGTGTAATTTAGTAATAAAAACTTTACATTAAAAAGGGATTAATGTCCTAATATTTTTAAGATCTAGAGGTCCATAATTACCTTTTTAAAACTCTTTACTGTATTTGACCCTGTTAATCATGGATTTTTTTTACTTTCTTGACATATATGAACTTATCTGGTTTAAATCCCACACACGTATTTATACTTAGATATTTTCCTTCAAGAAATCTTTGTTGCTGCTTCTCTATTGTCTATTCCCTCTTGTTCACCTCATCCTGCTTTGTCTCCTTCTTGTATGTCAATAAAATCCATGCTTAAACCATAATGTAGGAAAATTCAGGAGACCTGATAACAATGGTAGTTGCTGCAGTGTTTTCATACTAAAAAAGACTATGCAAAGTCTAACTACAAATATATTCCGTTCAGCATTTCCCAACTTCACTAAACTGAGAGCTCGTGGCACATCAGAAAATGCTGTATAATGTATATTTTAGCATTGAACATATAGATGCCTCTCCAAGATGATTCTTCAGTTTCTTTGATTTCTTTGTATGTATGAAATTGAAATTTTTTTTGGCTTCTGTCAAAGATAAATATTTTATCATTGCCTTGCCTTAGCTAGTGGAAATGTTTTCAAATTGGTAATTCTGACATTTCCATGCTGTTGCTTAGAAATACGTATAATAACATATGTTTTTCAGTACAACAATTTAGATTTAGTAGATTGAGATCTACTGATCACCAGCTAAAGGTCTACTTTCCCAATCTACCTTTTGGACACCCCTGATATACAGTGTTTCTGTTTTTAACCTTTTTTTAGAGGATGGAGCACAGCAATGGTTGAAAATAAACTGATATCAAATACTTATCAGGAAGATGGCATGTTCCCTCGCTGTAGTTAAGATGGTTTATGGGTTAATTTTCTATTAATGAATCTTTATTAAAGATAAAACCTTCTTTGGGCAGCTTGCACTGAGCCTGTGCTTTTGTACTCTTTCTATTGGATTCAAGCTGCATGGCAATAAAACTATACAGAGTCAACTAGTTTGTGCTGAAGTGAAGTGACAGAGGCCAACACACTAAGGGGGTTATTTATCAAAGTCCGAATTTATCTCCATATTTTCTGCTACAAACTCAGATCAAATCCGCTCGGGTTTATAACACTTTTTCATTACTGTTTGAGGTTATTAAACTTTGACAAACGGTGTGTGAAACTCAGTGCACACTGTAAAATATGTAAGAAGCTGACATACCGAAAATCCAGGACACCTACACAAAATGCAATATGCCAAATTGCATGGTAACTTACCCTGAGCGGTGCATTCAGTTGCTATGAATATATTTATCTTCCTCTGGCCATAAGTGAATTTTCCCACTGTGAAATAAAGGGACTAAAGGAAAGAAAATATTATTACAATGTAATCTAGTATGACACCTATAGGTGTCTTCTAAAAGGAGAAAACCTGTATATTACACACAATGACCTGGATTGTTCCCTTGAAAATAAAACTCTCCTTTGTTTGTCCTCCTTAATCTGTCTTCATTTCCTACAATACACATTCTGGTATGTTTAATTGATTCAGACCTAGCAAACTAACCAATAATGTAAGACTATGGAGACCATTTCCAGGGCTCCTTTTGCATCTAACAAATCAAATACTAATGCCATCAGTAAGGGAGCAAATACTTTCTGTACAACTGTATATGCATTCGCTAATGCATTAAAAAATGTTTTTAGGGTACATTAATGTCAAGACATTATGGCACCATAACATTCAGTAACGGTCAGAAGTAACAGAATATTTGCATGTTATCTCCATTATTGTAAAGAAAAATGTACAAAAATGTATGCTTTCGTGATTGTTCATTAAAATAAAAATATTTTAAAAAAAATGTTTTTAGGAACTTGTGAGATTTTTGATTTAAGAAAGGGTTCCATTTCTTTTCCATTGCCCCAGAGACAAATCTCTTCTTCGGGGTGACGATCTCCCCGAACTACCTTTCTCTGCCTTCCCGCCAGCTTGAATGAAAAAATGCCAGTGGGATGGCACTCATGGGACTTTGTTTTCCGAAGTTGCCCATAGATTCCACGTGAGGCATCTTCAGAAAATGAAGCGCCGCAAGTGCCATCTCGCTGACAATTTTTCATTCAAGTTAGCGGGAAGGCAGAGAAGAGAGATTGTCGCCCTGAAGAAAAGGAGATTTGTCATTGGGGCGACTAAACCTCCCCGAATCTGCCCATGTACCCCTACCATTACATGATTTTCTGGTAGTCTTAAGGTATGAAGATCCCAATTACGGAAAGATCCATTATCCAGAAAGATCCATGTCCCGAGCATTCTGGATAACCTTTCCCATACCTGTACATGAGAACTAGAAGGCCTGAGAAACAAAATTAGCAATAAAAAATTAAGAATAACTATAAAAAATCACAGTCAATAGCAGTCCCTTAATGGTATTCATTGTTTTTAAAATTAAGAATAACTATAAAAAATCACAGTCAATAGCAGTCCCTTAATGGTATTCATTGTTTTTAAATATATTAACTCAAAACTGTTACTTTCCCTTTAAAACCGACACCAGCACACGTTTATGTTTTTGTTGACAACTGCTTCAGGTAACTAACTAAATTAATTATGAATACCTGCCAATGTGGTAACTGCCTAAACTGCAATATACTGTATGTAAGCAAGCACCTGAAGCTAATTACATTTCTGATGAAACTCATAAATAAACTATATGCTATTAAAAAAAATAGAAGCTGAAGTTCAAAAACCAGAAATGGATGGCAATTTAATAGAATGAAAAAAACTATTGTCTTATGCCTTTAGGTGTCTGTGCCAACTAACAGGAATGCCTTCTAGAATGTTCTGTTAACCAAGCTACGTGTGAAGGGAGAGGAAAAAGAATTCTCAGCTTTAAAGAGAAACAAAAATTGCATCACAACTTTTTGTTTCACACAGTCGCTATGGAAATGAGAACTGTTAGAAATACATTGTACAAAGCCAAGAGAATGAGCTTGCCCACTATGCCCATGTACCCTTGTGGCCTTTTGCTTATTCAAAGCCTATGTGCCATAAGAGAAATTTTTTTATTTTTTGTTAGCCACAAATTAAAAGGATACTGTCATGGGAAAAAATGTTTTTTTCAAAATGCATCAGTTAATAGTGCTGCTCCAGCAGAATTCTGCATTGGAATCCATTTCTCAAAAGAGCAAACAGATTTCTTTATATTTCATTATGAAATCTGACATGGGGCTAGTCATATAGTCGATTTCCCAGCTGCCCCAAGTCATGTGACTTGTGCTCTGATAAACTTCAGTCATTCTTTACTGCTGGACAGCAAGTTGGAGTGATATCGCCCCCTCCCTTCCACCCCCCCCCAACAGTTTAACAACAGAACAATGGGAAGGTAACCAGATAACAGCTCCCTAACACAAAATAACAGTTGCCTGGTAGATCTAAGAACTCAATAGTATAAACCCATGTCCCACTGCAGTTATATTGAGAAGGAAAAACAACAGCCTGAAAGAAAGCAGTTCCTTCCTAAAGTGCTGGCACAAGTCACATGACCAGGGGCAGCTGGGAAATAGAGAAAATGTTAAGCCCCATGTCAGATTTCAAAACTGAATATTACAAAATCTGTTTTATCTTTTGAGAAATGGATTTCAGTGCTGAAGTCTACTGGAGCAGCACTATTAACTGATGCGTTTTGAAAAAACATGTTTTCCCATGACAGTATCCCTTTAAGGAACACACTTGAAAAGATGTTTGCAATTCAATGAAGAAAAACTGTCTCAATGCATTATTTCAGTGAAAGAACAAGCTAATTTTTTTTTTTGTTTGGTAAACATAAAAAAAATAAAGATTTGCTCTTATGATTGTTTTGGCATCACACTCACTTTTATCACTGCATTTAAGTCCAATGTTTCTCAGTTTATGGTGGGCTGGGGAGGGAAGCCCCCATGTTGTTATCGCTGACATCAGTAGGAGAATTATCATGATCCATTGAATCACATCATTGCAGTGCTACCAGCACTTATCTCATTCTGTTGACCATCAACACAAAGGGGCAGATTTACTGAAGCACAAAGCGTCTAACGCTAGCACTAATTCACCAGCGTGACATCATTTCGCAACTTCGCAAATTCACTAACACGGACTCTGGAGAATTTTCGCTAGCGAAGTAGATAGACTTGCGCAACTTTGCACCCTTACGCCAGGTGAAGTTGCGCACTGACGAAGGATCGTAACTTCGCAAATTCACTAAGATGAACATTTTCCTCAACCTTAGCACTTACGCTAGACGTTACTTCGCCTGTTCAGACCAGGCGAAGTTCAATACAATAGATACAAAAAAACACTGGCATATTTTAGCATAGGAGGGTGATAGTCTGAAAAAGATCGATCATTTTTTTGGGGGGGTTACCCTTCTTCCCCCCTACATTTCCTAACATATGGCAACACAACTATACAGGGGGCACATGTAGGGCAATAGGACAACTTTATTTTATTTATTAAAGGTTTCCTGGGCTTGTGTAGTGGAATGTAGTGGCTGTAACATATACTTCTATTATAAGTTAAAGTTCCCGCCGTATGCAAATTAGGCTTCGCTAGCGTAACAGTGCTCTGCCTAGCAAAGTAAAACTAGCGCTACCATTCGCCGACCTGAGCGTAAATTTGCACTTTAGTGGATTTGCGTAGCGCTGGCGAAAATTCGCCTGCCGAAGTGCGGCGAACGCTAGCGAAGCCTACGCTGCCGAATTTTCGGATCTTTGTGAATCTACCCCACAGACTTTCCAGTGTGACTAGTGAGTACCTGTTAGGTATTCCTTAACTGTTTCACTGCACGGACATTGCTCAAGGATACAGTTCACTTAGGATCTGTTAAAAGTCTTCCCATCTTTATTAGACAAATGAACAGAAGTTGTCAGCATTGGAACAGTGTTTCAACAAACCGTGCAGTGAAACAGTTATGGAATCCTGAGCCAGGAGGTGAGACTAGCAGACACTTGAGTGGTCTGGACAAATGGGGAGCTCCAAACTCACAATAGGGAAGCTTGCTGTTAGGTATTCCTGGCTACATTTTCACCTGTTGTGCTTGTCTCTGGTGGCGCTTGATCATTTGCAGATTAGATGCAGCAACTGTGAGAACACTGCTGGGCACTTTAAACAGACTAATGGCCCTGAGCCATTACTTAGAAGTTATTTCTTCAGACATGGCAAAGTTTCTATCTTTCTAAACTACATAAATAATTATGAGGATTGCATACATTTAGCATAAAGCTTTGCATCCCAATTTAAATTTAATTGTAATTGTAGTAATGAAAATAGGACCAGGTAATGTGGGATGTTGACGATAAAAAACATAAGAAGATTTTCTGATAAACATGGTAAGCCCGGCTCTAGAAGAACAATATTGTTCAACTTTATCAGAATGGTGAGCTGGTTTTAGATATACAGGTATAGGATTCAGTATCCAGAAACCCATTATCCAGAATACTCAGATCTGAAGAAAGACCCATACACTCCATTTTAAGCAAATAATTTAAAAACATTTTGATTTCTTTTTTTCTCTGTATATTAAATAGTAACTTGTAGCTCCCCATCTTCTTTTCCACTGATTCACATGCTCCGTGCTGCTGTCACTTACTGAGCTTAGGGACCCACTCACAATATACAGTACACATAGAATAATAATGTCACAATATAAGACTGATTAGAAATTAATACAGATAATTACTACATGGCAGCACAGACACCAGTACAGTTTGCATCAGAATTTAATAATCAGCCCTGTAGCATCAGCTTATATTAACGCCAACCTCAACCCGTAAGCTTAACTTCTCAACAGCTGCTCAGAGCCCACTGAGCATGTGAGTGTCACAGACACTTTCCAAGATGGTGACCCCCCTGTGACAAGTTTGAAGTCCTTGCTCATTGCTGATATTGACAAGCTGAAACTTTAGGCTCGTGCAATAAGTTCAGTATATAAAATATGGCATTTTTATCCAAATTCATTTTTAAGGTTAAGTTCTCCTTTAAAGGCAAGAATCAAAATCTGAAACTGTGCAATGAAGCTTATGTTAGTAGGAATCATATGATTTAGTCATTAGGGCAGTCATGACCTACACCATTTTGTCCTTAACTCTAAACTGGAGAACCCTCTGAGTTGCTTGCGTTTAGTTTATCTCAAGATTCAAAGCTTTTGCTTTGCAATGAAACCTCCATCTCTTAAGGCTTAATATGCCCAGTGGCAATTCCTGGGGCTCTAACAGGCTTTGATGTGCCTCTGAGTATTGTTTGAACTAATTCCAGTGTGCCAGAAGTGAAATTTTTTAATTTACAACATTCTGAAAACAGAAAATGATCAATTATATATATTATTATATATCTGTAAATATAACTAGACCGATGAACTTCTCTGCATATGGCAAAGCAGAGTGAAAATAGATTTGATTAATCTAATTTCAATTCCCTTGCTACTTTTAACCATTAATACATTCTAGGTATACTACAATTGCCCCTACTGTAAAAAAAAAAGGGGGGGGGGTGTTGAATTATCATTCCGTGCCATGCCCCTGTCTGCTCCAGTCGTTATGCTGCACTTTATTTTAAAGTCAATGTGCTTATCTAGGGAAGAGCATCATCTCAGAGTAAATTGACTTGTGGCAGAAAACCAAGATGCATTACTCTCTGAAAAACAGCTGAACAAATGCAGATTTGAATTATATTCATATGCATTAACAGTTTAATCCTTTTGACACAGAAAGAGATTTGTTTTATGTACTTGAAAACTAGTTTTGCATGTGAAAAAAAAATACTTACATTCAAGACAGAAGTCCAGGTTTGTAGGTGGTGGACTAGTGAATCTGCTACCCCATGGCTGTTCAAAACCATTTGCAGCGTTCTGGCCAGAAAATAACTATATATATATATATATATATATATATATATATAACACTGGGTGTGAAGAAATCAGGCGGGGTGTGGATGAATAAATACTCACTTCCCTGCCCTAGTGATTGGCGAATATACCCCGTTTCGCTGAAAAATTTCGCTTGGAAATTCACGAATTGGAGAAAAAATTTGCAAAACGAGTCGCGGCACGTTTTCACCGTGCGTCACGTCGTTTTCGTTTTTTTTTCAGCAAATTTACGCCAGGTGAATTTTCGCTGGCGTTTCGCGAATTTATTCGCCAGCGGTGAATCGCGGGAATTCGCCGCAAATTCGCCCATCACTATCCTGCCCTCTAACACTACAGAAATTTAATTAGTTTTAGAAATATGCATTTTTTTCCTATTTTTAATCCATGCTTTCTTTATCCCCGTATACTTTGCTAATAAGTTTTTGGCAGCAGGAAGTTGCCCTCTTTATATGATATAACTTTGAGGGGAACCACTCCCTGGTCTGTATTATTTGATTGTGTTTGTGTAAAAGAAATATTGATGAGAATGTATAATCAGGTTGCATTTGCTTTTTCCTATGACTGATATGACAATACTACTGAAGTCTGGCTATAGATTGTCTTATAAACTCTCAGTGCCTTCTCCCCCCTTATAATTGAACAACAAAAGGGTAACAGAGTGAGTGGGCTAAATGCCCAGTTTGGTTGTCCCACTGGGACAACTTTGGTCTTAGTGGGGAAGTATAAAGGTATCCTAGCCCTTGTATTTAGTGAGAGGGGAAATTTTAAAACAGATAATGATCGAAAAGTATGGGAATACAAATTAATGGAAACCTTCAATTCTCTGGAGAAGGGACTAAACCTGGGACTTGGATTTATGTCTAATTATGTGGACTAACAAAGGATTGCACCAGGCCAGAAATACCAACATGTCTGGATATGGACTAAGAGATCATTTGGAATTCCTTTGATTCTACACTCCAATAATTCAGCCCTGATTTACAATGTAGTTGACCCACATTATCTTGTACCTTATCTGTCTATCTCTTGCAGATCCCCTCGTAAATGACTTTGACACCTCACACACAGTTTGATATTCCTTTTTGTTGGTCATTTGATCTATGAGCTAAATGTTGTATATATACCAGAGAACACCACAGCTTCATTGTAATCAGCTTGAAAAAGGAACTAAAATGTTCTGAAAGCTTGCTATGATTATATTAGTTAGCCAATAAAGGTATCACCTTTATACCATTTTGTTATTTTTTATTTCAAAAGGGTTGCCCAATAACGTGAGAGGGGAAAGAAATCTTAAAGTCGTGGCGAGACAATGAAACAATGAAACATATTTATTATTTTGCAGAAAAAGAATAGAACATTATCTAATGTTGTGGTTTCTGTGTAGGTACACAGATTGCATCCTGAACACAATCAACATGGTTTTTAGTGACTGTACATTGTCTGCACCATATGTACAACATTAAGTGGGGAAATAAATAGAACTATCTTGGATCAGAATTCTACAGAAATTGATAGCATGTATAAGGGCAATCGGTCTGATTAAAGGATGTTCTATCTGCACTCAAATATAAGATAATGGTACCAAGGTGCAGCATAACTGTTGAGCTAAAAAAAATTATTAATAAAACTAATAATTTATTCTCAGGCATGCAGAACTGTATATCACACTACCATGGCAGCATATTCTGTATCAGACACTAAATGTAATTGTAATGCCAGATTTAGTGTTAGCTCTCTGGGCCACTCTTGTGATTACATTTACCCATATTACCACACACTTCCATGTAGTTCTGATGCTGGGGTTTGAAGCTCACTCTTGTTCCTTGATATAGCTTAGGGTTGGTTATCAGCATATCATTATGTGTCAAATAGTTTTACAGCAATCCAGCTGTGGATCTTGAGAATTATAATAAACAGATTATGATGATTGGAGCAACATTCCAGAGGATATACAGTATTGCCAAAAAAAGATCAAATTTACAAGTTATTCCGAATTGAGAAAGCTACGTAGTTGGATGACTGGTGAAATGTCTTCAAGGAAAAAAAAACACAGCAAGTCCAGTTGATTTAATTTATTTCTACAGATATACCATGGTATATGTAGTATAAGTGATTCTGAAACAACTGGACTTGCTGAGTATCAGACGTTTCTTCAGTTCAGCTGACTGGTGTGGGAAGTCCTCAGCATATAAACAGTAACCCTACAGAACCAATCCTTTGTGAGTTTTAGATGTCACCTCTCTGAAGAGTTACAATGTACCATTGTGATTAGTGGAAGAGTTTATATGGCAAGGCTTCCCACACCAGTCAGTTGAACTGAAGAAGCTTCTCTGATGAGTTACAATTACAAAAGCCAGATAAATGAAAATTAAGACAATTTACAGATTGTTTCAGAATAGCATTATAGTATACCATTTACTACTCATACTATTTTCATTATTGTAGGCACTCGGGTACTCCCCTGTATGTTTTTCATAGACCTAAAGAGAGAACGCCTTGCACTTATTAGTGGGAACACCAAAAGCATATTACCCCATTTTACATTTAGTGGTCCTTTGAAAAAGCTTTGCATATAATACAGTGGGGTGTTAGAACACGTTGTGGACTTGTTGATCACAAACTTTTCTTATACACCATTGCAATTTATAATGAGACGCTCAGCATCTGTTCAAATGTCAGCTGCCACAGGAAGTACCAATTTATTTGAAGTCTATTGATTATATGCTTGACAGGGAGCTGCACAAGCGACCATGCAAAACATGGATGGGAGAACAGATGTATTCTGCTAGATTTTTATGGTTTCAGCCTTGTTTGTTATGAATGTTCTAAGTCTAAGACAGTTTTTCCAAGCAAGAAGAAATGTAATGGTGAATAAATGATCAACGTGCAAACAGAAAACTTCCTGCTTTTGTCATAAATTGCTAATGAAGAATGGGAATCTCATTTACTGACCAGCACTGTTTATTTCTAGTTATTTGACCAAAAGCTAAAGGAGTATGTAACATTTGTAAAGATAAAAAAAAAAATTAGAATTAGTGATGCAAATCGTTAAATATTTTTTAATGAAATAATGTAAAGCAATTGAACCACATTCATAGTCGTTATAGATGTGGCGAAAGAAAAAATCATTACCCATTTGATGGCTGTTTATCAAAAGCAAGTGAGCAAGTAAAAGCAAGTAAGCCTCAGAATTTCTGCTTGAGGAACTAAGCACCAACTGTGCTTAATTTGTTACTGTGTTTCATTTGTTACTCCAACTTGTCTTGGTGTGTAACCAACAAAGAAGTAAATACGTAGTACTATTGGGGTGTGTGCTTCTACTTTTTAGACAATAGTACAAAATCCAATTGGGTTCAACAGTTTTTGTTCGATAGAATCAGAAAAGGTTGTACACAGTGTTCACATCCAGGAGAACTCCCAGTACAAGGGTTATACTTCATTTAGTAGAGTAGTTCAAAAACAAAAATTGGGAGAGACCTACTGTTTAGTGAAAACTGAGCCCAAGTAATATATAAAAATGAAAAATCTTTAGTAGGACATGCTTTAGCCTAATGAGAGCTGGGGGGTCTCCTGGATGTGACCACTGTGTATAACCTTTTCTGATTCTATTGAACAAAAACTGTTGAACCCAATTGGATTTTGTACTATTGTCTAAAAAGTAGAAGAACACACCCCAACAATACTACGTATTTACTTCTTTGTTGGTTACACACCAAGACAAGTTGGAGTAACAATGGGATGTGAATACATACATGAGAAAGGATAGGAAGAAATATCACAATTCCACTGCATTTTTTTTTTGGCAAGGAGAGTAATGGATGAAGAGGTACCCTTTGACCCCTGGTTTGTACAATATAATAACAGTTTTTGACAATGCACATCCTAAAGGTGTTAAAAGCATTGTCTGGGAAATGCACAATGTGTAGAGATCTCTGCTTTATAGCTGCTTCCCATCCCCTTGAGCAATGTAATGTATATATGTTGATAAAATCCTTTGTGCTGACTGGTGCACTTGGAGGGTGAAATAGCAACTGAGCATATTTTGTACCATGACCCCTAGTACATAGAAAAGGTTATTTTGTTACCGTCTACACTATCTGCATGTCTCTTAAATCCTTCCATTGAAGAGAATGTGGGGCTCTGTAAAAATAAATGTTAACTAATCCGTTATTAAAATAAACTTGGCCAATCACATGAACCTCTGAGTCAACTATTTTTAGGAATGAGCTAACCCTGCTGCAAAAAGAAACTTTTCGACTTTCAAATGAGCCAAAGAGAGTTGTGAAGCTGGGAATGTTTAATCTAGTAAGCAATAAATCATCCAGAGATTCAATTCCATTAGCTGCAAACAAATATCTTATAAATATATTTAAGCCCAGTCTGCCAGAGTTACTGTTCTATTGTCTATACCTGCAGTTTGCAAACTTTGATTCACAATATTTCCTGTGGTCCTTCAGATGTTGTTAAGCCTTGAGTGCAGGCATCCTCCTTTAGTGTAAACCTCAAGTGGCTAGCAATGGATGATGGAGGGATAGTTTAATAAAAAGGCTTAACATCTACAGATTCAGCACAACTTTCCTAAAATAAACCCAGATAACTTTTTTTTTCAGCACCTTGGACAGAGAGCAAGGCTGCTGCATCAGCTAGGAACCACTACACAGCAGACAAAGCAGCCTTTGGCTATATATTCTAAAGCACAGCCAAGGTACATGGTCACAGTCAGTGCAAACTAATAAGCTGGAAGTCAGGAAATGTTTTTGCTCTTTGCTGGTTTGATCCTTATTCCTCCAGGTCTATTTGCCTGTATTGATAAACCTCTAAACTTGTCAAGCAGAGCTGAAGAAGCCCCTGAAAAACTACTCCTGACTTATGGTTACATGTTACACCAAATGTACAGAGTAGTTGTGCTTATTGGATTCTTTTTGATAGCAAGAATATGCCCACCCTGATAAGGGTGTAGAACCATCTAGTAATTAAAACATGATCATGCAACCAAATATTCACATATATGCTGGAAACTGATTACAAAATAATACCTTTCTTGATTTCCCTTTTTCCATGTCTGTCTGGTGCAGACCATGTCATGCTTTTACAGGTATGAGACCTGTTATCCAGAATGCTCTGGACCTGCGGTTTTCCAGATAGAGGTCAACTCTGTAAATTGGATCTTGATGGCTTAAGTCTAATGATATTAATTGTTGTGCTGCACTTGAACCACTTGGGTATTCGCTACTATAGTTGATATACACAAGCTACCTTGTAGCCATGGGGGCAGCCATTCAAAGTTGAAAAATGAGAAAGGTCACAGGATCCACAGCAGATAACAGATATGCTCTGTAGTATAAATGGGAATCTTCTGTTAGATCTGGTATCTACTGTGTATCCCATGCTTGAATCTCTGCCCCCATAGCTACACAGCAACTTGTTTACATAATCTATAGGAGTGTTTTTGAAGCAAACACACCAGTTTTACCAGTGCAGGGCAACACTCCATTATGTTGTCACTTCCTATAAGTGCTCTTTTCAGGTGTTAGGCTTTACCATGTCCTAACTTTACAGTAGGATGCATATATTTTTGTGACATCATTTCTGCTTTCTGTTTTTTAACTTTCATTGTGTTCCATGTTGGGGTAGCTTTCTTCTCCTGTTGCAACCATCACATGGGGGAGGTTGTAAGTCATTTTCAACAATAATTTAGAAAACAATGCTGCAGGTTATTATGTCATTGCATCACCCCTAAATCCTGTGGCATGACTGTTGCAGAATCTAACCTGGGCAGTAGCGTCTTGGGGAGGGCTAGGGATTAGAATGTTTATAAAAATAGAAATAGTTCAACATTGACCTTCACCAGGGCAAACAAGGAGTATTGTTAAGTGATAAGACTGCACATCCATCCCATAATAAACAGCAATCATTCGCAGATGCCATAAATGAATGTGAATAAAAGAAAATAGCCTTTATTTCAAAACATGATACAAAAAATGCATTTTGCTTTTCGCACCAAAGTGTAGTGTAACAAATTCATATACTTTGTACAGTATTTTGTAGCTCTTTCACTGCATAAAAGGGTATTGATTTGATTGATTTATTGTATTGTTCAGCCACAGACATATGGGACAAACACAGAGGTGCTGATTAACAGAGCAGCATGTTCTCTCTCAAGGTTGCTGTAATAAGTTGGTGACATTTGGGGATTTTATGCACTTCCTTTCACTTTGCTTTCAAATTCATACCCTGGTGATGACATAAAAAGAAATTAACACAGTTAAAAGTTAAGATTTTTGGCTGACTGCAGAGAATGCTATGAAAATTAATGATGCCTTGGCAGTCATGGCATTCTGGGAGTTGTAGTCAACAAAAGTTAGAGGTCATCAGGTTGCCCTTGTCTGATCTGTCCTATAAACCAGCGATTGTCTGTATATTTAAACATTTCCAGCTGACAGTAGAGTCTGATAAGACCCACACCGTCAGAGTCGCTAGATTTCTTAACACACATAAAAGTAAATGCACATTCTAGGAAAGAGAGTAACTTAGTTGCTTCCACATCTGCCCAGGGAATATGAATGGACGGCACTCAATAAGGTAATGTCTAATGGGTTTTAGAAGTAATAACATTGGAGAGGAGGCACGATGTCAGAGCAGATAAGGGATTGCTCAAATGTGATGCTCTCTGCTATGCATACACATAAGCAGTGAGGTTAATGACATTTCTTTTCTATGCCCAAATGCAATTTTGAAACAGAGAGCGCTACCAAGAAGAATTTACAATCGGAAATAGGCAAGGTTAAGAAGAATGTTCAAAATCCACGTCAGAGATGAATAGACTGGTGCTGCACAAATATAGCCGAGGTAAAGAAAGAGATGTACAAGACTGTATTGTTTAAGAAAGGCTGCCATAACTGGGTGTAATGGCCTCAGAAATTCATAAAATAATGTTCTAAAATGTCATAGCAGTTGCAGTGCAGTTGATATCAACTACAGCTTCCAGATGTCAGCTGGAGAATTCACAGCAGCTGTATAGTCTTTGGTTTTAAATGTCAGAAGTTTGGGCAATTGAGAATATCATATTAAAAAATCAATTATATTTATTATCCTGACGACGGCTCCATGTGAGCGTTGATATACCTTGCACTGATGAATGATTTGTTGATACACGCTTGATGGCGACAGCTGTGAGTGCTTTTTTGGATATATATATATATTGTGATAGACCAGCTGGATAAGTAATTAATGGTGTCTAAATTTCACCTAGGTCAGCGCTACTAAATAAGTTGGCGCTATAGAAATACATGTTAATAATAATACCTATACATGGCAAGGGAATAGATATAGGGAGAAAACCAGCTTATTTGCTTTCTCCGAGTTGTTTTGCATTTCTGGTCTGGGTCCTGGAGTCCGGAGGCTTTGTAGTGCATTAGGTGGGATGAAGCTTCCATTCCTAGGTCCATTATGGGTTTTGTGCCAGGAGCGTGTACAGCTGACCAAGTAGTAAAAGGAGATTTTACAATTCAGAACAGAGAGAAGGGGGAGAGGAGAGATCAGACTCCCTAAAACCAAACCAGTCACACTCAGTGGGAGAGGTAGTGGTTCACCTGTTAACTTTTAGTATGTTATAGAATGGCTAATTCGAAGTAACTTTTCAATTGGCCTTAATTTTTTCTTTTTTTAAATTTTTTAAACTTATTTGCCTTCTTCTTTTGACTCTTTTCAACTTTCTAAGGGGGTCACTGACCCCTATCTAAAATGCTCTGGAAGGCTACTTCTTATTATTCATCTTCTGTTCAGGCCCTCTCTTATTCATCAGGGCATGGTTGCTAATATAGTTTGTATACTAGCAACCAAACTGGAGAGCAGCTGAATAAAAAGCCAAATAACTTAAAACCCCCAAATATTAAAAATGGAAAACCAATGGCAAATGTGCAGGAATATCACTCTCTACATCATGATTAACTTCTTTAATAAATGGTTTCTGATGAATACTTCAAATGAGGGAAACAGAATGAAGGCTTCCTCTCATCAGTGTTAATGTAAATGTGCACAGAAAGTATATTTAATAATCTGGTGTTTCCAAACTGTACTGAACATTGCATCTACGAGTGGAAGTTAAGTATTTTTAAGTTATAAAGGAGTGTATTATGACCACAAGTTTAGAAAACATAATGCAATTCTGAACACAATAGACTTGTTTTGTTCCCCGCAATTCAGCATTTTTTCTAATTGTAACATTGCAACGTAGTGAAAGGTTCAACTGCACTTTTGTGCCTTACTTTGCAAAGAACTCTCAAGCTGCTATGTGTCAATAGACCTCACTGCAAATTTAAATGCACACTGCCATCAACCCAATAATTATTAATATTGAAAACTATAGCATACATAACAGTGAAAGAGATAATGTTGCGGGAAAAAAAATACACGGCCATTGGTTTCAAACCTTCAATATATCACCCAGTCCTAAAGTGGTAATGAAACCCTCACAACTGTCAACTGTGCCCCACGCAGAGGGTGTGAAACTATACTTTTATACCTTTGGTAAGCAGAATTATTTCCATGACTAACTCGTGATACAGAGTGGGAGAGATAATGATGGTTGGTTATAATAATCATACTTATGCATGCACAGCATGGAAACTACACGACTGCACCCTTACTGAATCTAAATGATATTATAGAACTTTAAATTTGTGGAATAGCAGTTTATTTAGAACTGACAAAGTGCTTAATAAACGTGGTAGTGATCAAAATAGTTATCTCTAGAGACACTAGAGGCAATGGGGCAGATTCACAAAGGGCAAATTGTAGTCAGTGACTGCTTCGCGCCACTTCACCATACTAATTCACTAAAATGTAAAGTTGCGTCTTGGGCGGCGAGCGCTGGCGACTTTTCGGTAGCCATACTTTTTCAGTGCAAGCATTTCATGGTGAAGAATTGACAGCATTCGTTTGTGCCTAGCGAAAAGTTGGCAGTGATCAAGGTCAATTTGATTGAATTAAAGTTGTATGGACGTTTATTAGAGATCTTGGTGCAAATGCTTGAAGTGGCCACTTTTTATTACAAATGTTCAAGGAACCTTAATAAAGATAAAAGAAATCCTCTAATGCCCTACACGAGTCCACTGTAAAATGAATGTTCCATGCCCCTCAAATGTCTGGGGAAAAATGTTAACCCAAAAAAAGTCACCAGAGTCAACTCTGGTGAAAGAGGTAACGATCAGTAAAATTTGCACTTTACTGAACTTGCAGAGTAATAACCTGTTAGTGAATTGGCAATGTTCCTGCCGATTTAATTTCTGGCGATTTTTCCCTAGTGACGGCCACTTCGCCATTTACTTAATCTGCCCCAATGTGTCGCCTATAGTAACTACAAAGAATGTTATTACTATAGGTAAAAAATGTTCCTGTTTTCAAGCACCAAATTGTTTGTTTTCAAACCAAAAATATCTACAGTACCATTGGCCTTTTGTAGTTTTTACCATTAGAGTAAATACAATGCAGCCTGTAATGATACAAGTTTGCTCAGTGGTCTTGACAGCAACCTTTTGGATGGACCACCACAAATGCAGTCTGTTTCTAATTGCTGAATCTGCTTCTTCAGCCTAATAATAGGGCTTATTATTTAGCAGGAGTGACAGCATCCCTTTATTTAGTGCTAAAATGGTATACATTTTAGGATGCAATAATGTCCAGACTGTGTTGCTTTGTCGTTTTATTCTTTTAGTTCTTTGTGTAGCTCAGGGTCTAGATCCATTTTTTTACTGATCACAATGTACTAGTTATGCTTGACTGACAGCCCCTGTGCTTTACCAATGTGAAATACAAAGTTTATTCTATAAATCTTCTGATGTATATTTCTATGCATACTATGAACTCTTCATAAACTGAGCAGACATCTTTTATGTAAAAGTCAGACCAAGTCCAATTATTCACACTACAATCACCCCTGTTGCATTAGCCATATCACTTTTTCACGGAAAACATTATTTTTCATAAAACTCACGTAGGAAATAAATCAAACTCGGCTTATAATTTTCTGTCTTAAATTTACGTATTTAAACAGCCTATCATCAAAAGACTCTGCTTAAATAAAAAGGCTACAAATTGAGCCACGTGCAGCCATATTTAGAACAGCCAAGATTCTTTGTCCATAGAGTCATCAAGCTCTTAAGCTGCCTGGCTAATTGTTTAATTAACCTTGGAATTGGATGAGTCACCGCACACAGTGTTTTCCTTGTGAAATAAAATTTAAAGTTTTATTGGGACAAGTTCTATTTACCCAGGCTCATTGAGCACAAATCAAAAGGCAATCAAAATCTTCTCACTGACTACATGATATTTTGACAGGTGAAATCATTCATCTCCTGTGAGCTGTAGACAAATATACTGGCTGTAATACTTTGTAATACTAACTAGCATATTTACCAAGATATTTTCTGTCAAACACTCCAAAAGTTGTAGGTCCCAGAAAATTTTCTCTCTCTCTGCCTTTCTTAGAACCAACTCCTTGTATTAATACCCATGGCATGAGCACATGTGACATATACAGTTTGAGAAAGTTGTGATCTGTATATTCTTTGAAATAGGGTTTTGTACTGACAAATGAGTTGCGACCTTAAATTATGCAAATGATTTTCTCCCATATGAGGCAAAGATAGGAGTGCATCATTATTTTTGTATTACCCTTAGAATCCCATAATCTCATCACACTTAAATAGACCAGACATTTGCTCCAATAGAGTGTCTCAGCTTTGATGATTATAGGGTGTATTATCAAAATGTGAAACTATAGCTGACCCCAGCATGAAATTCCATTGCTCTCTATTTTAAGGGCATATTTATCAGAGGGTGAAAACTCACTGATAAATGTCTCCCTAGAAAGTCTTGAAAAGGCAATAGAAAGCAGCAGAGTCTCAGTTGGCCAGCTCTATTTTCAGTTTTTAAAAGTAAAACTGACCTTACAGTATGTTCTTTTTCCCATGAGGGTATTTATAAATACTAGACAATCTGTACAAATAAGTCAAATCAACTTGACTTGCTGTGTTTTTTTCTTGAAGACATTTCACCATTCATCCAACTGGCTTTCTCTTTTTCATTCTGAATTGAGAAAGCCAGTTGGATGACTGGTGATACTTCTTCAAGAAAAATAAAACACAGCAAGTCTGGTTGATTTGACTGTTTCCTACAAATGTTACATGACCTGGATGAATGAGAATCTTCACAAACAAATACTGCGCAAATTTGAACCTGGGCAATAGTCCATGGCAACCAATGACTTAAATTATGAGGGGAGACTGTCCAGGTTGGGGTAGCTTTCTCTGGAAATTAGGCGCTTCCGAGGGGACATGATTACACGTTACAAGAACATTAGAGGACATTATAGACAAATACCAGGGGACCTTTTTACCCATAAAGAGGATCATCTCACCAGAGGCCACCCCTTCAGACTAGAAGAAAAGGACTTTCATTTGAAGCAGCATAGGTGGTTCTTCACAGTGAGGACAATGAGATCTGTTTACTGCACTGAATGTTGTTGTGATGGCTGACTCTGTTAATGCTTTTAAGCGGGGATTGGATTATTTCTTGGACAGACATAATATCAAAGGCTATTGTGATACAAAACTCTATAGTAAGTATAGCTACAGTATGGGCATATATAATTTATGGGAAAAGTATGGAGGGGTGTGTGTATGGAAGCTGGGTTTTCATTTAGAGGGGTTGAACACTTGAGAAAGGGCTCCGTCCCGAAACATGTAGTGTTTGATTTTGCACTGCTAAATAAAGAAAGCACCTGCAGTTTATAATCACTGCTTTTGATGCTGTTTTTCCAACTTTGCTATTACGCTGAGTGGTTGAACTTGACTGTCTTTTAACTATGTAACTATGTGATTAGCTTTTTCACCCAATTGTAGGTAGGACAATTAAAGCACAAATTGGTTTGCTTTCATAGGTTACATAGGTTTATACTGTCTTTAGGTCTACAGTGATAGTTTACCTTTATTATCCCCAAACCTAGAAAAAGTCACTTCAAGAGAGAAAACATCAAGCTACTTAGTGTTTTATGTCTTGGCAGCCATGACATGTCATAGGTTACTGTCCAGGTGGCCAGTGTTGATAAATTACCCCTAAAAGGACTTATCCCAAATGAGTATAAACCATGTTGTTTCAATTGGAATTCCTAATTACTGTTTATTGATACTGTTATTTCATGTTCCAAACTGCCAATGTTTTTTTCACTCTCCCACCCACACCTTTATTATCGTGCGCAAGTGATTACCCCAAGGGAAAAATAAACACTATTGTGAGGCGTTCGGCTTGCGGAATTCTGTTGCTTTAATGTCCCTGTACAGTAAATAAATTAGAAATAAATGAGGGGGCTTTAATAAATGTTCAGCCTTGGGGTTTTCATGGTTTGATGTTTATCATACACAGGCTTAATTTGTCTTCACCTCCCACCCACTTTCATTATAACCCTCCCATTGGGGCCAGTGATAAAACCAACCATTTTTTTGGTTGGTTAAACTAGACAATATAATTCTGTTTAGCCCATGAGCTGGTCACTTCAACATCCCAAACACTGGCCCATAATTCACAGTGAACTAATGACACATTGCTTTGGACACAGTGTAGACACTTAGGCTAGCCACAACACCACAACATTATTTAAATAACTGCCATAATTGTATATTTTGAAGCTCAATGCAGTGTTCATTTTGCTCCTCTACATTTCAATGAAAGTACAAGACACTTCAAGGAAACAACTGAGAAATCTTATTAAAAATGTCTTGGTCTTCTCCAAGCATAGGAACAAAATGTACATAAACACAAATAATGTATGTGTACATTTAATCTGACTTCAACCTGTTTCAAAACTGCTTTTCCTGTGGTGCTTAAATGAGTAGTGACCGCCTTAGCGAAGTAGAATCACTTGATTAATTCTCTAGAAAGCCAACAATATACTGCAAAGCACAGTCCTGGTTCAAATCTCATTAAGATATCAACATGATTCAGTGGATTGTTCATAAAGGGGCACTGTTATTGCCCTTTAACATCTGCTTGTGCTTTTGGATTATGGGACCTTTACTTCTTCAGCAACTAATTTAGCCATTTTTACTTGTCTGCACCCCCTCCCAAGTAATTGCTAATTTTATTAGGTAGTGAGGATCACGGCTCAAAATAGTCTTTCTGTGGCTGACATGATGTGATTATGGTAATTTCTAGGTTAATTTCATCATCCATTCTAAGTATTTGCATTAAGTTGTAGTGTAGTACAGCTCAGACAAAATATAACGAGCACATTGTGTGAATGCACGGAATAATGAAAACAAGGCTTTTAACATGTGGGTTAATAATGACTCTCAATGATATAACATCGGGGAGCTCAGGTACTGAACCAAAGACATAGGAACTAAAAGGCCAATAGGAGGATAGGACCCATGTCACCGAACTGTCTGGGCAATCACATGATTACACTCCATGGATGGGAAATATGTATCTAAATCTTAACATGCATCAGAACAGCCTGTCCTTCAACACCTAGATTTTTGCATATTTATAATGATTAAATATTTTACATCACTGGGTTTTGTTGGTGAGATATTATCATTTCAAATTAAGCTTTAATACCATTAAATGAGGCTCCTGGATCTCCTTAAATTGTGATAGAGTTCTGTAAGTACTGGAACAGAATGACAATCTGTCTGCAACTGGAAGGCTCAGTACATTTATTTCATTTACCTGTGTCTGAATTGTTCTATTAAAATATCATTTCTGCTTGGGAACCAGTGGACCCCCTTCGTGAAAGTGTGACAGCTGTAGCCGGATGTTGGATAACCTGCACCAAACCTTATAATTAAGCTGGCAAAGACTCCCCTATCTCTGCAATTAATATGAGCTTATTGGTGAAGTGTAAGCGGTTTCTTTTATTTGAAATGCTAAGAAATAATGTCATTGTCAGAATGAATGGAAAAAAATGTCATATGAGTGATTGATCTATATTCTGTGGGTTTTTCTTCCAGTTATCTTCCTACAGCAATATGCACCCACTTTTACTGAGGACGTATTATTGAAAATTAGCATGTGCTATACTGTACATATGGATATACTGTAAAAAGGGCACTTGCATATTTTCCTTATTAAAAATGCTCGTTACTTTATTAGCAATGTTTATTTATTTATAGTTTGAAAAAGCACAGAAACCTTGGCTACCCTGCTCTGGCAGATGTTGTAACCAATGGTACCCCATGCACACAGTTTCAGGAGATTTGCCCACCAAGCCACAGTACTCTAAAATCACAAGAAAACACCCCTAGACAGTAATGGAAGGATATTTATTTTCTTCCTCTTAAGATAAGACTCCCCTGATTTCATTAGAAGGTTATAGATGTATAAAATATGATAGCAAAAGTCATTTTCCTGTAGTTCCAAGAAAACAGGTAAGAGATTAAGAGTAAGTAAGAAATTATCCTCTGGCTTTATGTGCCTTTAGAGTGTCCACCTTCAACCACCACTTTGGATCCCCCCGTTCCAGAAACACAGCACTGCAGTTAGTTGCAACTATTTTGCCTACAGAGATGGCTTGAACATCATCCAATAAGGGAATAGCAGACGTGTTCATCTGTCTTGTTTTGTTTGTAGAAGTAATGATGTTTTTGAAAAATGATCTGAAAAAATGAAGATAGTGTGTTGAGGAGAGACAATGTTGATACTTGTGTGTCTTCTCAGCGCTGATGGCCTTGCTACATTTTTTAAAAGGGCATTTGATCTGTTAATATTATTGTTAATTTAAATTTCGGCTTCCATTTCTGCGCTGCTTGAGTTAAGTTTATTCAACCGGCAAATAACTTAATTTCCAATCCAAAAATACATAGCTTTCCACATTAATACACTGAAGACTATTCTGCAACCGGTGAAAATAAAAATGTAGATACATCTGGATAACAGGTTCTGTTAAACTTGTTTTAAAATAAACTCAAAATTCTAAAAGTTACTAGCCACTGAATAAATAAATTTAAGATATATTTTATTTATGCTAATGTAGTTGTCCTTAGCTAACACCATATGCTGTATTAAGTATCATTAGCCAACACCAGGTTCAAGTGATACATGTGCTAATGGGCACCATATTGCACCTATTGGTGAGCTACGCACTGTCACTCCATGCACCAACACTGTTGGCCCTTGAAGTGGCTGCACCTTGATGGCTCTTTTGCCCAGCATGTATTAAGTACAGGGTGCCAGAGCACATTGTGTTACCCACTGTTCTTTCCTTTGCATATGTATATGGTGTGCAAGGAGATGTCCAATTAAACTGGATGCAGTGCTACTGGGTTAACTATTTGCTCTCCATTCATTGTTATAATGCAGACGAAAGACAGGTGGTATGCGGCAGTGTTACATGTTCTATCCGTGTAATATCAACGATATAACATAATAAACTACTCAGCCATGCCATTTTCAAAATAGTATAAAAACTGCCTAAATTATTTCCATATATAAATCCCTTCTTCTTTGTCAGTAGTTTCATCTGCATCTATTACTATACAAGAGTCACACAAAAAGACAGCCCCACTCCTGTCAGTATTTTTGCAGGGTCTACTAGACAATATTTAAAGGGCAACTATCACAAAAATGGAAATTTAAAGTAAGCTCCAGTATACTGAAATAAGAAACTTTCCAAATACTATCAATTAAATATTCTGCATTGTTTCTTCTGTGACCCTCTCTCAGCATCTGTTTCTCTTCATTCTGTCTTCATGCAGCAGTTGGGTGTCAAATATTCATTGACCATTAAATCTAATATATCTTATGGGGGGGGGGGCTCCTTTTGCCTAGAAGATGTATTAGAGCTCACTCTATTAGTCATCAGACAGCATGTCCCTCTACATGCAGAATTTGTGTAAAAGGCAGTTATACATCTGCTAGGAAAGGAAGCCTCCTAAAAGATATATTGGATCTAACTGTCTGATACCCAACTGCTGCATGAAGAGGGATTGAAGAGAAACAGATGCTGAGAGAGGGATAATGAAGATAAATTTGATTATTTTAAACAACATAGAATATTTACTTGATTGTATTTACAAATTTTATTATTTCAGTGTAATGAAGCTTATAATAAATTTACATTTTTGCAATAGTTTCCCCTTAATTTTGAGAATAAGTACATATGTTGCAATCAGTTTCCATATGTATGCAAAAAAAAGACAGTAAAATTGTGTGTCAAAAGAGACCTTGAATAAGGCCCCTGATTGTGATAATGGAAACAAAATCACCCCTTTATAAATGATGGGTTATACTAACCATTTGTTTAACTTAACTGTGGGACTATGGTGATGGAAAGGTGACCTACCCCTACATCTAATAATTCATACTGTGTCCAAAGCTTCTTATTGCGGCTTGCTTTAACTATGACAAATACAAGGTAAAATCAAATCAGTAAAGCATTGTCTTGGGACCAATCAGACACGATTGCAGGAATTTGTTCCTTTTATGACACAAGAAGCATCGTCAGTGTCTGCTTTTTATTTTGGCACTCCTGAAAAAGGACAGAACTTTTTCAGTCTTTCAAAAGAGTGTCTTGGAAGAACTCTGTTCCAAAAGTCATATCCTTCACCTAAAGTCAGCATAACATTAAGATGATAAATAACCATTGAAGCTATCTACCTTTACAACAGGGGTTTTAAAATTTCCATGCCAATGCCTTCTCATATCCCTCAGCAAACATTCAGATAAAATGTGACTGTCGGAGACAATCCTTTGATTCATTATTGGTTAGTGTGCTATTCAACTGTTTCATATTTGCTTTTATGTTTACTGTTCGCTGTTAAAAACGGTAATTACAGTACAGTTGTGAGATGAAAACATGACTAAATTATGACAGTGCTTGTGTAGCAATCTCTTAAAACTGACTCACAAGGCAACAGCTGCACAATTAGGCTATAAATTCTCTTAAATGAACCTGTCGGAGAAAATGGTACCTGTGTGCCAGTGTTTTGTAAGAGATAACTAGACTTAATGGGCTTGGTGAGGGAACACCACGAATAGTCTCATAAAAAAGAAACTTTGTTCTTTGTCATAAACCACTTGTTCTTTATAAAAACAAAAAGGCTCAATGTTGGCCCATTAACTTTCCATTTTGTTATAGGACAACTGGCTCAAAGCATCTATTCGACAGGCATCAGGGATTCTGTCCAACTCAACTGTAATTTCTTCTCTGTGACAAGGACCTTGCAAAATAAACCTTCAAGCATTTACATGACAAAGCTAGGAACGCAAGTGGAAAGAATTTATGATGATTTGAAATATAACATTTGTATTTGGGGATGAAGGAGTGAAAGAAATACCAGAGAAATGTTTAATAATTCATTACATAGAACAGCTACAGAAAAACACTTTATAAGTATCCCCTCTAAATCTCCTTCAGCTGTTTATAAAGACATGGACATATGATTATTGTTTTTGTCTCAGATGTTTTTTACATTCCTTGTTAGAGAATTTTCTACGTGCTAAAAGTAACACCCTGCACAAAGTGTGATACACAATAATAGGGAATCATGACAAGTCAACAAAAGGAATTTTGCATTTTGCAGTCCAGTCGTAAAAAGGAGATGATTTCAGCATCTTTTTTGCTTTAAATGCTATAAATTGTGCCTGGGATTACAGTTACCCTACATAATTGATAGAACTGCTATAATGTTGGATAAGAGCTGAATATAATTGATTAAGGTGTTGCAAATGAGGCACACAGAGGGGACACATCACATGACCTTGTACGATATTGGGCAATACTCTATACACTTGCTAGTAAATCCTCCCAGTATCCTGTCCCTTAGAATATATAAACCAACATTAATGCCCTCTTGGCTGAGGAGCTAAGAATCGGTGTAAAAACAATTGTAGATTTAATTGGCCATTTTAAGCCATTCGGGGGCTCACAGGATACCTACAGTGGTTTCATTTCAGTAAGTTCACTCTTATGTCATGAAGTTGACTTCAGTGAAGGTTTTAATTCATCCAAGTCATGGTATACCTATAGCACTATGACAAATCAACTGTACTGCTGTATTTTTTTTCTTTTGAAGACACACTAGTCATTAAACTGGCTTTTTCAATTCCGAATTGAGAAAGACAGTCAGATGACTAGTGAATTGTCTTCAAGAGAAAAAATACAAGTACAGGTGCTTTGACTTATTACTGTAGATAATTTCAGTTTTGGTTTTCAGAATTCAGTAGTACATTTTTGTGAGTTGTTGACGACCATCTAATTGTTGCTGAGGCTTGTTCAGATTTCAACATGTCTATAAACTGTGGCTTTTTCACATTACTGTTGTTTATCACCTGTATTTATAAAAGAAAACTTTATGGTTCCACTGTTGCTACCTGTCTGAGGTATATGCTACTTTTTTTGCCAGCTTGGCCTGTAACTAACTTGGCTAGGATTGAGACAGAGCCTAGACAGAAGGCCAGTCAAATTAGCAAATATCATTATTTCAACATTCTGTCTTGTGGAAGTTATGGAAGTGAGAATTTTCTTGGCAATTCCAAGGAACTTCCAATTTCCAAGGTCAGTAGTGTATTACATCACCATGGAGCTGGTTGCTTTTATTGTACTGCACTTACCTTGATGCCAGACATCTAATAAGGTTTTATATCTTTCTTATGCCAAAATTCTTCACCAGGGAATCCAGTGGCTTTATGTTTTCTACAAAGGGTATGTAGTGTTCAAAGGTTAGCTGTTTTGCAACACATCCCTAATGAAAATATCCAGATCACTATAGATAACATTGGTTTGCATGGTCCCTCAGGCTCAGAGCTAGTGGTGGTATTAGTAATAATTAGAGGTCACATAAACGTGTGAAGAGTGCTTTTGCAGACAAATATAGTCATGCAATGATGTGCTTTTCTAATAAAGTAAACAAACTAGTCTCAAAGCAATTTGTGGTGCACACTCTCTAGCAATCTTTTGAGCTATTGCATGAAAACCACCTTGGTGGAAAATATAGCAAATATACACAAATCGATGATCAGAAGGTTATTTGGGCAGTAAAAATTAGCCACCGGTTTAACAAGTCAATGTGCAATAATAAGAACTCTTGGCAGGAGACAGTGTGGTCAATATGCTCACACGTTCCTCTGATAGGGACATGCTGAGATAATGGAGTGCTTTTTAAAGCAAATATATGGCCAAACTAAGCTGGACAGAGAGAAAGAGAGAAAAAATATAAAAAAAAGTCCAATGAACCTTTAAAGGTGGAGGCCAAAGTCTTATATGTGTAAATAACATACATAGTCCTTATAGCCACATGTAACCATTAAGTATGGGGCATTACAAAATTGCTTTGCTACAACTACAAGTATCAAAAACCTTTGTACTGTTAACTAATGGCAGACATTTTTTTAATATATTTTTAGAAACTTATCACAAGAGCATGAATATTGTAAAAGAATTACGTCTTACTGTTCCCGAACTGATCATTCTTTGCAAATTGTGTGTTGACATGATAAATAGATTTTACCCAAGTAGAGATTAGATTTAATTTTCTGATTTTGGAGTAGTCACCATTAACATTCTGTTTTGCATCCTTATTGCAGTTCATTGAAATGCAATTGTCTGTGTAAGTGCATTACTATATATTGAATTCCTTTTTATTATTTTTATTCTTTCTTTTTCTGTTCAGTGATTCAATAAGGTCAGAAAAGTTGACATTTAAATCACTGCAAATGTGTTTTAATCAACTGATTATCCAATCCTTCTAATTATTAGTAAAGGCACAAAATAAAGATATAATGCTATTTAATCTTATGGTTATTATTGTAACAGTATATCCTTTATTGTGCAGAATTCCAATTCCCCCACCACATGTGATTAATATGTGTTCCCCTGTATCTGAGTGCTTGAAATGACTGTAATGATGTAAAATCAAGTGAGGATGACAAGTTAATTCCATCTTTAAAACATATAAAAAAAGAACAGAGGCTTATGTTTGCTCTGATGCTTATCAGTTCAACATTGTGTATGCTTCATAACGCAGAAATTATGGCTTTGGTTACAGAAATAATAAATCAGATATATGCAAGAAACTATGGAAAAATGCAATTTACCGAAGTAGAAATTTTCAGTCTGAATCATAAATGACTATCTGTTATTTTGGGTTTTTTTGAAGAATTGATTGCAGAAAATCTAGACACTAGTTTTTATACAATTTTTCATTAAAAAAAGATAGACTTAAGCTATTATATGAGCAAAATGATCATAAAAGCGCTAAATAGACAAACATTCTTCATGCAAATGTTTACATAGTCCTAGCATTTGTTCTCACAATAACATGCCTCATAAAAATATCATGTTGAAGAAAAGTCCTGATTAATAATTAATGTTTACTAATTTTAATTTCTAACATAATTATATTTTACATTCAGACTTTTGCATGATTCTTTAATGATGTTTGCAGATTCAGTTTTGCCTAAATCTCGACTGTTACTTTTCTGATTTTTCCAATAGTGCCCTAATTTAAACCCCTCCTCGTTATTCTGCCATGATCTTTTACAATACAGTTTCTTGAGTAAAAAGACTTAGCACACAGAGCATAGTTTTATATACCTTTAGCATGTCCAAAACCAAAAGATTTGGGATCTGCAGTGAGCAGACTAGGAAATGCATGAAATCATGTAAAAGAAAAAAACATAACTTGAGACTTGCGCCCCTTAGTGCTCTTATATTTGCACCCCCCAGAGTCAAGAATAACCCCTCTTGTCTATGCATTACATGTTATTAGGCCTAAATATTTAAATGCAGGGGTAATCTTCAATTTATTCTACAATTCAGATGCTTTAATGATAAAAATTAGAGATCCGCTGAATTCAGTATTTGGATGAATGCCTAGCTTTGAAACATTGGACAATTTATATTTTTCAGTTTACTCAAAGTTTAATATGAAATTCAAATATAGATTGGTGCATTCCTCTTTTGTGGAGGATTTGGAATTTTGTTGAAAACAAAGAGTTTGGGGGCAACTCTAAAAAAAAGCCTCAAAAGGATTTAAAAGAATAGAAATTTGCATGGTTTTAGAGTTCAGTTGTTTAGCACAAAGAGTATGTCTCTGTATTGCTTGGAATTATTAAGTGCTCTAGACATCATCTTTGCTGATTTTCTCTATACAGAGATGATATCTGGAGCACTAAATAATAAAAGGGAAATTTTTGTGCATATGTAAAAATAACCTGTAGATACTGTACTAACAAAAGTCAATAAGCTCAGAGAAACAGAAGGGGAAAGCTGAGAATTATAGGGAAGAGTAAAAGAAGTAAAGGAAAGTGAGCTCGAAAGGGTCTCAGAAATCTCAAATGTGTGTGCATTTAACATATCATGCTCTTTATCATGTCCTTCAAGAACTCGACTATTCTGCCGAATTACAGAGGGAACAATGTGCACTGTTGTTGCAACCCACAAGGCATGTTTTAGTATGTAGTGTAGAGCATAGGCATCTGTGACAATGAGGCTGCTAAGATGTGTTGGTTGTGACACAGCTGGTAAGGAAATTCCACCATCCAAGGAGTGCTAAAATAAAAGATTTAATGGCTTATGAAGCAATGCATCAAATAATAGTATTTCATTAACTTTGAGTCACATGAAAGGTTTGTTACCTTAATGATAACCACGATGGTAGCATTGGTATCAGTTCTACCATGTAGAACATGAGCAGCTAGCTTAGTAATAAGTAGAAAGGTTTACAGTGTGTTTGAGTGCTAGGTTCAAAAATAAGTGTTAATCATGTAAATCATGCCATCTGAGAGGTGTTATGTTGTAAAACAACTAGTCATTGGGCTACTGTCTACTGAACCTTCTACTAACCTTCCTAGAACAGCCTGGACATCACTGTGGTCATGCTATTACATGCATACATGTAACATGTGAACTTCAGTGCTTGTAAGCCTTGAAGTCTGCATACTTGAAAACAATGCTTTCTCCATCTTTGTGCTGTCTTTCTGGTACATTCATTAATGGCAATCACTTGAAAATAGCTTCAGAATCTATGACTGGAAGTTGGTATGATGTAGAATTAAAGTTGGCATAAACTCGCAGTAGAGAAAATTGGGCATGACAATGGGAGTTGAGAGCATTGTGTTGTATATGAACTAATTATGCTGTAAGTATCAGCAAACACCAGAATTTGATGATATGGAAAGCGTGAGAATTCCCTGCCAGATACAGATGAGTATTGTGAATGGCACTTTACCAAAATAAACAGATGTAAAATCCACTTATAACACTTAAAGTAATTTAATTTGCCAGTCCATACTTCTGCTACAAAGATATCACCACAATAACACTTTCTAAGATGCAACAGAAGGCCTCAATTACTAATGATTATAACTCCTTCCAATATTAATTGGCACAGACCACAAAAATAAATATGACCAAATACATTTTCTTAACCGTTTATCTGGTTTATCCTGTGCAGCGTAGCTGATTGTTCAGCTGTTGTTCCATACTGCTTAATCTTTACCTGCACATTAGGTTTTGTTTAGGTGGTAAATGGTAATTAAGTGGTAATTTAATAAGATTATACTCCTAGTCTAGTAACGCACAGGAACCAATTAACAGGTATGAGGTCCTATTTGCTTTCTTATATACCCCTGCACACCCAGCTAGAAGGTCAGCTAAAGCAAGATTAAGGGTAGGGACAGACAGGGAGATTCGGGGAGATTCTGTCGCCTGGCGTTTTTAGCAGGCGACAATCTCCCCGATTTTCCTTCTCCCTGTCTGCCGATCATAAAAGGGACAAAGCGCCAGCGCCTGTGCACACGCTGCGCGGCGATTCCCGGAATCGCCCGAAGATACCTCGTGAGGAAACTTCGGGCGATTCCGGAAATCGCCGCGCAGCGTGTGCACAGGCGCTGGCGCTTTGTCCCTTATACTAAAGGCAGACAGGGAGAAGGAAATTCGGGGAGATTGTCGCCTGCTAAAAACGCCAGGCGACAGAATCTCCCCGAATCTCCCTGTCTATCCCTACCCTTAGGGTGAGCACTGGCTGCTATAGCTGTTATTGGAACTGTGATTGAACCTGATAACAATCTTCAAAACTGTTTATATTGTTGTGAGCTAAAACAACCACCAGCATAGGGTATGATAACACTGGGCTTAATTTGTGTTTTTTTCCTTTACTCTTAAATCAGTTGTTTTATCTGTGAGGGCATGGAGGGAAACAAAAGAAACCTGTGAAATAATAATTGAATACACTGAAAAAATACATTAGTGGTCATTTGCCAATTATCAGTTTGGCAAAAGGAGCAGCGTGCAGCTTATTGCAGGGCACAGGTTCTTCTCAAGTGATCACTAAGGGTAAGACTATTCGGGGAGTATCGTCGCGGCTATTAGTTGCCAGGCGACAGATCTCCCCGAAATCTCCCTGTGTGGACAAGCCCTAATAGATCAAGGGAACTACTTTCCAACAATTATGAGGAGAAGGTGGCAATTTTGATACCCCCTTAACTGGAGTAACAGCCTGCAATGGACAGCAGATGTAGATGCAGAGATAAAAGAAATCATTAGCATTGATTGCAGGCCTCAGCCTACACAGCGTTCTATAACTCTACCACAAGGAGCAGTGGCCAGCAAATGCAAGGTCACAGTTTCTGGACCAGGCAGGTCCTGAGATCTAGGGACTCACTGTAGTTAAAGTACTAATCAGATTTTTTTTTTTTCAAAGAAAATTATATTTTAGATGCAACATGACCAAAGGCTTTTGATAACATGTCTTGAAAAATCTCATGAAACAAATGTTACTTAAATTGAGGTTTTCAGAGTTGGTCTCTGTATAACAGTTCATTTAGATGCAGACTGTGTGGCTTGACTCATGTCTCTGCAGTTTGACACAGGTATATTAGTTAACTGACAATTAGCCATTTATCATTTGTGCTGTATATGATGTGATGGGGCAATGAGGCAACTCCACAATGACCAAATCTGCTAGTATTCTTTATATTCTGTTTTTCTGAAACAGTGGCTTGGTGACATTAGGTTTTACAAAATACACTTTTTTGTTCAATTTCCTCAAATGACCAGCAATTATTTTATGCAGAAAGCATTATAGTAAAGTGATGTGTGCAATGCATAGAGAGTATTAGCCACAATCTGTCTCACCTCTGCAAAGAGTAATCAAGAGCAGAATACTGTGCCAGAGGCAGGGAGAAGTATTTACAGGTTGATAGCCTACTGATGAAATTGGCAAACCAACTGCTAATAAAACACTAAATGGTCCTCAGTCCAAACCAGTAATCTTTTTAGCTTTGTAAGCTATAGCTTTGCCAATTTGCCATGGAAACAAAGGGCACAGGGTCATAATTAATATTCAGAATCTGCTTCACTTGTGGGCATCTTATTATTGTTCTGCAATCTGTTCTGTTTGCTGGCACTACATTGCAAAACTGAAGCTTATTTACCAAGGTCTCTCAACTCTCTCACTTCGAACATAAATATATGCCACAACAGGAGAGATAAAACAGATCTGTCTTTCCCTCCCATTAGATTGGGGCTAATTTATTTCATTATTTGCAGAATGCTGGCAAAGGAATCTTATTTTATTGCTCTATTATATGTAAGGGAAAAAAGGAGTTTGCATGTTAGTTGCAAGCATTAGTGCTATGATATAAGCAAGCAAACTCATTCTGGGTCAAATTCTGTGTCATTGGACAGCATGGCACATATATAGGGCTCATGTTGTTATTGCATTAAAATGGGCGCAGTTTTGCATAAAGTTTCAGTTTCTGATTTTGTTTGAATCCTTTGTGAAATATTTGCGATCCGTGTATTTGGGTGAATCCTGAATCTTTCACAAATAATTTGGCCTAACTAAAAACCAAATCTGCAAATTAAGACAAGGAATGGCAAAGGAGGAAAAAAGCCCTGCACCTATTCAATGGAAAAAAGGCCTTCACCTGTTCAAATTTCTTTTGGAGACACACTTGAGTTTGGCTGAATTGTATACTGGATGTAATCCTGAGCCAAATCCAAAAATTGGAGCATCCCTGCTTGGGTTTAAAGTCATCAATATACCTTCACTTAAAATTCACTTTTCACTTAAAAATGTGCAGAAGTAATTTTGACAGCATGTGCTGGAAATGACAAAGATTGAAACCCAAACATTTTCAACACAATTGTGTTTGATTCATGTCAAGGCACAAGTGCAATTGTGACAGGTGCCCCTCCATCTTGTTGCTATTCAGATGTTAGCCAGAGGAGAGGAAACAAGGGAAGTTTTGTTGCCAGCTGTAGCTGAGACTAATTGCAGGCAACAAAATCGTCCCATGTGTCATTGCCCATAGTTCATCTGCTTATACTTAACTTTTGTATCTCAACCACAACTGATCATTTTTGTATTCCATTAAACAAGAGAAAACTTAAGCTTTTCAGGAATTCTGACTTGTAACTTAGTGCTCATAAAGATATTCATAATAGGACTGGTCCTTTCAGAAAAGGAATGAGACACATTCACATAATTATCCAGAACCACATTTTCCATGCAAGAAAAACAAGAGATTAAAACTTTTAAAAAATCACCTTTTCCACAGCAATACTCTGCTAAAATCAAAATGGAATGGAGATGAAGAACCATCCATTGCTTGCAACTCCACACTTATTGCAGGAGAGAAGAGAGCAGCTACAGAAACTTCATCTGATAGATTGAAAGCAACTGATCTTTTGAAAAAATTACAGTCGTTAAAAGAAGGTTTGGGATCATTTGAAAAGCTGTCAGTATCACTTATCTTATTAGTAAAACACGAAGCAGAGTTCCCTGTGTCCACAGACCAATCCCTTGAAGCATATACTGTAAGCATGTACAGTATTTATATTACTCTTGCAATCTATGCAAAATGCTGCAGGCAAAATAATTAATAACCTAGTTCTGCCCTTTAAAGTTACTTAGGCAGATATGAAGAGAAGGGCTGTTCAGTATCTCCTCTCTAATTTTTTTAAACATAATTCCTAATCATAGTGCTCATTGCCCCCGCAACACGTTATGTTGGCCAACACTGAGAGAAACATTCAACCTAGCTGGTTGTTTTTGTTCAATGACCAAATTGTTGCTCACATCCAACCAAGTTTTATTTGACCATATTACCAATGATTATTCTGTGTGCATGAGGAAAGCTTAAATGGGTTTTTCACCTTTGAGTTAACTTTTAGCATCATGTAGAAAGTGATATTCTGAGACAATTTGCAATTATTTTTTTATTGTTTGTGGTTTTATAGTTATTTAGCATTTCATTCAGCAGCTCTCTAGTTTGCAGTGTCAGCAATTTGGTTTCTAGGGTACAAGTTACCCTTGCCTTGACTTGAATAAGAGAGTGGAATATGAATAGGAGATGGACTGAATAGAATGATAAGTAATAAAAAGTGGCAATAACAATACATTTGTAGCCTTACAGAGCATTTGTTTTCAGATGGTGTCAGTGACCCCCATTTGAAAGCTGCAAAGAAACAGAAGAAAATTGCAAATCATTAAAAAACTATGAAAAATAAATAATGAAGACCAATTGAAAACGTTCTTAGAATTGGCCCTTCTACAATACTAAAAGTTAACTTGAAGGTGAACCACCCCTTTAATCTAACTACTTTGTAAAACCATAGTGCAATATAATCTGACCATCAGATTAACGCTGTTAGGTATCATGCCATTTCCATGTTACATGTCTGTATTAGGCCTAGTATTTTAACCAAATCAATCATGGAGTAATAAACTCATGAATAGCAAATCTTTGGAGGTATGAGATGCTTCCCCTACAGGGTTTATCTGACCTGCTGTTTTTTGTATGTAGTTAATGAGTTCCTTACATTTGGCTTAGATGCTGCACAGTAGAAAAGATTCACATCACTTAAAAATTGCCAGGGATTTTATTCTAAGGAAATCAATGATGACATTGGGAATTGCAGCATGCTCTTTATTTTAACTTTTTGTCACATTCTGCCTAGATTTGAACCCATGATCTGCTGTTTTTTGTACAGCCTACTTGCCACTGCTAAGCCAGCAGGTAGATCACCTTTAGTTTCCAGACAGGAATAGTAAGTCCACCTGCGGTCAATTTGGACCCAGGTGCTGAGAGTTTGCCATCAGCATGTCTATAAATCCCCCATAATCTGAATTTATTGACCTACAATTGTCCATTGTAAGTCAAGCTTGCGCAGGGCCGGATTTAGATAGCTGGCGCCCCTAGGCCCGCTGTCGTTTGTCGCCCCTGTCCCCTCCCTTTTATTTGCTCAAATTTTCATCATTGGGATGGAGCAAAAGGAATTGGCACACAGGAAATTTAAATTTCAAAACCAATTTTGGTGTGGTTGGGCAGCATGCCTCCTCCTAAGATCCTGCCGCCCTAGGCCCAGGCATAGGTGGCCTCTCCACAAATCCGAGCCTGAGCTTGCGTACTCTTCAGTGCTAATTTCCTGTTTCTGAATCCTGCTTCTTGTGCCCCTGTGGGAGTTGCTGAACTCTCATGAGTTAAGACTAAGGTTGCCACCTTTTAAAAGAATACTTACCAGCTGGTGGGAGGCGGTGACCTAAAGGGGGAATGGCATTGGCATAAAGGGGTGTGTTTATGATGTAGAGGGGCCGACACAACGGCCTGAGGATGGGTTATGGAGCGATCCTTGAAGAAAAAGGGAAGTGTCGTTTAGATTTGGGGCAGGCCAAAGGCCATTCTTAGGTGTATTACAAATGTAACGGCAACTACATTGATTGGCAGGTATTTTCGAAGCTAGGTGGCAACTCTAGGTATGACCTGGCTGCACCCGAGCTAATTTTTAAGGATAAACAAAGTTAAATGTGTCAGTTATTCTGATGCATGTGCTGGAAAAATGTTTGCTTTGGTTAATGTCAAATTACATTAACATAGACAGGTTTGAGATACACCTTAATTGCCCTGAAATGCTCAATCAAATCCCAAAGAGACCAAAAGACATATTTATAATACAGAGTATGTTGAAGTTGAAAAAATAGTCAAGGATATTGCCCTTTTTAACAATGCCTTATTGTAACAAATCATAATAGAATGAAGAATTCTGGTACCACAACAAGTTACACTTTAATTTCTCACTTTTTCTTATTTATAAAGTACAGGCTGTACTTTGACTTCCTGGCAAAAGTGCATTCTTCTTCAACCCAAGTGCATTCTTTTTATAGAACTACTTTTGGGCAATATTTTTTTTACTAAATCTTTAATTTAGTTGAAATCATATAAATGATATTACAATAAAAGGATCAATGACTTTAGTACCTACTTTAGCTACATTTGAAGTACTCTACTCTTATACTCCGAATGTTGAGTAAAAATGGTTCATTATGGGCATAAAAACATCTGCATTTTTGTACAAGGCAGTGATTTGGTAAATGCTCCATATTGTATCTTATGAAGGGTATCAAACTTCCCAAATTGTCTGTACCAAGCATTTTGAATGTTGCAATTCTTAGTAATGTGATCATACTCCATATGAGCAAGGCACAGAAGAAGAGTGAATAATAATAAACATTTACTTCAAAGAGTAGGTCATCTTCATGTGTTTGGGTGGTATTCTGTCTGTTTACAGATTACGAAGAATGGGATTCTCTTATCTGCTAGATTAAATTATTGGTTATCTGGGTTCTGTCTCCTTATTATGCCAGGCCTCGCTATAGTTGCCCAGAGTATGATTATGTTGGGAGACAAATACTGATAAAATAACTATGGTGGATAATGTGACAAAGACAATACAATGACTGAATTTAGAAACAAGGTTATGTACAGCGGAAACAATATAATGTACTTTTATATATATGAGCAAAATACAGTTTTTTGCCGTTAAAAAAAAGGCCATAGTCTCCAATGTGTATTTCAAAAAAAATTTAATATACGCCCATTGACTTCAACATGTTTGGGGAATTTTTTGCTGTTTTGCAAATTTTCAAAAATATATATACAAAAATATTTAAATACAATATATATATATAAGGATTATATTTTCAGTGAAGTTTGAGGGGCAGATTTACTAAGGGTCGAATTTCGAAAAAATTCCAAATTCGACCATCGAATTTAAAGGGGAAGTAAAATCCTTCTAATTTGAAAATCGAATTTGAAGGATTTTACCATAATTCGATCGGTCGAATGATCGAATAGGAAATTATCGATAAATCGTTCGCATCGATCGATTCAAACGATTTTATCGTTAGATCGAATATTTTTTATTTGATCAAAAATTAAACCCATTTTGGTAGCTTTGATCTGGTGAACTAGGTGGTCAAATAAAAATTTTAGGGGATGTTCTTTGACAGTCAAATAGTCGAATATTCAAATGAAATTTTATTCGAATTATTCGAATCATTCGATTTGATCGAATTTTCAAACTTCACTGGTCGAAGTGGTCTTCAAAAACATTAGAACATTCTAATTTGAATCTTTTTGAAATTCGATCGAACTTCGAATCCTTCATGTGAATTCAGTAAATCTGCCCCTAAGTGTTTTCAAAGGGATTCTGTCATGATTTTTATTGTGTTACTGATTACACTGCAAATAATTCACTGTAACATGTAAAATTTAATTAGTTAACCAACAAGTGTATTTTTTAGGTGTAATATTGGTATGCAGTCCATCTCAGGTCTTTTTGCCTGATCCTGTGCTTTCAGAAAGACAGCAATTCCAAATGGAACTGCTTTGAGAGAGGGTATTGTTTTTCCATCTCAATGTAACTGAAGGAGTCACAGTGAGACTTGGATTTTTACTATTGAGTGCTCTTATCATATCTACTAGGGAGCTGTAATCTTGTGTCAAGGAGCTGGTATCTGGTTACCTTCCCATTGTTCTGTTGTTAGGCTGCTGCCGGTGACATCACTTTAAGTTACGTTACAGCAGTAAAGTATGAGTAAAGTTTATCAGAGCGCAAATAACAAGAGCACAAGGGTCAGGACACCTGGAAAATTGACAATATGTTTAGCCCTATGTCAGATTTGAAAATTAAATATACTGTAAAAAAATCTGTTTGCTCTTTTGAAAAGCTGATTTCAGTGCAGACTTCTGCTGGAGCAGCAATATTAACTGATATATTTTTAACTTGTTTCTTGTGACAGTATCCCTTTAAGAAATGGTGCAGATTCTCCATTCTGTCCAACCTCACTGGAATGTTTTCCTAGGGTCACCTTTTAGATTTCAGCTCTGAGACTTTATCAGTCACATTGAAGGGATTACACTGTAGATTACCCTTCCATTTCCCATATGTAGTTTGCTTTTCACTGCAAGAAGTTCTGTTCATATGGTAGTTTATGTATTTACACATATAACCCTGTCCTAAAGAAATATGTTTTATCTAGTAGACATCAGAGCAATGCATTATGGGGACAAAGCAAAAGACAATTATAAACAGAGTTTATGCTGGTAAAAGTTGTCTTTATAAAGCAGTGAAGCATAACCTGCTTATCTGATCTTGCAATTGATTGGTTTATACAGTCTTAATGGAGGTACAAAAAAAGATAGTTTAATTAGAGGATATGACTTCTTTAGGATTAAATCAAGGGCTAAATTAAATAAATGGTCTCTTAAAGACTGCATCCATTCTAGACATTTGTTTTTACATAAAATAAATAAAACGTGGAGCTTGCAATTAATTGTCCACAATATGTTAAAATCAGCCTTCTAGAAAATATTTACTAGAAAAGTGAAATCACAGTGTTTCCTATTATATCTTCCAGCGTTTCATGCTCTTAGCAGTCATTGGATGCTGGGAATTGTAGTTTCATGACTAAATGAAGACCGCAAGTTTGATGTTCCCACTTGTAAAATGTTATTGATTTCAGACCTGTATAACATTACATGCCTACCAAAATCCCAGCATTGTAATTTAACTTTTTTCCTTTCTAATTACTTGCTGTCTTTATGACATGGACATTATTTTAATAGCCTCCTTGGTGTTTGTGCCTATTGCTATAATCTAGTCCTTGCATTTGAACCAATTACTTTGTTTGATGAAGAGAACTCTATATAACGACATTTATATGATTCCTTTGTTAGCATATAAAATCACATCTTAAATTTCAAAAGAAATAGCTTTGTTCAAAATGTGAATTTACACATAAAAAATAATTACATGGCAATTCAAGATTGGTCAGAATACTTCCCTTCCTGAAGTTGAATGGCGAAAAGGAGATTGTTTAATGCGAAATGCATTATAAAAATTTCATATATTTTTACACTATACAAAAATATTGTTTCCATGTTTAAAAGATCCATTAATAGTTTGTTGACTCGTTTTTAAAGGGATTGTTCACCTTAAAGCTAATTTTTGTATGGTGAAGATTCTATAGCTGTTTACCCAAATTGTTATAAATATAAGCAGCAAATAAGAATATCAGTAAAATTGAAGCACTACAGTCAACCTGTTTTTGGTTGTTGGGATCAGTGATCCAACAAACAGACACCATTTGTAGCTGCAAGCTGAAACCATACAGAATTAAAATGTTACTTATTCAAAAAGCATACTTAAAGGCCAACTGTAAAGGTACTTAGAATATGTCCATCCATTACATTCAGTATTAAAACTTTTTTGTGAAGGTGAACTTTCGGCAAGGTAGAGCTGTACACTAGATTTGCGCAGTGCATTCCCCACTGACAAACAGGCTCATCCCAATAATAACAGCACTTTGCCCAACCCAGTTCACAGTACAAATGTATAACTTTCATAAAAGATTATTCTTCAGTATATGTTGACCATGCTATCCACTGGTATGAAAATACATTTTTTTGTGAAATGATCTAAGCTGATCATGTCTTGGAGTGGAACAGAAGAACGAGAATTTTAAGTTGGTACTTGGCTTTGAAGTAGAAGCTAAAATGCTCTGAAAGCTTGCTGTATGCATTGTCTCAGTTACTGTACCTTTACCTTGACATTCCTTGTGTTCCATTTCCTTAGGTTTTACCTTACAAAAGGTCCAAATATTTGTTATTTTAATTTCCATATATTGTTTATTATTGTCTCCAGCCTCTGGCATGTAATGTGTTGTAGCAAGTTGTCTTGTAAGACACTACAAACTGTTTTGAAAAAGCCAAAAGAATGAACACATTCTGCTTTAGCTATTTTAGATGTGTGCCATTTTTACTTTTTGATCTTTTAATTGACAAGTCTGCAAATTTAAATGTTGGTATATGTTCAGAAATAATGACAAGATTTGTTATATATAATATCAAATGTACCATCACTCAGAAAATTTAATTAAGCCAAGACTGTCAATGTCTTCACATCAACTGTAACTGTAGGTCGCTGACATTATAATGTCCTGTAAATTCCTCTGGTTCTTCTTACATTCTCCACTTGGTTTATGCATTCAAGGGAAGAGCAGATAGGGAAAAACAAAAGTGGTCCATAGATAAAACATGATTTTAGGTTAATGAACCCTAACAATTTGTGGCTGTGCATTAACTTTTATTGAGGAGTAATATATAATATGCTGTATTTGTAAGCAGGTCTGCACTGAGATTCAAAATAGGCTCTGGCATTTCAAAAATAAACAAAGCATCTTATAGAATCTGCCATTACCTGTTTGCAAGTCAATATTGAAAAAGTAATCCACTTGTGATATAAGTATCTGCATCTGTTTAAAGGAGAAGGAAAGGTCTTTTTACTTGGGGGTGCAAAAGTTAGGCACCTCCAAGTGACTGCATATACTTACCTGAAACCCTAGGCCGGGGCACCAACAGTATTAGACTAAAACTGCAACGGCCCGGGATTCTTTCAGCAAGCACCACAGATCGATCGTCTTCTGGCTGCGCATGAGCAGTAGCATGAAAAGCACAACTTTAACTAAAAAGTTGGCTATTATATTCTATTGCACATGCGTCTGCCCTGGGAAATTTGAAGATAGAAGACGATTGCTCTGTGGTGCTTGCGGGAATAATCCAGGGTAGGTGCAGTTTTCTCCTCATAGGTTCACTGGCCCAGCTTTCAGGTAAGTACATGTACAGGTAAGTACATGCGATCACTTGGCACTCCAAATAAAAAGACTTTTCTTTCTTCTTTAATAAACTTGTTAAATCTCACCCTGACTGAGCAGTTTATTCAGATTAGAATCATTATTGATTTTGTTTTTATGAATTTCATTTTGTTCTGCCAAACAAAACCACAAAAACAGGTAAACTGAGCTGCTGCTTCTCGAGTTGCTATTGAATAACCTCTTTCAGAAGCAGCTAATGTTGGCAGTCCTACATCTACTCCAGTTTGTCAGACAAAGGTTGGATATCCCTTTACAAGCCTATAGGAGCTGCTCTATGGCCCCCAGGACTGTTCAGCTCCCATTAAAAATATATTGTTTAAGTGGTTTTGCTGTTTAGAATGGATGAAGCATGTATGGTGGCAGCCTACTGTATCCATGAAATAATGAAATGTTAAACACTCTTAATTGTGTCACCTGTTGTAATTAAGTTGTTGCCATACTTTTTGTTTAAATAAGTTATTGCCATTAGATATGGTTCCAATACAATACACATGTTCTGGGAACCAGTCCTTTTTCAATTATTCGCTTCCCTGTGTAAAGTCCTGGGAATAACTTGCTACATTTTTTTGAGTATAATAAAAGCATAAAATAATAGTCAGCTATTACTGATCATTTTACTGTATAATTCAAATGTGGAAGCTGGTCCTTTAGGATTAGCGAGGGAGGGCAACTTCTTAAATAAAGGCTGGTTTTGGGGAGGAAAATGTAAGTACCCATTTTTACAGAAACTATTTAAAAGTGACTTTTTATTGTTCGAGAGAATGAAAATAAGAAGTTTTATATGAAGCAAGCAAAGTGGAACCATTCAATCCCAAGACTGAGGAAAGATTAGCATTTTAATATCTGGTGATTATGTTACACATCATTCTCATCCAGCATTGCCATTATGATCTGATTTGTTCTCCTAATAGATAAATACTGCACCTGTTTACTGCAATGAATGCGGTAGGAATGTGTGGCATGTAGCCATGCAGTGTTTGCTTGAGCAGTGAATGACTCAAAGTCCACATCTGAGCAATATTTACTATACCCTTAATATTTTTGCTTGTTATTAGTTTTTTTTATTTATTTGGATCACATAGCACCACATGTAGAACTTGGTTCCATAATATAATCAATGAATATACAAGGGGAGTCTAGGACTATGAGCATCCTTTACTTCATATAGCAGTGCAATACTGATTCTAAACAGCATGGAATGTACATTGACATTGAAGCTTATCACCAAAATGCCTTAATACATCAAGCTGAAAACGACCCTGGTGTGTACATCTTCCCCATATTTGTAGCTTCAACAATAGCAAAGAACTCACAATGTGCAAAAGGAAAGAAGATACTTCTACATTTTAAACTGCATGGTAACCTATAAATGTAAGTTATCTAAAGTAATTTTACTCTAATAGGTAACTGTGTCAGATCTTGGTCAGTGGCTCCTAATGACAATAAACATGACCTTTAAAGGGTACTTACATTTTGAAAGTTTAAAATTATCCAGGTTTCAGATGTGGAGTACTGCTTCATAAATTTTGTCTGCATACTTTTTAATTTTTTTTTCACAGCTCAAGCATAATTGCTTCAAACCAAAAGCAACACTTTAACCTTTTTTTGCTGATGGGAAAAATTACCTATCACCCAGTTTGCTGTTTAACAGCTTATATAGACTTTAAGATAATGAGAACTGAAAAGCAGTATCATAGGAATGGGAGCCATTCATTTAAGAGCCACGTTTTTCTTTCTTGCATAGTGTTATGGATCAAAGCTCATGTGTGTTGCTGTAAACACTTGTTTTTTGCCCTCCAATGGTCCAGAAAATATCTGGGACTGGAAAGCAATAAACAGCATAGCTTTAAATGTAAAATATTGCTGTAGCGTGTTTACTGCTTACAATGATCCAAAACACTTTTTCTACATAGCCCTAGAGATTGTATTTTACCTACGGAACTAGGGAACTGTCTACAGATGAATTAGCCATGGAATCTCACACATCTCCACCTACAAACAAGTACTAAATCGCATTGTCTTGTTTGTTAATCAGCAGAATTATGATCGGCACACACAAGTATGCAGCTATTATATCTACCGACTTGTCATAACTTGTGATTTTCATAGCAAAAAAAGCGATGGAAAATGTGCTCTTATTTGGGTTTATTATACCTTTTGCAGTCAGTCTGTTGTCAGTTCTAGGGAACTTTGCAATCACTTTACACTAGTGGTTGTTGACCTTTGGTCAGGGCACCCATAGCTCATGAAAGTTAACATTCTCATCCCAACTGGTCTTCAGGTTAATCCCCCCTGCCACTGCACCATATAGCCCAATAGAAGAGCCCCACAGGTTGGGAAACTCTACCTCACACTGTTTAAATTCTGGTTTTCCTAGTGCTAGGTTCACAAGAGGTCAGCCTTCATGACATTAATCATCCTATAGTTAGGGTTACATTTAAGGTGTATAATTATTTGCTGTTTAAGATATTCCTGAAAGCCCAGATTAAACAGTAGTTTTGGAGATGTTTGAGTGAGAATGTTTATATTTTTTTAAGTAGAGCAGGGTAACTGGTATGGCAATATATTCATATTTTAGTAACCTTGTTGACCATATACTGTAATCAAAATGGGAACTTCAAAACAAAACTAATGAAAGAGTGCCCTAGTCATTCAATCTGTGCCTTCTGTTCCTTTTGCCCCAGACTTAATTTCAATGACTGGGTAGAAAAAGACTTTCAGATTTGTTTAAAACAACTGGCTCAGTGGGACCTTTAATGCTGTAGTTTCTTCTCTCTTGTCTTCAACTCCACGTTTAGCATCAGAAATCATTCCCAAACCTGTCTTTTCCATTAAACCCCTAACTCTCCACTTAATAGTTTCTCTTTTCTTGTTTTCCATCTCTGGGAAAAACAATCTATGGTCCATAGATTAAACATGATTTTTAGGTTAATAAACTTTAACAATATTTGGCTGTGCATTAACTTTAATAGAGGAATATTGATCATAACCTCTCTTTATTATTGGTAGGCAACACAGGCAGTTAGTAAAGGGATCTGACTTTATGCCAGAGCTTTGAAGGATCAACACACAAATACAATAGATAAGAAAGTCCATTTAAAGAAGGATAAGTGTGTGAAAAGAGCACAAACAATGATGCAGAGATAGAGGAAAAGCTTTATATGTAAATGATACTACCTTCCAAAATGGTCTTTCTTAAAATATTTCTATTTATTTTTGTACATACAGTATATAATTAGTGCTGGGCAGTTTTGTTGTAAGTAAAAAAATGGCTTTCAGATATGATCTCATACCATTGTGGCTTGAATGGAATCTCAGTCCTAAAGAAAGCATGGCAAACCCCTGGGCTTTGTGAGATAAACAAAGGAGAACATCTCATTACACTCCTCTATGCAAGCATGAAGGTCACTATAACTTTTTCAAAGTAGAGGTAAGCTTGACTTAACATTATGCATTCTCATCAGTCACATACACTTTATTTTATTTGGTATGCTAGATCCTTATAAAGCTTCCTCAACTTGGCCAGGCTTTACTTGTTATAACAGGATAAAGGTAACACATATGCATAAGTACAAAAGATTCCCACAGATGCAGTCAAACTCCCCACATTCCTGTTCTGAGCCCGTGCAACACTATAAAATGCATTGAAGATTTTTCTGTACATATAAGAACCCGAGATGGTAAAATTGCTATATATTCTTCTTTTTAATGTTGTAGAACTAGTCAACCCTGGTTATTTGTATATTTTTTTCTTAAAAGCCCTTTATTGTCACCATTTACATATATTAACAACTTTGTTGGTCAGTAGAATATTAAAAGTTTCCACTGGGGGTCTTGTAATTTGTTAAGCTTTCTATGTGCAACTCATTATTGGCCTATGCCTTTTTTTATTATTACAATTACTGAAAATGAACAAGTGCTCTTGGTATAAAAAGTAATTATTCTTGCAGATAAGCTTCTGTGCAGAATTATTCTGCTTTATGAATGAGCTCATACCAATAAAATAAACCAATATGAAGAAATTTGTAGTCTTTGCACCAGTTTAACAACATGGCCAGCTTTTGTGAAGGTACTGAACGCAAACCATAATTAATTTAACTGAAGTTTCCTACTGGGCAAACATTAAAAATAAGTAAAGTCCATGTCAATATTCATTAAAATCTTTTCTCTGGTGTACAAGACTTGATTTGTACAATTCCCCTATCCTTTCCTCATCTAGGAGTTCAGAGAATTAGAACTGTGTTCGTTAAATTAATTTTATGTAAGTTTCCCAGACAGTTTACTTCAAGAACAAGTAAAGTCTGTGTTAATATTCATTAAATCCTTTACTCTGGTGGTTAACAGTCACTTCCCCTGGAAACACCTGAGGGTGGTAACATGAAAACTTGCAACAAGCTAAAATATTGAATTTTATATTCTTCAAATTCAGATTGATTAGCCGGTGGCCTAGCACCAGACCCTGAGAATTGCATATTAGAAGCTCATAAACAAATATAAACAAACTTCTGAATACATTTACTGGGCAAAATAACATTCAGCCCTCGTTGGTTTCCTAGGTAAATTAAACTGTTAAAGGAGAACGCAAGCTACCAAAGCAGTTTACTGCCAATAGATTAGCCACAATAGTGCAAGCTATAACACTATATTTATTATGCAGAATGCTTTACCATACCTGAGTAAACAGCTTTAGAAGCTCTCTCTGTTTGTTTAGGATAGCAACTGCCATATTAGCTTGGTGTGGCATAATTTCCTGCCTGAGTCTCTATCTGCTCACTCATAGCTCTGGGCTCAGGTTACAGGATGGAGGGGGAAAGAGAGAGAGGACAAACTGAGTATGCTCAAGCACTAGCCCTGGATGTTTTTTCTGAAAACAGGAAGTCTGATACAGAAGCCCATGTGTACACAATAGAAGTAAATACATGCCATATTTCTTTTGACAGAGGACTCAAAGCAGCATTACTTTGAGAGTTTACTTGTGTATTTATATATACCTTTCTGATAAAGCTTACTTCATTTTAGCCTTTCCTCCTCCTTTAAGACAAAAATGATTTTCAAGTGTCTTAGTACTGGGGATCAGTGCATCCCCAGTGCTCTCCATAGAGCAGTGATTTTCAACCTTGTGCCTCCAGCTGTTAAGGAACTACAAGTCCCACAATGCAATGAAGGAGTCTGACAGCCACAGTCAGGCAAATGCATTGTGGGACTTGTAGTTTCTTAACAGCTGGAGGCACAAGGTTGAAAATCACTGCCATAGAGCATGCCTCCCCTAAAAATGTGCCTCCCTAGGCCGGGTCTTTGGGGCCTTGCCACAAATCTGGGCCTGATTGCACAGTAGTTATTGACGAGTCCAGCCCTATGCACTTACTCTGAACCAACTAGTTGTGAATGTAACAAGAGTTTGCAGTTTATATTTTCATTCGTATATTTGTGGCTAATCCATGGTCAGCAGATTGACTGTCCTAGAATATGCAGCCCATTCATTCAAAAAGTGCTTATAACTTTGGATTTATGCCATAGTAATTAGGAGCATTTCAGTGATTATTTTAGGTGATATATATCTTTATATATATATTAATGGAGAGGCCCCTCTGAAACTGTGGTGTATATAGTGTTCACAATCATAGTCATCATCTAATTATAGTTTAACATTCCAACCTTGAAAGTGATTACCTTCATAGTTCATATTTTCTTGTTTTCAATTTGATTTTAACACTACACTGTCTAGCAAAATAATTATTTAGGGAAGTACAGCTTACTTCTTGTGTTTTGGGGAACAAATAGCCGTTACCTCAATTCTTAATCATTATTTTAGGTGTTAAGTGTGTTGATCCATGGAATAATGTGCAAGGAATAAGGTAAGCACTTCACCATGTACTGGGGTAAAATGGTATATTACCTTGTGGCAGGTTCCACAGATTATTTATTAATGCACAATTTTTTCACTGCATCCATTTTGACATCAGAAACCTGAATAGGTTTCGATAAAAAAGACACGACTTTTTCCGATTTATAATGCCCCAAGTCCAAATCCGAAAATACACCATCTAAAAACTGTTGAATTAATGTAAAAGTCAATGTCCCCTTAACCATTTGAAGATGTTGTAAGTTTTCGTGGTTTGACACTGGCTTTTCCACGAAAACACAAACGCTACTGAGAGACTGACCAGCTTGGGTTTTAAGGCTACTGATTAGCCATCTGAGGTTTATCAGACCAAGCTTGTCAGCTTTTAGCACCTCACTCGGTTGCATACCTCCACAATGTAGAAAAATGTTGTGTTTGTGGTCATTACTATTGAGGTCCAACCCCAAACAAAATATAGTCTTCATTCTTGATTGGGCAGTATAACAGAAAGCAGAGTAAGCGGTAATGTGCAGCTTCCAGGCAAATGTGAGTTCAGTGTATGTGAAATGTTGCTTTATTGTAGTGGTTAAAAAATTAAATTAAACTTGGAGACTCCCATGGACACAAACATCTGGTGGCTTTATGCAGCTACAAAATATTTCACATTAAAAAGATGCATGAAAATGTAAAACACAGTGAAAAAACATCTGACCCATGTAGTATACTGTAAAGCTGGTGGAAATTTATATAGATTTGTCACTGGAGGAATACAGCAGTTTACACTTGATGAGGAAAATTCCAAATGTAAAATTGGGGATAAAATGTCACAGTTAGACAGTTAATGTTCCCCAGAAAGACTAATTACAGTTCCACAAAAACACAAAGATAATTTTCTCTGCCAAAATTCTAATTTCTTAATAAAGATAGCAGCTTCAACATTACTGAGAGCAATTAACAGTAAAATAAAAAAAATAAAATAATGAACGTCTCTGACACTCAATCCACCCTGGGCTGTATAAATGCAGTCTGAAAGCCAGATCACTTCTAAGTTGTTCCCTAACAGGATGCAGGTCTGACCCATCTAGGGGGATTCTGCAGTCCTAACCTATAAACTAGGCACATTTTCATCCATTATATGATGTTGGCACCTTCTGTGATTCTCAGTAATTATAAGTGTCTCTGTGTCATCTGGTGGCCAGTCATGAATGAAATAACTCGAACATGGCAGGTGTAATAAGTATGTGGATGAGGGGAAGGATATGGAATACTATACACATAATATGTATACTGTATATGCATGTGTATGTTGTACCTAGGGGAAATTCACTGAAAAAACTGCAGATTTGTATGATTTTTTGACATACAGGATATGATGTCACTGAGATAAGATTGAGGAGGATGAAGCTTCATCTTATCAGTTCACCAGGTCTAAGCTGGCAAAGGAAACTATGGCAAAATAGGTAGTGTTCTGTAAAATTCACACTTTAGTGAATTTGTAGAGTAACAGTCGTTTGCCTGAGCTAAAATGCTCCTGGTTTAAGGTTGCGAAACTGCACTAGCGACTGTCTCTTTCGCTAGCAAATTGTCCTGTCGCTACTCCTGTTAGTAAATTGATGATGTCCCTGGGGATGGGATTTCTGCTGAATTTTTGCTAGCAATGGCCACTTCTCCCTTTTATAAATCTGCCCCCTTGTCTAAATTCCCATTTTACCACTATAGAGCTAAATCCACGTCTTATTTGAGAAAGGTGCATATTGCTTTTGTAACGAGTGAATCAGGTGGCAAAACAGCAATGGCAGCACCATGTGTATGAAAGCAAGCAAAGCTCTTATTCCACCAAGTTTATTTCTCTGTACAGAAATGGTTCTAGTTGGACAAGTGACAAAATAATCTTGACAACACCATATGTATGAAACAACAAGCAATGCTCTTGCTACACTTTAAGTGTATTACTATTTGCTAGTGTGGGGCTAGTTGAAAAAAGTGTGAAAGTGATTCAGACAGAGGTACTTACTGCCAAACTGGTTATTTTGCTGTTCACACTAAACAAATAGCACAGACACTCGGTCTCCTTTGTTGACATCGAGGTCATGTACTCTAGGTTCTATAGCCTATAGAAGCCTTCTTTTGATCAGTCTAATGCAGAAGGAATGATGGAAGCACATTTGTGGTTGTTATAGGCTGCAACTTTGCAGAAATGTTGAGCCATGTTATCAAATGAGCCCAGTGCTATTGCAGTAAGCAGTATACAGTATGCCGAGTGGCCTAGTTTTTAAATCTGGCCCTGATGGAGCCTAGTTTACCTATTTAATAGCTAAATGCAGCTTCATATAACCTCTGTCATCTATATAAACATTTTATGACCACTAAGTGCTTTGTAACATAGTGCAGTTGAGAACTTTATTTGATGGGTTAAACAAGGGAAGTTCAAAATCAGCGAGCTGAAATGATATTAGGGAAGAATTATTGTATTTACTGTATCTTCCTAAAATGATGGGATCACCCACAACTCATGCCTACCAGAGAATGTTGTGCTTCTGTCCCTGTAGTTTTATCATGTAAGAGCTGCTATAGGTTTTGTGACTTGTCTCTAGTTATTTGAGGTTTGCGATATTTTATTCCAATTTCTATTATAGGCTATTTGCCTAAATTGTTTCTGTTTATGCTTTTATGTGTGCTTAGATACATCACAGGGGGATATGCACATTGTCACCGAAGGAGGTGCTTTGCTGTTAAGGTGTACCAGGTTACCCAGTCCCTCCCCACATCAGTGCAGTAACTTCTCAAGTTTGCCAAGCAAGTCTGGACTTGCATTCAAAATAGGCCCTGCCATTCCAAGTACACTGAGGCCCAAACAGCCCCCACTTAATAGTCACTTTATATGGCATATTACAGCAGCCCCACTGGCATTTGCTAGAACCCACAGATTGCCAGTCCGAGCTTGGTTTGCCTCATGCTAGTAAATTAGTTTTCCAGGATTTCATACACTCGGCTAAAGCTCAGTGATTTTCATATGACTGGGATGTGAAAGGGGGGCTGGGCAGCCTGGGACTTTGACGGGGGTCTTAGAGACAATGATTTGATATCTTATGAATGGTTGATACACCACCACTGGCTGAATGGTTGATACACCATTATTTCCTTTAAACTTATTATGATCTTGTCAAGCCCCTGAACAAAGCTGGCCCTCCAAATGGGGCTTCAACAGAAACAACTACCTTAATATCGTGTGAATTCTATCCCTCTGACTGCTGGCACAGCTAGGCATTTTACTGTTGTCACATTTTAATTCTCAAAGTATGAATTCGGGTTAGGTTTAATACTTAGCCAAGTCTTTTTTGTGTGTGACAGTAGTTCTCAAAATATATTCTTATGATTCTAAATAGTAACAAAAAGCATTTTGGTTTGTTTAATGCTTGCCATTGTCCTGATTTGCATGGTTATTCCCAGAAGACCACTGTTTTTAAGGCCTGTAAGCATACGTCTTCTTCATTTACAGCAATAAAGCCAAATATGCAGATAGATATTGCTCCCTGGACAGAATAACCCATTCCCAATATAGTTCACTCATCTTTTATAATAAGACATTTTTGTTTTGAAAGATAAATACAAAGCTGCTCTTTATAGGACTGCATTTAATCTTACATTAATGCATTAATTGGCATCTAGGAAGGTCAGCACTCTCTAAGGCCCCTTGGACTGCAAACATTTGCCATGCAGTTCATTTGTATCTATACCACTGTATAAGAAAGTGCTAACTAATTTCACTTTCCATTATTGGTCTCTACTGGTGGACACCCCTGCTAAAGACATTAAAAGATGGGTGCCAATCGATTTTTACTGCCTTCAGTTCTGGTGTCTGCTTCATTGGGTACATATCCAAAATAAATTAACACTTAGATTGCTGTAGGGTGGGACGCATAAAAATGCACAGCAAATTCAAATGTACACTGTACATTGGCATGAGTGAATCTTTTAGCAGATTTTGGTTATGGGTTTGCAAAACTTAGCCTTACGTATTTCACTTATACCAACTTTTGTATAGTGGTATATAGAGATGTGATTTAATCGTTTTCACACGTTTTATTATACATAGTAACCAATCAGCTAATAATACTTACTTAGTGAAAGCAAGAAAGCAACTGAGAGCCCAAGTCTGGCCTGCTCAAAAAACTATTCATAAAAATTGAGTATTAAGAACCAGGTTAGTGCCACTTGCAGAGTCACCTTTTTATCCTTCAATATTTAAAACAAAAAAAAAACAACATCTTTGTAATCAACATAGGGTTTAAAACGCTGATAAAAGAAAATCGTGAAGATGAAAAAGAAGTGGAAAGAAAACCTGTGAGGCTATAAAATAAGAAGCCTTTTATGGCTTTTTTATGGGAACATTTTCACCTTGGGAGTTGTTAGACAAAAAGCCAGTTGTCACAAAAGCCTTGATTTGCATATTTCATGTAGATTCTGGATATGAAGGCAAGGCAGCCTGGCATTTACAGTAGAAGAGCTCTCCTCTTGGAAAGGATACAGAGAGCTGACAGTTATTGTATATTATCTGCTGCTGTTTGGGGTTTGCAAGGCATTTGTACCAGCCCTGAAAAGAGGATCTTAATACATAATGCATAATGGTTTTATGTATATTTTAAATGCCACGTTTTTACGTGTGCAGAATATGTAATTAGCCACGAGTGTATTGGGGATTTTGTGTCTTCACAGGTTACAAAATAGTTTGACCAAATTTAACATAATATTATATTAACCCCAGAAAGTTCTTTTCTGGGCTTTAAAAGCTTTTTACTTATACCTCACTAGGGGCCCCTTAGAAACACTCCTCTACCTTACCCTAAACATAGCCCTACATTTCATAGATATTGAAGAGAACTTGTATGTGTCATTTTACAAAATCTTCATGGTGTGTAAAAAATAGAAGCCGATAAAACATTTGGTGTGCCAAGCACAACAAAATCCCATAAAAACACATTTTATGACCCAGAAGAGATAAATAAATATTCACATGAGAGCGTATTATGCCTTTTTATTTGGATGTAAATTGTGAACATTAATCTGCAATGGATACATTCCTCCATTATGTCAGGTAGGAGATTAAAAAAAATAGCGAAACTGGATCACATTCCGCTTGTGTATTTCATTTTTTAAACAGAAGGAATAAAGTTGAATGTGGATTCACTCTGACCTGATATTATGCTTGTTTGGATTTTGTGCAAGTTGCATTCAAGTCACATCACTCTGGGAGAAATAACTATTTTTTTTTTAGCTTTGTGGTCACATAATTGAAACAGAAATTACTACTTCATTTCATTGTGGAGAAATGTTTGTGTGTAACAGGATTTATATGTGATTTGTCATTCTGCCTGATTCACTTGAACTTTGGGATTCTAGAGGCTTGCTTTGAGTATGTAAAAACAGAAATCACAGACAGCAATGAAAGTATTGGCATGGTTTCTCCCAGTGTTTTTATTTATAGTGCCTACAAAGCTCTCAGAAAGCCTTTTTTACCTCAGATTTAATAGTCATTGAGTTTTTGCCTTGAGGGCTGGGATTATCAGTAGAAATTTTAGATGATTGCAATTTTAATGGCATATGTAGGTTCAGTTAGCCTTGACAGATAGCCTTCCTGCATTTTAGGGTATTTTGGGGGTTACCAAGATGTTTCTTCTTGTGTGAATGAGAGGGGCAGTTGCTGGTGCAGATGGGTTACTTTTTTCAGCGAGCAAAGTCAGACAGTCCCTCAAGTGTCAAGGGGCTAATCTAAACCTCACCCAAAATCTACATCTGTAGCTCAAGCCATATTAGTGTAAAGGCTATAGAGTCCTGCAAGGCAGCAAATATTGTCTATGCTACCATATCTGATTTAGAAAGCACAAATTATTTTTTACTTCAAGGAGAACTAAAGTGTCTCAAATCAGTTTTGTAGAGATGCTGCACATTATACTTTATGGTTCTTCACTACTCCAAGCCAACCACAGCCCTTTAGCAGTGATCTTGCATCATGACAGACAAACCTTAGTTTCTGCTTGATGATTTCCGATAACCCTTAAACTACTTAACCCATACTGAGCACGTGCAGTGTCACTGACTCTCAAGAAATGGCAAACAAACAAAATCCAAGATGGCGAGTTCCTGTGGACAACTTTTGAAGGCCTGGGTCATTATGTTATAAGGCTGCTGACAAATTGATGTTTAAACTTTAGTTCTTTGGTTTGGTTAGTTATTTTTTAAATAAATTCATCATCTTCGGGGGATTCTTCTTTTGGGAATACTGCTTAAAACCTAAATAGCAAGAAGAACAACATGTCTAAAAGTTGAGGTATAAAAAGTACTACTAATTTACAAATTGGACGCAAGGGTGTGTACAGCTGTGGATTTAATGAAAAATATTACTTTTTCTTTAAGAAACACTTCTTGGTTTCATTTGATTGCAGGCAATTTGAATAAACATCGATACAATGGATTAAATAAAGTGATAAACATAAATGTTATCTGTTTTCCTAGATTATGCCCTTCGATGCCTTTGTATAATTTGTGGCCATTGAATAATGACATTACCGTATGTAGACTTCCAGCAGTAAATAATATATCTTTTCCAGGTTTCCAGTGCTTAAAATCACCCAAGGAATTACTGCAGGAAACTAGGCCCCTTCTACCACTACCCCAATGTCTTAGAGATTGTGGAAGAATGATTTGCTTTCTGTTTCTGCATATAATACTAGTAATACTGTGCCAAGGACACTTGTGGTACCCAATGTGTTAAACCAGATGGCCTTAAGATGCAAGCAAGCTAAAGTTTTGCTCAGCAGTTATGTAGAAAACTTCCCGAATCACACTTCATTCAAATTCAATACATTTAAATGTCCTTATTGGCAAAGTGGCAAGTGTAGCTTAAATGTGATCAAGATCATGTCAAAAAGTACTACTGCAGAAATAATTAAATTCTTGACGATTTCTGCATACAGCTCCCATCATTTCATGGTCACTAAATACATATCAACTAGATCGGGCAAAAGTTGCAAAAGTTTGAATAAGATTTATGTTTTGTCTGCAAAAAGAAAACTTTTCCCCCAGTATTTAAAGTCATAATAGACAAATTGGAAATAATATTCAATTGCCATGAATTTTCCAACTTCAAATTCATAAAAGCCACATTATTACAACTTCATAATTTGTATAATCCATCTTATTCTGGTAATAATTGTTCTATAAATAATAGAGAATAACCACTGGTCATCTTAACATACCAACTTCCACTGTGGCTAAAATGAGATACCAGTGGATGTTTGATTTGCCGTGCTGCCACAAAACCAATCTTGCTAATAAAATTATTTGGGCCCTGTGGATGACAAGGACAGTCTAAAAAGTATATTTGCAAACAGAGCATGTGTTTTAAGTCTTTAGCTTTGTCCTGAAAAGATATTATTTATCTTATACTCCCTTTTAGCCATAAGTTGCATTTACTGAGGGTTAGACTCTGATATGAGGGCACATCACAACTTCTAATAAAATTGGAATTCCCTAAGCAGTATAGTTAAAGCCAACCACTAGTTCAGCCCCTATAAGAGCACGCCTCGTATCTGGATTATGGAGCGGTCAGGTGACCAAGCCATGGGCTCTTCTGGCTTTACAAATTATGGACCATCTAATAAAAGAACCACTGCTGAAAACTAAATAACCTATTAATTAGAAAATAATATAACTTCTCAAATATTTCTACAAATTACCAAACTAGATTATTTTTACATTTGAACTCATCTGGTTCCCTCAAGACTCCAGTCTAGCAAATATAATGAACAACAGCAGAAAATCCACTGCTTATTTTAGACTCAAACTGTGTTGAAAAGGTTTCTTGACAGCTTAGCAGTTTCGAGAAGTCACACTTCTCAGGCATGCTATAGTGATTCTCAAAGCTCTTTTCACCCTTTATAAACATTTGCTTACTTCAAGATAGTTGCTTGTGTCACATTGGTATAAATATGCGCGGAGCACTGAAAACCTCGAAAGGAATGAATAAAACCGCTCCATGTCGCCAAAGAAAAACACAAGAAGGCATTTCGCTGCTTTTCCTCGCTTTCTGTGAGTAATAACCTGTAGGTGTCTCTGAGTGGGAATCTGATAGAACTGTGATATCATCTATTTTGCATTTTCATCGTATTATGAAAATCAGTTAAGAAGCAAAGTGTAAAGAGCTGAGATTCAACATATGCAGACCTGTGATTCTTGCCATGTGTTACACCACACAAACACAAGTCTGTGTCTCATTTCTGTTGCAGGTCCAAGAAATATGGAAAATACTCCTATGTTGAACAACTCTGTCTAGGCTAGATGCAAACAAAAATTATATAAATAGCTAATTTCTGCTTGTTAATAGATTTTCTCAGATGGGATTTTAAGCATATCTTTGAGCTGTTGTATAGAATAAATATGTTAATTGTATGCAATGGCAGTCTCAACACGGCTAGGGATCAGGGAAGCTGAGGACATTGAGTTTGTAGTTCAACAACAGCTGTAGAGACATTGGATAAAGATCTCTGTTAATGATCAACTAGGATCACCACCAGTCAAAGGTTCATTTTGTTCCAAGCTGCAGCCTTAAGAAAGAGTTTCTCCATTGCTTGCATCTCTCTGTCCCATAACGTTGTCATTACAATGATCTCATGAACTTCCAGTTTTAATTAAGCCTGAATCATGGCCTGAAAGTGTTTTGTGCTTGTGTGACAAAAGTAATTTCTGAGCTGCATTTTTCATATTTATAACGGCAAAATATCTAATTAAAGCATAATTAAAATGCTGTGAAAGTGCTACTCATCTGGTCACAAAAAAAATCTATTGATAATTCCTCATTCCTCAGCTGGTATTATTTGTACTTCATTCTGTGTATAAATTTCCTACCCAAAAGAGAGTGCAGCTTTTTGAAAAATGCTCTTGAAAGACTGAATGACTAGTAAAACCTTGGACTAGGTATCAGTCATCTAATTTGTATAAAAATACATTTCAAAGGACTTTTTTTTTTAACACTTGCTAAGTGTCAAATATAATGCCACTTCCTGACACAATGGTAGATATTTATCATAGCTGGCAATGGAAATTTTCAAAATGTATCATTTGAAAGAATCTCAAAAATTTGAATAAAAACAATTATCAGCTAAAACCAGACAAACTTCTGCACAGATTGGTGAAAGGTGCATTTTTTCATTCTGTTATTCTATAATTTTATTATTATTATTATTTAAACATATCTAATTATTTTCTGCAAATGAATATGATATGGATTTTCTTATTTGATTTTTTTTTTATAAATATATGCCCTCTGAGCATTCTCTAGAATTTTCTTTGTAAAAACCTACATTCTCTAATGCTTCTGGAAAAATACATTTGCAATGTTAACATACATAGCAATACTCAAATTAACATTTACCTTAATTCCCTGTCCACTATTTAAAAGAACTGTGCATGGGGAGGGGGTGCTAATCCCATTTTAGATAAAGAGTTTATGGGCCTATTTAAGCAATGGTATTCTCCCCTGTTTGTTCTAGTGCTCCAGGCTGGGTACAACAGGACTATGTGATAGTATATTTTTAGACTAATTCACAGGGGCTTTACTTGCCCTAATAAAAGGTTGTAATTGTAAGTGGTGCTTTCAATCAGTTGATTTTCACACAAATTGTTGCAAAAATTATTATTTAGTAAATTGATTCATTGAAGGGCAAAATTCTTTTGAAGATGTTTTTAATAAAGAATTGTAGAAATACTATGTTTAAACTGTACAGTACCATATTAGAATTGATTGAAGTATTTAATGTGTGTTGAATTACAAAATCAAATTGTATCTTCTGAGTACAGATTCAACATGCACCATCAATTCAAATTTATAGAAAATATTGTCAGATGAAGCAAGATATTAATGTTTGTATTTTGTATATCATGAACAACATGATGTATTCCCAATTTCCGAACAGAGAAGCAAACATCTTATGAATGGCTTTATGGCTATATTATGGCTTTATATGCCATAATATTGATGAACAGTAAGCAGAATTATTGCCAAAAAATGTTCAATGTGAACAAAAATGATGCAAAGGATAGTTAATATTGTTATGCAAATTTTTATTTAATTTTTCACCACATGTGGTGGAAAATAGCTTAAAAAATTTTTTCAACCTATTTTGTTTGCTCTTCCTCATGTGTTGCTTTGCCATTGTTGATACATGAGGGATTATTCAACTGTGAAACTTGTGTTACAGAATAGATTAAGCATGAACGTTCCTGTCATTTCTGAATTTTCTAGAAAGCAGTGTTTTTTTATTCTTGATCCCCAGCATATGCACAAAAGTACGATTTGGAAAAAATGGTTAAATAGGGGAAAAACTTGATCACAGCTAAAATTGCTTTTATGTGTCCAATTTAGCAGATTCAACTGTTTAGAAAACAAAACAGAAAGAATAAAATAGCATGAATGTTATAAATGCACCATCCATTGACTTCAATAGAAGCTGCCCAGGTTTTAGTTGATTAATTTTTTTCATTTTATTTTTCAAGATTTTTTTTACTATCCTAAAAATGTATGTTCTGAAACTCATTTAAAAGAACTAATATTATTAGTCTGAAGTTTTCGTTCTTTTATATTTCATGGAAACACTGTATGGAAGAATTTTGGTGTGACTTTTTTGGTGTCTTGAATTTCTATAATTTCCCCCTGTTGGTTTGAATATGGTGGTCTTTACTTGGATATAGCTCAACCGTTGATCCCATATTTCTTTAGGTTAAAAGTTTGATTTGTTTGTATGTTTTTTTTGTATGCTGAATGAGTTTCTTTCTTTCTTTCTAAGTCTAAGCCTCTACATATTATATTTGTGTATTCTCCATACATACATCTCATATACCCATACCCTTAATAATAGCTAAAAGTTGTCTGTTATAAATTAGAATCAATGTCTAGTATTGCTGATCTAAGGGAAAGGGGCGATAAAGCATTGTGGGATTTACAAGCTAACTATTAAATATTGGTTAAGTAATATAGACATACTGACATTCCCAATGCAAGGACACATCTGTGTAAAATGGCTGGCCATATGGCACACCTACAATAGTTAATAGTTATAGTGTATTTATGGGTTCACCAGGGTATTAAGTAATTTTTACAGTGGTAAACTAAGTGGCAAATTCACTAAGCGGCGAAAATGCGTTAGCCACAATTTGCGCACTTCGCCAGGCGAATTTTCGTTAGCCCGCCGCTAATTCACAAAAATGCAAAGTTTCGTTCAGGGAGGCAAATGTTAGCAAAGTTGCGCTACCGTTACTTCGCCAAGCAAAGTGCATTTACACTAGCGATGCCTAATTTGCATACGGAGCGAAGTTAAACGTATAATAGAAGTATATGTTGCAGCCACTACATTACACTACACAAGCCCAGGAAACCTTTAATAAATAAAATAAATTGTCCTATTGCCTGTATAGCTGAGTTGCCATATGTTAGGAAATGTAAGGTACGAAGGAGGGTAATCCCCCACAAAATTACGCTATTTTTCAGACTATCACCCTAAAAAAAAAGTAAAATATGCCAGCGTTTTTTGTGACAGAAAAAATTTCAAGTTTTTTTTTCAAACTCCTATCGATTGTATTGAACTTCGCCAGGTCTGACCTGGCGAAGTAACGTCTAGCGTAAGAGGTAACGTTCACAAAAATCTTCATCATAGTGAATTAGCGTAGTTACGTCCCTTCGTCAGTGCACAACTTCGCCTGGTGTAAGGGTGCGAAGTTACGCAAGTCGATGTCCTTCGCTAGCGAATTTTCGCCTGGGACACTGTTAGTGAATCGGCAAAGTTACGAAGTGACGTCACGCTGGCAAATTAGCGCTAGCATTAAACAATTCGCACTTTATTGAATTTGCACCTTAAAGCAGCAGTCAAATGCAAATAGATAGCTCTTTCTGTTGTTGCTGAGACTTTAGGAATGTTGTTTTATAAAAGTTGTAGTATTATTATAAAACATTAATGGATGGTTAATTAATTTTTTACCCTTGCTAACGCCCTTTCCCTTCCTCTGTAATCAGAAAAGTATGTATAAATAGACATAATGTTCTTTATGAAGAAGTCTCTCCTCCAAGATGTTGCCTGAATCCTGGCTTACTGATAAGAAGGCGTTGTTTATACTGGTGGGTTTAAATAGGAAGGGTACATTGATGACCTTTTTTTTCCTTTTCACACAGGTGTTCCGAGGAACCAGGATATTAGATATAGTGCTTTCAGTTTTAATTTGTTGTTTGCGCTGTTTGCATCCATAAATTACAAAAACAATAGATCTTAATAGTGGTCATAATATATGTTCCGTACAAAGCCTATTCATTGAGGGTTGTATATTGTAATCCAAAAGGCATATGTTAATTCTGACTTTTAGCTATAAAACCTGTATTTAACACATGATGGCTAAATTGGAATTATAGAATGGAAGGACTGTTATACAAATGTGGGCTGGATGTTACTTGGTATTATTGCTTAATTGAACTGGCTAAAAGAGTGTTATGATTCAGCCTTATGGACTAGCTGACATTGGTAATATTTCAACCAAAGCATGATACTTCTAATAGCGATTTCTTAGATATGTACCTTTTTGTTTTGCCTTAAGAATATTCCATTTAAAATTCTATCTGATTGCTAGGGTTAATTACCCTACAAGGAGCAGGTAAAAAAACATAAACAATGCAGTGCCTAAAAAAGTAGAAAAAAATACTAATGATGAATCCTCCCAGTCAGTTTTTTTGCTTGCTGGGGTCAGTGAACCTCACACAACAATCACCTAGCATTTTCACTCAAATACCATACAAAATGATAAATGAAGAACAACTGGAGTACTTAAGATGGCCCATGAAAATGTAAGTTAATTTTAAAGGTTAACTCACCCTTAAATGAGGTACAGGTGGTAGTGGCACTCTTCTTGAGTTTAAAACTGGGTACTGAAGTTCTACAACAGCTGTGGATGCAAAATTTAGATTTTCGATGGATTGTGCACAGGTTTTTCATTGATGACTAAGTCATTTATGTAAAAGCATTCTTTCAACTTGTTCACTGGATTTAGATTAAAGAACACAATAAATCACCCTCAGTTAAAAGGACAGTACACTCTATAAAAAACTTATCTTCCATTTATTTACCCTTAAATAGACCGTAAAATGTGAAAGCATACATGCTGAATGCTTTTTATTGGTTCCCAAGGGTGAATGCAAATAGATGTGCCCAGGGAATAGGGTTGAGATCAGCAGCCTTTTAACTCCTGCTGCAACATATAGAGTCAGGTACAGATACCGTTCATAGCTATTGATTATTTGAGGTGTGTAAAACCTAACAAGTACCTGGAATACTAATAAGCATTGTTCAATTTATACTATATTGTCTACTAAATATTCTTTGCATACTAGCTGTCATGCAAATCATTGGGGGTCTATACTGCTTCCTTTAGTGATTTATTCTTTATAGGTCTCTATTTCAGCAGTTCTCCTAAAAAAATAAATGGCACAACTTTACTGAAATCTATAGAACTGCTTCTACTGAAGGAATATCCAATTTATATTAAAGAATATATAAAAGAAGGTGCCCCATTTAGATGCCCTCATAAAATATAACCTCCGTATAAATAAAGTATTTGTTCTCTGTCATCACTATGTCATTTAATTTCCTTAGGATGATTTCACCATTGAATGTGGCTTTACTAGGTTTTGTGCCTATTAATTATGGTCTGGAACCCAAGTAGTAATAGTGATATATTTTGCAAGTTATTTCTTCTAAATGGCCTGTGTTTGCCTAAATGGTAAGCATACTTAAATGAATTGTTCAGTATAAAAGTAAAACCTGGGTAAATAGATAGGCTGTGCAAAATAAAAAATGTTTGAAATATTGTTATTTAGGCAAAAATGTCATGTATAAAGGCTGGAGTGACTGTAAGTCAATATAACAGAACAGAACAGTACTTCTTACTTTTCAGCTCTCTTTTGTTTACACTGACTGGTTACCCTAGTTACCAGGCAGTAACCAATCAGTGACTTGAGGGAGGGCCACATGGGCCATAACTGTTGCTTTTGAATCTGAGCTGAATGCTGAGGATCAATTGCAAACTCACTGAACAGTTATGTCCCATGTGGCCCCCCTTCAAGTCGCTGACTAACTCAGATTTAGAGAGCTGAAAAGCAGGATGTTGTGTTGTATTCTATGTTACACATCCAGTCACTCCAGCCTTTATACATTACATTTTTGGCTAACTAACTATAATTGAAACATTTTTTATTTTGCACAGCCTATCTATGTACCCAGTTTTTATTTTTACCCTGAACTGTTCCTTTAAAGATGCCAAAATCTTGGGGGACGATTACATTTTCCAGCTCTGTTGACTAACTAATGGGATAGTCTAGAATTGCTGAAACCTACTGCACTCTATATTGTGTCTTTACAGTTCTGAAAATGTTTGTGTATTTGCCCTGGTTAGTAAGTAGATACCCAACATCTTGCTAGGGCTTAGTGCAATATACTAAAACCTTACTGCCTCAAATTATTGCCAGGGTCTATCCTTATTTCAGAATGTATCTAGTGTTGCCCCACTTTCTGCAAAATAATACCAGCATTCCTTTACATGTAATTTTACTTCCAAAAGAACAAAGATCAAAAACATTATAACTGGTATGCCTCAAAAGCTGAAAAAACAAATGACAAGATAAATGGTAGATGGAAGACCTTAAAGAGTGTGTTCAGGGATCTAGGCTCTAAAATTAAGGGAAAGTCTTCCAATGTAATTTTTTTGGAAATTTTGCCTGTGTCACATGCAAGTTTAGGGAGACTGCGGGATCTTAGGGAGCTAAATGTGTGGCTCAAGTCTTGATGTAGGAAGGAAGGGTTTGGGTTCCTAGAGCACTGAGCTGATTTTTCCTTGGGGTACAACCTGATGGATTGCACTTCAATGGAAGGGGGTCTACTGTGCTAGGGCGAGGAGGTTGGAGGAGTGTTTAAACTAGGCAAGTGGGGAGTGGGTGAGAGAAAGAATTATGGGGAAGCTGGGGTAGTGGGATTAGTAAGGAGTCTTAGGGGAGGAGTGAGGGGGCATACAGTTTACGAGCTAAGGAGGTTCCTACAGTATGTTACAAGGAAAACAGAGTAATACTTACTTAACATATAATTCCCCTCAAAGTAATTTACATTTAAAAAGTAAAAGTAGTAACCTCTGCTGTATGCTGGCAAATGCACGAAGTTTGTCAGGTAAAATGGGAGACCTAGTTTTAATTGCATGGTCTAAAAATTATGATATAATTGGTATCACTGAGACTTGGTGGGATGAAACATGTGACTGGACTGTGAATTTAAATGGTTACACCCTTTTTAGGAGGGACAGAGGGATTAAAAAGGGGGAGGAGTGTGTTTGTATGTAAAGCCTGAATTAAAGCCAAGCACTAAAGAAATAACCATTGCTGGCACTGGTGAGGGTGTGGAATCCCTCTGGGTAGAGATTTCGACTGGGCAAAAGGTTACAATGAAAACTTTCATTGGTGTATGCTATAAACCACCTTGTATAAGTGACGATTATGAAGACCAGCTACTTTTACAAATAGAAGCAGCTTCACAACTAGGTCAAGTTATTATTATGGGTGACTTCAGTTATCCGGACATTGACTGGAGTAATGGAGTTGCCAAGACAGATAAAGCTAGTAGGTTTGTAAATATGCTAAATGACAACTTTTTATCCCAGCTCGTACAAGAATCTAATAGGAATAACTCTCTTCTGGATCTTGTAATTACTAATAATACTGAACTTTTTCTCTAGCATTTGTGTGGGTGAGCATTTAGGGAATAGTGATCATAACATGGTCTCCTTTGAGATTCTGTTGCAGAAGCAGCTCTATAAGGGAGTAACTAAAACACTGAATTTCAGGCAAGGAAACTTTGACAGTATAAAGGCATCTCTGCAGCATATTAAGTGGGAAATGCTTTTCTCAGGGTTTAAATGCTGTTTAATAAATATACATGTCAGTATATTCTGCTTGTAATCAAGGAACTTCATTGCAAAGCAAAACCTTTTTGATTCAATAGAAGTGTTGATGTTGAGGTTGGTAAGAAAAGGCATGCTTTTAAGGCTTTCAAGTTAGCTGGGACAGCCAAATCATTTACAAGGTACAAGGAGGCCAATAATTCATGCAAAAAAGCAATCAGGCAACTAAAATCAATATGGAAAATGATAGCAGTAAGCAGTAAAAAGAATCCAAAATTATTTTTTAAATATATTAATAGTAAAAAAATTAAACAGAAAGGGGTAGGACCATTATTATTAGAGGGGGGTCAGCTGGTTGATGAGAACAAGCAAAAGGCTCAGATTCTGAATGCATACTTTTCATCTGTTTACACAAATGAGGAACCAGCTAATGAAGGTTTCCTTATTAATGGTCCCAATTCTAATAATACATCAAATGATGCATGGTTCACACATGATGAAATTCAAAAGAGACTAGAACATGTTAAGATAAACAAAGCTCCAGGGCCAGATGGGATTCATCCCAGGGTAATTAGTGAGCTTAGCTCTGTGATTGCCAAACCTCTCTACTTAATTTTTCAGGATTCATTGAGGTCTAGCATGGTACTGAGAGACTGGCGAATTGCTAATGTGGTGCCGCTATTCAAAAAGGGATCCCATTCTCAGCCTGAAAACTATAGGCCAGTTAGTTTGACGTTAGTGGTAGGAAAGCTTTTCGAAGGATTAATAAAGGATAGGATACTGGACTTCATAGCAAATAACAATACTATGAGTTTGTGCCAGCATGGTTTTATGCGTAATAGATCTTGCCAGACTAACTTAATTTCTTTTTATGAGAAGGTAAGCAGGGCCCTCGATTCTGGGATGGCTGTGGATGCGATTTACTTAGACTTTGCTAAAGCATTCGATACAGTGCCACACAGTAGGTTACTGGTTAAATTAAGGAATGTTGGCCTGGTAGATAGTATTTGTACCTGGATAGAGAACTGGCTAAAAGATAGACTACAAAGAGTGGTGGTAAATAGAAAATTTTTTAATTGGACCAGTGTTGTTAGTGAGGTACCGCAGGGCTCTGTACTGGGTCCCTTGCTTTTCAACTTGTTTATTAATGACCTGGATGTGGGCATTGAAATTACGGTTTCTATTTTTGCAGATGATACTAAATTGTGCAGAACAATAGGTTCCATGCAGGATGCTGGCACTTTGCAGAGTGATTTGTCTAAGTTGGGAAACTGGGCAGCAAACTGGAAAATGAGGTTCAATGTTGATAAATGCAAGGTTATGCACTTTGGCAAAAATAATTGAGAATAAGTGAGAAGAATCTTAGGGTTTTTATAGATAACAAGTTGTCTAATTTTGGGCAGTGTCATTCTGTAGCTACTAAAGCAAATAAAGTTCTGTCTTGCATAAAAAGGGCATAAACTCAAGGGATGAAAACCTAATTATAATTTTTTAGATCCATAGTAAGACCTCAGCTGGAGGATGCAGTGCAGTTTTGGACTCCAGTCCTTAGGATGGATGTAAATGAGCTGCAGAGAGTGCAGAGACATGCAACTAAACTGGTTAGGGATGGAAGACTTAAATTATGAGGGTAGACTGTCCAGGTTGGGGTTGTTTTCTCTGGAAAAAAGGCACTTGCGAGGGGACATGATTACACTTTACAAATACATTAGAGAACATTATAGACAAATATCAGGGGACCTTTTTACCAATAAAGAGGATCACCACAACAGAGGCCACCCCTTCAGACTAGAAGAAAAGAACTTTCATTTGAAGCAGCTTAGGTGGTTCTTCACAGTGAGGACAGTGAGGTTGTGGAATGCACTGCCGGGTGATGTTGTGATGGCTGATTCTGTTGATGCTTTTAAAAGGGACCTGGATGATTTTTTGGACAGACATAATATCAAAGGTTATTTTGATACTAAACTCTACAGTTAGTATAGCTATGTGCATATAGAGTTTGTGTGAAAGAGTGCAGGGGTGTGTGTATATGCTGGGTTTTAATTTGGAGGGGTTTAAGGAACAACTTTCTGTCCTGCTGGTTTTTACCATATCCTTATCATAAGAAGCCAATGTATAGTCTCCTTTTCCTATAAGACAAAAATTGTACATTTTAGAGCATATAAAAACCCAACATTTACATTTTCAACCAATTAAGCTCTGCTAATATATACTGAGGGATGTGTGTGAATAGTACATAATACTCCTATACAGTAGCAGTAGATTTGATTTAAGGTAGAGCTACAGTTGAATGTGTTCAGGCAAAAAGCACGCTGCCTGAGCATGAACAGCCTAGAGGAATCTATTAGCTTGCCGTAGCAGAGAGGTTGGCCCCAAATGTAATTGCTCCTCTCCCAGATGACCCATACTTGCTTTAGCCTTCCAATTAAGAGTAACATGTAAAACATTGATCTCTTTGCGAATGATTAAATAGAAAAAATATTTTACAGAGGGGAAAAGAAAGACTTGACAGATCATATGAAGCCTGCTCGGTGTTCCTTAATCACTAGAAAGACATGTATTTACATTATAGGATACTTCAAATGAAGAATTAACTCTAAAAGCGTTAAAAAAAAAAACACTTATGTTTGGAAACCCTTAAGTAATTCAGATGTGTATGTCAACTTATAATTCATCTTGAACAAGGGTTCAGAGCTGTAATACAGAATTTCTGTGGTTAGAGCAGTTACCTTTGCTTGTCAAAATCACTCCAGCACATGATAATGCTATAAATAGATAGACATTTTATTCTCTTGAATTAGCCAAGTTTCATGGTGTATAATTCCAGTGAAATCTAAAATTGCATTAATCCATTTTAGACTTTTGATTGTCATTTTATGGTGGTGGGAGCTATAGTTTGATCACTTTGATAACACAGAAGAATTAAAGCTATTAAGGTTCTGTCTTGAGGTGTATAGGGTTGGTACATTTCTAAGGGATGCAGTTAATAGCTCTTTAGTTGAGTATCAGACAAAACAAGGAAGTAAAATGTTTTTTACACTTTTTCCCTTCCAGTCACTAATTTGCATATGCAAATCAGAATTCGTTTCGGTATTCAGCGAAATCTTTCATGAAGGATTCGGGGAATCAACCAAATCCCAAATAGTGGATTCGGTGCATCCCTAATATATTTTAAATATATATATATATATATATATATATAATTGTTCTGAAAGTACGAACACTCTTCCTGCAACGATCAATAGTGGGTGCTTTGGTCAAATATAATGTACTAATGTACAATACTCGTGTGTACACACACACAAACACATATATATATATATATATATATATATATATTCCAGTTTGGCCACTTTATATGACATCATGACTTTATATGATATAAATGATTTGTTGCTTAAAAGGGTGGCTCATTTTCATTGTCATTTAACTTTTAGTATGTTATAGAATGGCTAATTTTAAGCAACCTTTCAATTGGCCTTCAGTATTTATTTTCGATAGTTTTTAAATTATTTTCTCTCTTCTTCTTATTCTTTGCAGCTTTCAAATTGAGGTCAATGACCCCATCTAAAAAAAGTGCTCTGTAAGGCTACACATTTAGGGGCTGATTTCGAAGTGGAAAATATTTCAAAATTTTACCATCAAATTAAAATCCTTCGAACTGAATGGTCTTAGTAGCTCATTCGATGGATGAATTTTTTCAAAAATTTACTTTGAAAATCGAACTTTTTGCATTCGAATATTCTCTTCGACCCTTAGTAAATCAGCCCCATATTGTTTTGCTACTTTTTATTACTAGTCTTTTTATTCACACCTTTCCTATTCATATTCCAGTCTCTTATTCAAAGCAGTGCATGCTTGATAAGGTAATGTGGACCCTTGCAACCAGATTGCTCAAACTGCCAACCAGAGAGCTGCTGAATAAAAAGCTAAATAAAGAAATAATAAAAAAATTAAAGCCAACTGCAAATTTTTTCAGAATATCACTCCCTATAGCATAATAAAAGGTAACTCAAAGGTGAACAGAGCCTTTATGTTTGGGAGTATAATTTTCATTTACACCCTTATTTACCAGGTCGTTATGGGTGAAATGCTATGCTGCACAAAAGGTTAAGGCTTAGCAAAAATTCTATATCTGTATTGTATAAAACTTGGGGAAATAGTCAACAGCATGGGGAAATAGTCAACAGCATGGCAGAGTGAAGAATTGCCTACTGGAAGTATTTGTATTAAAAAGTGCTGAAAGCCTCTGAACCTGAGACCTGGCAATAGCAGCCACGTTATCCGCACCTCCTAATCATATCTTGCACTGTATCCTCTGACTCTCCTCAATAACACCAGGAAAGACAAAATGCCTTCTGCAGAGTCAAACAGCCCAAGTGCACACGGCAAAACAAATTACTATTGCGCTGGGAAATGTGGAAAAGCAAACGGTGTAATCACGCTTTATTTGCTGCTTTCTGAAACAGTAGCTTTTGGGAGCTTACAATTTGTATTCAAATGAAGGTCATTTGAAAGGTGTAATATACTAAACAGCCATTATTTCATTTTGATTGTGGCACTAAAATGATATTGTTGGATGAGTTATTCTACTATGGACCCATTTCCCTACCATTCTAAAACCACTCCTAGAGTTTTTTTATTTATTTATCTCTTTCTCTGTTATGAAATTAAGATAAAAATTCCAACTGTTGAGGTAATCATTTGAGAGCTCACGTTTTCCCCTATATGGCTTCATTGTGAAGGATGTGACATATACATATTTCCTTCTGTATTGAACTGTCCCGTTTGAAATGAAGGTGCCACATTAATGCACCTTAAATTCATTTTTTCCACAATGAGTCATTTGCTGTCATCGTAATGACTGTGTTTTGAAGATAAATGAAAAACACTTAAAAGTTTTCATTTTAATGTTCTGATATAACTCAGGAAACTTTCTGGGTATATGGAAAAACTATACAATCTATTAAACAGAAAGCAGATTTTTAGATGGGCCCCTGCTCTTTAAAGGGCGGCATTAAGGTAACAGAGAAAATTAATTCAAGATTAATTAGGGGATATTACTTGCCGTCAATCTTTACAACTGTGTATTGCTTGGTTATAAACACAACCAATCTCTTAATCTAATCTTTCTATTACCTTGCAAAATTTAAGCAACTTTAAAATAAGGATGGCATATGTAAAGTAGTCTGGGACAATGCAAGGGCAACAGTAGGAATCTTCCAACCAGTGATAATCTCTATATCTTGCAAAGTGATGAGAGATTTATATAAAATCATCTCCAAATCCCTGAAATGTGTTTTCACAACCTTATTTATCTATTGACATCATAACTGTAGGCACAGCAGTTATTTTATTGGTTGTAAGAATATGATTAGCAACATGTAAAGTATGAACTTTGAACTGTGATGTAAACTAAAGTAGATATGACATTGTATTATATTATTTCTCTTCTTGTTGATATGGAACAATCGGTTTGTTAGTTCTTGTTTCCTACCCTTTACTGAGGAATGTAAAAATGTTATAAATGGTCCACAGCCCTGTTGCAATTTATTAGATTCCACCACCACCCTCTTTCTAGGATACATCAACTGTAGTTACACAGCCATAACTTCCCATGTCAGTCATTGGGGGCATGGCAAACTAATAAGGCAACAATGTTGCTCATTAGAAAATACCTTCTTATAGGACCAGCCTTAGAATAAATAGTTCCCTATACAAGGAGGGTGTCCCTGAACAATCTGAAAAGCACTGTACAAAATCCAAAAAAGCCACGTGCTTAAGATGCAAGCCAATTTGACTACAATATTTCAGTATATACATAGGAGATCATTTAAAAATAAATTGAGTCGTGTTATCAAAAGTTTAGTTTGCTGTAACCTAAGAGTAACATCTCATTTCAGACTGCTCTCCAGTAAACACTGCCTGCTAATTGGTTTATATGCATTACTAGACAAGAATCAAACTATAGAATATTTATTTCATCTCCATATGTGTGCCTTGACAAACACAAGCCATATACTCAAAAGGCTAGTGCACAATAATGATGTTCATTCCTAGAAATTTTAACATGTGGGATATATAGATGTAGATCTATTTTCACAATTCATAAGGGGCAAATTTACTATTATCCCCCAAAATTAGCTCAACCAAATTCGCAATTTGATAAGTATTCGACCATCGAATGCTTATCGAATTGTTTTATGCTATCATTTTGCTATGATCTGATTTCCCGATGAATTCGTACGATCGGATACCGATCGTTCGATTTCACGAAAAAATTGTGATTATCTGGAAACCCATTATCCAGAAAACTCTGAATTACAGAAAGATCTCATACTTTAATCAAATAATTCAGATTTTCAAAATGATTTCCCTTTTCTCTGTAATAAAAGAGTACCTTGTACTTGATCCCAGCTAAGATATACTGCACCATTATTGGCAAAATAATCCCACTGGGTTTAATTAATATTTGTGTTTTTTTTAAGTAAACTTAAAGGGGAACTAAAGTCTAAAATTGAATGATAGAAATGCTGTATTTTATATACTAAATATAAACATGAAATTCAGAAGCCTAATAAAACAAATTATTTAATGTTTTCAAAAGTTGAATGTTTTCAAAGTTGGCCACAGAGGGTCACCATCTTATCATGTTAAACATCTTTGCAAGACCAAGACCATGCACACGCTCAGTGTGGTCTGGGCTTCTGTTGGGAGACTAGGTTAGGGATAGTCATAAATTATAAAAACAACACGTCAAATAATATCTGCTCAAATAATATCTGCCAAAGAAGCAGATACAACAAATTGATTAATAATCAGAATATGCAGACTGCACTGGGTCCTGTATTGCCCTGTAATCTAATGTGGATTTTATAGTGGTTGTATTAATACAAACTTACTCCAACTCTGCAGAACCAGTGGTTGTAATAAAATAATCCTTCAATGAAAGTCCCATTTTATCTGTTTAAATCTGTCTCCATGATCTTTGTCCCTGCCAATGAAACTTTTTTTTTGCAAAGGCAAAAATGAAATCCAGTACAAATCTCTACACAGTCGTCGACTGCTCTACAAGAAAACAAATAAAGCTTCTCGAGTTCTGGGAATTAAGGTGAGGGAGGGCTTCACCCTGATCGTTGCCCTGAAGAGCAGCTAGGGACCGTCTGATGCTTCCTATCCACAGCAGTCAGAGCTAGTAAAACTAAGTTAGAATTTCATTGCAAGCAGTCAGGTTTCTTATAACAACAGTACACATTTTTCAGTTAAAGTATATTGGAGATGTTTCTTTGTCATTAAAGAAAGTAAAAATGGAATTTAATTTTTTTTGCCTTTACATACCCTTTATGGTATGCAGATCCAAATTACAGAAAGATTACTCTACAAGAAACCCCCAGCATTCTAGATAACACATCCCATACCTGTATAATACTGTATATGCAATAACTGGTTGGTTGAATGGGGCTACCTGACTTGGGTCAAACTGTTATAAACTTCAGGGGTAATGTAACAAATGATATAAGGTTAGGTACTTGTCTAGTAACCAATCCCTAGGTAGCATTTATGGGTCAACACATATGTGGTTGGTTGAAATGGGTTACTAGACATGGGCATACTATCCACCTTTTATTAAATTGAGTTATTATTTTTACCATGTTCTACTATAATAATATAATGTAATATAATATAATAATATCTTCTGTGGCACAGACCAGACAGTCTCTATATTTTCATGGCCTTCCTCTCTTATACATCTACTATTATACAACCAGAAGTTTGGTCATGGCTTGAGGTTATGGCTAATACTCATACAGTAGTTATAAAAGAAATATATATTCAAATATAGAAATACATAGAAAAGCAAGAATTTCTGTACAGAATAACCTACCAATACCAATGAACTTTGATCATTCAACAATAGACAAGAAGAGACACGTTACCACACTTAACACTTCGCTGCATAAAAAACAGTGTTTTTTCTTATGTGACTTCCACCAGAAGCAATGTAAAATAGCAGCATCAAACCGTGGCCTCACCATTTATTTTGCACAGCTTTTTACACTGTTTTTCAGCAAATTTCGTTTTACACAGCATAATAAATGTACTTCTTAAAATCCAGCAAGGCTCACATGGACCTCAAAATGAGTGACTTCAGCTTTTCCTAATCAGTTAGACTGTTGTTAAATTATGAGAAATGTTAGTATTGGGGGTTTATTTAATAAGCCAGCAAGGATACGGATAGCTATTGATTCATGAACATACAGTTTATCTTTCCCAGTCTTTCAAATGATATTGCCGATATTATAGAAGTGTCTGGCTGAAAGCTCGACGGCAGCTGCTTTATCAGAAAGCAAACAGAGCGTCTGTCCCAGAATACATATCTATTGTGTTTAAAAAAGAAAAATAAAATCTGTTTGATAGTTGCTAGTTATCCTACATTGCATAATTTAGCATTTCAATACATCTTCTCCCCTATTATCACACACTTTAATGCATTTATATCAAATTATCCTTAAGAATAATCTGCAGTACTTTGCCGGATAAGCACCTCGAATCTTTCAGCGTGGATTTTCTTCTGCCGAATCCCTCCAATAAAGTGTGAAGTTAATAGAATGAGAATAATTTTTACAATAACAGTTCCAGCAAATCACAGAATTGCAAGGGTGAAGGTGGCTAGACAGAGTGAGGCAATTACATCTATTATTAGTAGCACACTGGAAGGATTGATGCACAATGGGCGATGCGTAAGCAGGAGCCTTCAGACGTGGACTAAATTTTAATAGTGAAATTCTCATAGATTATAGCTCCCTTCATTAACATTTTCACACATCGCTGACTAACAAATGAGGAAAAAGGCCTTCTGTACCAGCAGATTTATAATACTGTGAACACACTTTATGCCTGTGTGGATGTGACAGAGCTTAATCTACCCTAACCAGAGAATTCCAGAGAATTAACCCCTCTGTGCACCCAGCAGTGCCTCTCTCCAGCTGTTGCCAATTGCCACTTTATCACCCACACCGACAATCTTCAATTGCTGGAAAATGTTGGCCTCTATAGCTGCCTGCCACGGGATTGGACGGAGAGTCTGACATCCAGACACCCAAATGAAGTTGGTCCTGCTGAAGCCTCTGCTTTAGCAGTGAAAGGGTTGGTATTGGAAATCTATTTCCAGTAACAGTCTTAAGGCTATAACAGGAAAAATGGCTGACATTTAACTGTGGTTAACGTGGGCTGCCAGATATCTCTTTTCGATTTACATTATTGATTGACATATGCAAACGGCACACTGATGTTAAAAGCTTAATGAGCCAAAGGCATATTGCTGAACTGCTTTTTGAGATATTGGGCTTTTCTTAAAGGCAGATAAACACCTTTCACCCCATCCCCAGCACACACAAAATAATCAAGAATTTTCCTTGTCCCTATTTGCATTTCCGAACTTTTTTCCCTTTTTTTTTCTACAAAGCCTGCAGTAAATGCAACTTTGGGTTACAGAGATATCTCAGTGGTATTGTATCTGTATTGGCAGATTCACATTTTGGCAGTCTCCTGCATAAATGGCATTTGCAGCACATTAAAATTAAAATAACAAATGTAAATACTGATTGCTTCCATTTTTAATATGTGTTTGTATGTACTAGTCAGCAGTATGTTTGTGTATAAAATAAATGCCAGTATGGGACCTGTTATCCAGAAATCTTAGGACTTTTTTCTCAGGTTTTTCTAGATAAGGGATCTTTCTGTAACTTTCATTTACATATCTAAGTCTACTAAAAATAATGTTAACATTAAACGAACCCAATAGGACTATTTTGTCCCCAATAAAGATTTATTATATCTTCGTTTGGATCAGGTATAATGTACAATTATTTGATATCAAGTATGTTTATGGCAAAAATGTGCTAGTGTTGCCTTTGCGAAGTTACGCTCAGGTCAGCGAACGGTAAGCGTAGTTGCACTAGTGTTACTTTGCCAGGCAAAGCGCATTTACGCTATCGATGCCTAATTTGCATACAGTGTGAATTTCAAAGTATAATAGAAGTATATGTTACAGCCACTACATTACACTACACAAGCCCAGGAACCCTATAATAAAAAAAATAAGGTTGTCCTTTTGCCCTAGACATGTGCCCCCTGTATAGATGAGTTGCCATATGTTAGGAAATGTAGGTAGGACAGAGGGTAACCCCCCCCCCAAAAAAAATTAGCTCTTTTTCAGACTATCACCCTACAAAAGGTAAAACATGCCAGCGCTAGCGTTAGATGCTTCGCGCTTTAGTGAATCTGCCCCCTAATGTCTACAATTCCCCTTGAGAAAGTTGTTTAGCCAAAACGTCGGGATGATTCTCATTCTGGGGCTAGGGTATCTACTTCATTTTTCTGATTGACTGTGTGTGACCATATTTGAGTGGTATGTATATTTAAATTGTATTTCTTGCTGGCATTGTTTGCCCTGTCTTGTATATATGACCAAACTGATTCTTTTGTGATCTTTTTTTTTTTTTTAAATAATTCGTCCGTTCATTTTATGTGCAGGCCCTATATATGATATTTAGTTCACTGTTTGCCTTTGTATGTGGGTTTTTATTGGGCTTATTGCATCCAAAGCTAACTAAATTTATCATAAAGATTGTACATGAGAGTGCCCTCCATTGATGAATAGTTTCTGTGAAGCAGAGTTTCACAGGTCACTATTGGTATTATTTTATGCCAGTGTTCAAAGATATGGAGCCTGATGTTCTAAGGGCCCTTACACATTGGCGCTCGAATCTGCGTTCCGTTTTGCTGCACTCAGCATCAGACAATTACTGATGCAGCATATAGTCCCAGTATCCATACAACAGCTACATTATGCTATCTACTAACCGTTAATCTTGGTGAAACAAAGGGAGGAGCTGGGACCTTTTTGTTTATCTAGAAATAAAGATTTGGCTTGTTGATTTGTCCCTGTGGAAGATTCCAGACTTCTTGATGATTCTCCTTCACACACTGCTGCTAAAAACAGTACAAGCATCAAAGCCTGTAAAGACAGGGGTCTGTGGCACATATCTGCTCTCACAGATGCACTTTACTGTAACAGAGCAGCTTGTATTCTAACACACAGCTCCTTTTATCATTGAATACATAAAGATCTGCAAAGGAAAGGGAACCATTTGATTCTTCTGGCTCTTTATGAAATCCGGTTTTTGTGTCCTTCTTATATCTTCATACAAAAGCACAGCAGTGCTTCCTTTAAAAACAAAATGTGCGTAACTGAGGTTACGCCTGTTCTTTCATTCTTTCATCTTTCATATGTCATTCAGGGGGTTATTTATCTATTTATTAAGAATGCCAAAAACTTGAAAAATTCAGTTTAGTCTAAATCCTAAAAATCCAGCATCTGAGACCTGCCGAGGTTGTATATTCTGTGGTCTGCGCTGAAATTAGCCTGAATATCCGGCTATTTAGGACTTTTCGGGCAAAAATCTGAAAAAATGTATGATTTGGGAAAAAATTGAAATCTGAAAACTAGTTTTGGTTGTCAGGGCAAATTGGACTCTAGCAGCCAGATGCTGTAAAGCTGCTTACCAAATAGATAATTTATTTAAAAAATTAGATTAAATGCAAATAGCTGCAGGATAGCACTGTCTACAACATACTGTCTACAGTAATTAATATGGCAGCTCCTAATCTCAAGTTAAACTGCAGTTACACAGAGTTTGCTTCCTTATCCACCTATTTCACTGCCCACTTAAAGGAACAGTAACACCAAAAAATGAAATACTGATCTGTTTGCTTCAGAAACACTACTATAGTTCATATAAACAAGCTGCTGTGAAGCAATGGCGGAAATTGAAAATCGGCTATATGGCACAGGAGAAGCAATGGATAACAGATAGCATTATGTTCTACAGAGCTTATCTGCTATCTGCTGTGTAACTTGAGCTTTTTCTCCTTTGAATGGCTGCCCCCCCCCCGGCTACACAGCAGCTTATTTATATAAATATGCTTCTGAAGCAACCACTGCAGTTTTACCAGTGCAGGGCAACACTGCATTATATTTTTATTACTTTAAAACAATTTGATGTTACTGGTCCTTTAAAGACAAAATGAAATAAAGCTTTATGCCATGAATGCCCATTGTTTATTTTTCCTTTACTCTAACATCTTTCTCCTATATACTTGGAATAATCTTAGTAACAGTGGCCATAGAACAAGGCTTCCTTCCCAGCTTTACATGTTCAAGACATATTCAATAATATATGTCGGCAGGAAGGTTGGGAACTTGGCTTTAGTATAAAATGTCAATACATGTACGTCAGAGCTATAACTTTGGGGAGTTAAAAAATATACATTATTAAGGTTGATTATTTATAGATACACTTAATAAAAGAAACCAAATGCCTTGTACAATGGTGAATGTTTCATATTCTAATTTTGAACTGTTCAATACACTGCATTGATTTCTTCTCCTATTAGCATCAACAAAATGATGCTAAGGATGTGTGAAATAAAATATAATGCTGTTATATCTTTATTACAGTTCACATAAATACATTTTAGTTCAGACCATGTTTAACTTCTCTATAAAATACAGTAGCTTGGCATTAGGGAACACATCTATCAGACGTAGTTATTATTTATGTTGTGAAGTTTTATGTTTTTATTTAAAGGCCTCTGGCCTTTGTAATGGAAACAGCCATTGTTTTCTTCTGTGGTTCAGAGGCATCGCAGGAAAATGTGTGTGATTTTAATAATGTGCACTAACACATTGTAATCGGTTAATGAGCTTTGAACGAGCTAGTATAATTACTATAGACTAATGAAAACAATGTTTTGATTGGTTGTTATTAGTCAAGATGGCCACAAACCACAATCTCTTGTTTGTCTAAGTTGAACTCCAAAGCATTTGACCAAATGAGGTTCATTTATTAATTCACCCTCCCCTCCGGGACAAATATCACTAAATCCTAATCAGATGCAGAACATGAACCAAAAGGCTGCAGAGATTATTATACAAAAACTGCCCATTCATGAGCAGCAATAGAGCACCTATGGCAAAAATGCATTTCTTCATGTCCAGCCCTACACACACTCACACTGCCTCAAAAATTCCACCACTGCAAATAGCTGTCCCTTAATAGGTTTGGTACATATGTCACAACCTTCTCCAATTCCACATTGGCTTAACTGTTGTGTCGAAATTACTAACATTTCACTTGTGTGTCTTGAATTCTCACTATTCTTGACCATTTAAAGCCTTATTATCCTAGCGCAGGAAAACATGTTTTTTTCAAAACGCATCAGTTAATAGTGCTGCTCCAGCAGACTTCTAAAGTGCTGGCACAAGTCACATGGCTTGGGGAAGCTGGAAAATTGACAATATGTCCAACCCTATGTCAGATTTTAAAATGAAATATAAAAAACAGTTTTCTCTTTTGAGAAATAGATTTCAGTGCAGAATTCTGCAGGAGCAGCACTATTAACTGATGTTATATATAAAAAAAAAAAAAAACATTTATTCCAATGACAGTATCCCTTTAAATAATATTTTCCATGGAAAGTAATGCCAACAATGGTTTATGGATGTAGATTATAATGGGACATCATTACAAAGGAGAAGACCTTGCATTAGTAAAGTAGGGGCACTCTTGCTTTAGGACAATGGTTACCCTGGAGGACAAACTGTTTACAGCTCTTTACAAAGTTACTTATGTAGTGTAAACATATATTTCTTTATTGATTTTACAAATTTCACCCTAACTGACTTTATAGCTAGACTTTTGGAGTATCAAAAAAAGATATTACCTTACCTCACCCTAAATGACCTTCAGACTGTGCACCCCTGCCACTTCTACAGACTCCCCCAGGGCACCATTTAATACCAATGCCACTACTAGTTGTACAAAATGGAATACAACTAAAATATCTATGTCAAGGTAACTAATTAAAGAGCTGCTAAGCAACACTATAATTGGTAAGCTATAGTACATGCTATAGTACATGAGTAATTATATAACACAAGTGCAATACAGGAATAAATTCTATTTAAAATCATGGACCTTGTTTTGAGCATCTCCTCAATGAAAAAGCAAATCCGCAATGGTAAATACCGTGGATGATAATATGCAATTTTGATTGCAGAATTATTTCTAATTGGGAAAAATTTTAGAATATACAGTTGAGCTAGGGCGTCATCTGAAGTGTATTTTAAAGATTGCATTTGTAATCCTTCCGTGACCTTGCCCATTAAGGACTGCAAAGGCAAAACGCTTGCAACAGATAGGAACATCTAATGAAAACAGTGTTTCATAACATTAAACATAATCAGTTCTCAGTGAAATTATACTTTCAGCACTGCATGATACAAATTAACAATTTGACATATAAAGAGAAAGAAACAAAGTCCATTATTAGAGTAATACATTTTAGGCTATGGGTACACAAGTGAAAATTGGCTTAATGAAGTACAACTCCCAAAATGGTTTCTAAAATTCTTGTAATTACCCTGGAAAAACCCAATGGAATTTCCGAAGGAATATATTGGCCATTTTAAATCTCTTGCTGCTTATCAGTTCCTCCTACATGCTACACTGAACCCCTGAATATATTTTCATTGTTCTCTGCTTCAGTTAGATTCATGTACATGTGCTATATGTATTGAAAGGTACGGAGCCCTTGGAAAGTAAAAAAAAAAAACAGAACAAGTTGATGTGGAGTGACTATTAAATAAGAAACCTAATGGCTTGTATTATATTCATTCAATTTCACAATCAAGGTCAGAAAGGTTATAACCTGGTAGTGAGGCAGTATAGGAAATGTTGCTAAAGACTAGAGCCTCCTGAATGGTTGTATTTCTAATTCTACAAATGAGTGAAGACTTTTAAGTTATAAAGAGATTACACTAACCAATTGTAGAACACTAAAGGTGGGCCCCTTCAAACAGCATTACCCAAAAAATATTTGTGTGACATGCTAAACTTTTTCCCCCTCCACTCATTCTCCATAGGTCCTTACTTAAGACTTGAGATCTATTTTTGCTGCACTTTAGGACCTAGACAGGGCCCTTAAAAAGTCAACAAGCTGCCTGGTCTAGATTAAAGGCTGAGTGGGGCCATTTTGACTGACTCCAGCCTGTAATTTTACACAAACTGAGACACAGTCATGTGTGAATGCTACAAGACATTTGATCAGCCCTGAACACATTGGGGCACATTCACTAAAGGATGAAGTGGTCATCACCAGCAAAATTTCACTCCACAGTCCACAGGGATATCACCAATTTACTAACAGGGGCAGATAACAACTAGTGAAAGAGACTGTTGCTAGTATTTGTTCGCACTCTATCACCAGGCAACATTTTGTTGTGGTGAATGGTCGATGCTCCACAAATTCACTAAATTGCAGAGTTTTACAGGATTGCCTTCAAAAGTCCGAACTATTAAAGATTTTTGCGTGAACATTTATTTTAACATATTTGATGGGCCTGCCATATATATATTTTTTATATATAAATATATATCGTTTTTATGTCTTTATTAAGTTCCCTTGCACATTTGAAAATAAAAAGTGGCCCCTTCAAGCATTTACACCAACATCTCTATAAAAAAAAAAAAGTGTATACGACTTTTATGTGCCCCCATTCAAATTGACCTAAGAGTAAGGTTACTTAAGAATTTTCGCTAGGCAAAAAGGATGCAACGAATTTTCTCTATAAAATGCTTGCACTGAAGTGGTATCACTAGCAAAAAGTCAAGTGATGTTTTTTATCCAAATTCCTGGGCCAATTATATTATAGCAATTCATTTTTAAATGTAATTTCCCTTTATCATTCCTGACATGTTTCCATGAAAGGCAAAGTGTAAAAGAACATAACCAACTAGGGATCAGCCATTGACATACCCTCCAGTCTTGATGAGGGTATTCATCAGAAATGCATAGATCCACTGGAATCCAACCGCCCCTGGCTAAGAATAGCTTCCTGCTAGTGTTTGCTCGAGAAAAGTACAGAAGACTTAACCTTGTAAATGCAAGCTGTAAATGGCAGGAAGAAAAATGGCCGAGAGTTTATCGTCTAATTAACATACATTTATCAGTTAATTATGTCAATAATAAAACCTTAATATAAGGTTGGAGGATCATTTCCGTAGGGGGCTAAACTAAAAGACACTACAAAGTCAGCAGGGATTTTATTGCTATTTTGGATTACTCCAATAAGCTTCTCTAGGTGAACGTACTCAACAAGCTTTTGATACATAGCTTTCTCAGTTTGTGCAAAATGGTACCCATATATGATTTTTCAGGGATATTTTATATATCTATATATATATATATACACATGAGCATGCATCCATTCATGAAAACAAAGGCATACAGGTGCACAAAGAAAGGTGCACATTTGTATTCTTTGCAGGGCTTATTTAGCCAGACTAGGGGTAGGCAGCAGGGATGGTTATGTGCCTGGTGCCCCCCCCAAGCTTTGCGCCCTAGGCATTTGCCTCTTTTGCCTACTCCTAGTTTTAGACCTGCTTACACCTGTATAAAATTAGCATTATCAGAGAGTAAGTGGCACAAGAGATAAGTATCAGGAACTGCTCAGTATTTACTGTGTATAACAATTTGACTAACCGAGAATTTTGATTAATAACCTTCAGCAGGAGAAGTAATTTCCTTTGAGAAAGCGATTTACATGCATTCTGCCAAAAAAAAAAAAAAAAAAGAGCCATCTCACTCTCTGGCTGTGTCAGCTCAAATAATGAAGATGAAAATAACACGGAAGGTCAAAAGGTTTTACTTATATCCTTAGAGCTAGAAAAAAAAATGTAAAGAAGAAAAAGAAAGAATGAGGGAGAGAGTTTTCATATTTCCACTGCAAATTGAAAGATTATTTTTTATGTTCTTTAGACAAGATTTATGAGGCTGGATCGTATAAAGGTATCCACTCTTTTATTGCTCGTGAGTGATTCCAGACACCTTTTCAACTACGGTTGATGCTTTAATTCTGGAAATGGAGTCAAGGGATAGCATGATAACAAATAGTGAATTTGCATCAAAGCTGGTGACACATGTTTTCATATTGCATTATACTGTATTGAGGAATAGATTTCTACAGCAAGTTGAACTCCCTTTAATGTACTTTGGATTCTCTCATAACAAAATCTTAAACAGAGAGCTCCTATCCATAATATAGTACAGGTGTAGGATCCATTATCCGGAAACCTGTTATCCAGAAAGTTCCAAATTACGGAAAGGTCATCTTCTATAGACTCCATTATAATAAAATAATCAAAATTTTTAAAAATAATTTCGTTTTTCTCTGTAATAATAAAACATTAGCTTGTACTTGATCCAAACTAAGATATCATTAATCCTTATTGGAAGCAAAACCAGCCTATTGGTTTTATTTAATGTTTTAATGGTTTTCTAGTAGTATTAAGGTCTGAAGAGCCAAATTACAGAAAGGCTCGTTATCCGGAAAGCCCCAGGTTTTGAGCATTCTGGATAATAGGTCCCATACCAGTATATAGATACACTATAGTCTTACATGTTAAAAGATAAAAAAAACATGGGTAAAGACTTTCACTATCCTCTTTATGTAGATCTAGAGGAAGAAAAGCATCATTTGGGGAGGCTTTAGGCCTCTAGATTTCTAGATTACGGCCTTCATCAGCCCATATTGATATATAATTACTGTTGAATTATAAATATAGCTTATAACTCTTGCACAGGATGTGCAACTGCAATGTTCTTCTTTTGGAAAAGTTGTGGTATACTCAAATCAAGAGTCAATATGTTAAACTAAATAACGTTAGTGGCACAATCTCAATCTTAAGAATCACAGTAGTTTTTTCTACAAAAGCCATGCCATATACCCATAAGGAAAGCATGGAAAGGAAGGAGTAAAATGGAAAAAATGCAATATATTATGTTAAAGGGATCCTGTCATGGGAAAAACATTTTTTTTCTCAAAATGCATCAGTTAATAGTGCTGTTCCAGAAGAATTCTGCATTGAAATCCATTTCTAAAAAGATCAAACAGATTTTTTTTATATTTCATTTGAAATCTGACATGGGGCTAGACATATTGTGAATTTCCCAGCTGCCCCAAGTCATGTGACTTGTGCTCTGATAAACTTCAATCACTCTTTACTGCTGTACTGCAAGTTGGAGTGACACCACCCCCTCCCTTTCCCCCACCCAGCAGCCTAACAAAAGAACAATGAGAAGGTAACCAGATAACAGCTCCTCCCTAACACAAGATAACAGCTGCCTGGTAAATCTAAGAACAGCACTCAATAGTAAACCCATGTCCCACTGCGTACTGTTAAGTTACTTTGAGAAGGAAAAACAGCCTGCCAGAAAGCAGTTTCCTCCTAAAGTGCTGGCACAAGTCACATGACCGGGGTAGCTGGGAAATTGACAAAATGGCTAGCCTCATGTCAGATTTCAAAACTGAATATAAAAAAATCTGTTTGCTCTTTTGAGAAATGGATTTCATTGCAGAAGTCTACTGGAGCAGCACTATTAACTGATGCGTTTTGAAAAAAACATGTTTTCCCATGACAGTTTCCCTTTAAATTAAATAACCTACTACCCATGACAGAAGGAACCAGCTTCTGTTGGTCATGTCATTTAATTCTCTCATCTTTCTTTTAACACCCTAGTAGTATATAACACTCCAGTTTATCAGAATACAAATAACAGATTGTTATTATGGAGAGACCATTGTGCTTAGATACCAGCACACCCATCTCTGACACATGCTAAACACTGAACACAGAGATAAGGGGCCAGCTGGCAAATTGGTTTTTCATGTGGCTCCCGAGGGCACTTTCTGTACCTGAATAGAAAACCAAAGAACATGCAATAATGACTGGCTTCTAAGTGTATGCATTGCAATTCAATCGATTTGTGGAAGAAAAACTAAATAATACTAGCCAAACTGGCATTAGTATGAAAATGAAGTTGGTCCTGACCTGTAACATTTCTATTGCTTAACTGTGACTAATACTACATATAGACTATACCCCCTTTAGTCACATACAGTATTTAGCAAACATCTAAGAGCATATTCTCCAGAAATAACTTCAAAGGGTTTTTGTAGTTCAGTTCAATTTCCAGGTATTGTCATGTCCAACCAGTGGTATAAATAGAAATTACTGAGTCACGAGACAAATTCATTTTAGGATCCTCAAAAATGTAATAATAAAATTGTTGATCAGTTTGGGCCCATGGGTCTTTGCACCAAGCAGTTTCTAAACATAGTGTTATCCCTCTGTGTCCAACAAAGGTCACATACTATTATTTTGTAAAAGGATTATCTTATCTGGTTTAGATGGCTTTCATATGAGATAAGAAGATAAAAATATATCAGTGGTTATCATAGGCAAGATACAATGGTAAAAGTCCCCCCAATGAAAATGTAAGCAGGAATGCATTCATTTACAACATCAGTTAACTGAGCTCCTATTGAAATACTGCATTGAAATTTTCACCCTGGAGCTGCATAATGACTGATACAGACACATAATTACAATAGGTAACAACAGGTTAACAAATTTTATGTGGGTAACATTTACATCTAGATTTAGATTTATTAGAATCCTGGCTATCTTTAGACCAAGAGTGCATTCATAATAATGGGAAAAAAACCAAGTGCATAATTTTGTCAGACAATATTGTAGGGCTGAAAATAAAAATAAAACAAAAAATACTGAGACTAATTTGCTCAAACTTTGCGGATAAGGTGTTATACGGATTGACAACAAGTGTGCCATTTCTTCCCAAAGCTATTAGCATTTAACATTTAGCAGGTCAGTGACCCGTGACTATGGCAGCTTGTGATTTGCAGCCTTGGGGTGTAGAAGGTTTCAAAAGACAGAATAGAAGCTGGCAGGCTCAATTTGGGAAAGATCAAAAGATCATTCAGAAAAAGGAAAAATAACAGACAAAAGGGAAGAGGGAAATTTCCTTAGCCACCAGACAACTTATCAGTGTGTTAAAAGAAAGATAGAACATGCATAAATCTGTTCCCCACTTCTACATTTTTTTCCCCGCTTCAAGCTCTTTTCCGAATTTTGCAGAATTCATCATTTTATCCGTAGCTTTCCTAAATTGTTGCGTGAGAAAATAGTAAGGGAAGGAATCTGAAAAGCTATTGCAAGTTCAATGTGAGGAACTCAGTAAAATAAAATATTTCTTTTCTGTTTATGTAAATTTCACAATGCACTGGAGAGCATTTAAAAGAATAGCTCAAAAAGAGTAGAATCTGTAATGAATGAGGTCTCCTGCAAACCATGGAGCGTTCCATATTATTAAATAACCTTGGTGAAAGATACCATTTAGGAATGACTCTAGTGTGCTGGTTAATTGCTTTGAAATAATATGTTTTGCATACCCTGCAGTAAGGAAAATACCACATCCAACAGAACATTTAAGCTAGAAAATGCACTGCGTAGACAATGCCACTTCAGTACTCTATTAATACAGTGTTTGATGAAGACAATAACCCTGGCAGAAGCACAACTGGTACTGTAAATGGCACCCAGGGAACTCAGTCTGACAAGATAAAAGGCATGCTAAACATTATGTTTTAGCATCTTTGTGTTTGTGCTTATTACAAGAATATGACTGCAACCAACTTGGTTCCATGTTTTTGCCCTTGACAGTCTTTAATCAGATATAGAGTATTTTTCCTGTGTCCTGATAAGCTTGGTCAATAATGATGAGCAAAATTTTTGTCATGTTTCACCTTGTATAAAACACCAGAGACTCCAATGTATTGTGTGCTGAAAGGTAGTGAAAAAACGCTGCAAATTCGCAAATTTTTTCCAGTTAGCAATTTTTTTCAGTGAAGCAAAATGAAACAGACTCACCCATCACTATTAGCCAACTGCTTTGTGACTGTCCATGTCTTCAAGCTTTGCACACTTGGCAGCATACTTTCATGATATATTACAAAAATAAAGTATATAAACTCTACACAACAAGTATGGAAGGTTTAAAAAGTCCTCCAGTACAAGTAACTTAGTACATTAATTTAGTAATATTTTGAACAAGACACAACAATTAAATGGAATGTTAACAGGTTCTGGTTGTTAATAGCATCAGTGGTTCTTATAACCAGAACTGGTTTATTTAAAACAATCCACAAAGGAGAATATTGTAACAATACAGACTTTGAATTGCTAGTACATACTGATTCAACAGAACTTGCAAGAGGACAGTCATCCAGTCCACCCTCTTCTTCCTTGGAGGACTCTTCTTTAAGGGGAACCCAGGTCTAATTCCTACAATTTGGGCAACAAATTCTAACAAGACTCTAACGCTTCCAGCACTCCTTGGTGGAGCCAAGAGCTACTTATATAGATAGCCCTAGACCTGGCAGGGTTGATGCGCTTATTCGCCTGTTATATGAACATCCCCAAATGTTTATATAAGCGCATCGACCCTGTACAAATCTAATATACAAAGAGTGGACAAGTGGATTCACTATAATTATCGGTGCTGCTAACCCTTGAAAATATTGGAACACTGTGCAGATCTCATTCTTTGATTATCATTCGCTTTGCTAGACCTGTCAGGCTCTCCTAGAGAGACCTATAATGGGAGGTTAACTAATACTCACTGAATTCTATGCTCAGATAGGGTTCTGCCTTTTTCTGTCTCTTCCCTTGAGGAAGCCTCTGGCAAAAAGCTCTTGTAGCTGCATGGTTTATCAACATATATATTAACACACTGTCTGTGGCTAAACCAAGAGTAACTAGGGGTCATGCTTTGTCCCTGGAAGAGGAGAATGACTCCCTCCATAAACTAAGAGGTCTCACCAAAACTTAGGGGAATGCACAAGAAATTAGGGCACCACTTATCAGTCTCCAGTGGTAATATGTTTTCTTGTATACTTATGGAAATCCCAGAGCCAGAGCAAAGATAACGAGCTAAAGAATCAGCATAGATGAAATTTGCCTAACAATGCATTTTGCAGAAATAATAATCATATACAGTTATAATATAAGACATTTTCAATCATTTACCCCTTTTTTGTATATTAAGGAAATAATGTGGGGGCAAGCTCATATAAATCTGCAAGAAGCAAATCCTTATGAAATCCTTTTATTATTAAACACCATTTCCTTCCGTCTCAACCAACTGATAAATGCTTACAGATGGTTGATCACCTCGGAACTCGTTTTCTTGTATCTTAGACCTTGTTGTCTGATTTGTTCTCCTTGTGTGCTTCCACAATGGACTATTGTATTTTTAACTACAGTGATTTACGTCTGTGCCTTTCTAAAGTCAATATCAGAAATGAGTTGGGCTTTTTCACAAGTAAGTAAAAAGTAAAACAAGGAAAGATTTCACTGTTAAGCATTTGGAAACATTTTTTTTAAGCAAGTTAGTTGAGGTAGATGATCTTCTTTCAGTGTATTCCAGAAGGAATTAAACTAGTTGCTAAGGGCAAGGAACCTTTTTTAATTAGTTTTGCTGTAGTACATTTAAAGCCATCACTGTTATTAAGGGCATTGTGCTTTAGTTATTTTTTGATCTATGAAATCTAAATTAATTCACTACAGTGTTCAAAGCAATTATGAAAAAAAGAGCTTGGGGCTGGTTTGCTTCAAGTAGGCACAAGAGCTAAGCCTGTACAGTATTAGGGTGCACAACTTCATGGGATACTTGAGTGCATACCTGCACTCCCTGCAATAGTCTGAACTATAATGTACAGAAATTTTATTTAAAGGTACATTTTCTGAAATGAAAGAAAACAAGTATAAGAATCCTGATGAAAAATACAGGGACACCACATGAAAATGTTTTCCAGTAAAGCCTAAAATGAAGTCCTAGAACTATGCAAATTAAACAATAGCCCTTACTTGCACTATTTTGTTACCTTCCTTCTTTGATTGTCTTTCTTCCTCCTCCCCTTGCCATTGTTGAGTGTTCACATGTGAAAGTGTTTAACCTACTGTAGTAAACAAATGATGTGATTGGAAAAGCACGCAAGATTATTACACCCAGATGGAACATTTAGGGTTAAATGTTTATTGACACAGGATGCTGTACATGGGCATTAAGTAAATCAGAATGAGACAATCTTTTCTATCGATTAAATCAATTAAATAATCCATTAAATCATTTTTGCAACTCACTTGTTCACTCTAGAGCAGTGGTTGTTAGACTTTTTCTGTTGAAGTCCTGCTTGAAGTCCAAACTTTGGTCAGTGGTATTCTTATAACAAAGCTAGAGATAGAGGTGAATATTGCTGTATCATTCATTCATCAAACATTCAGTTCCATATCTCATCCTTGAACTTTTGGCTGGGATTTCAGATAAGTTTCAATGTATGATCAGGACCTGTCTAAGCTTACTATATAACAAGTTTACAGATATAGGATAATATTTCTGTTCCAGTCATTCATCAAGAGATCAACTCCAGATCTCATTCTTGACCCTCTAGCTGGACTATCAGGTGTATCTGTAAGAGCAAATGGCTAAATAGCCTTTGAGCTGAGCCCTCTGACACTACTCCAAGACCCTTCACTCCAAGGGATCAACAACACTATTTTAGGGGCATGGCATTTTGTAAGTATGATACATTGCTCAAGGCCTCACTAGAATTCTACTACTGGAGTATATGCTAAACCATCACTCGAGTCCTATGATAACAGAAAAGTACAATTATGTTGTATCCATAGTTCCAAGAAAGTCAAATCTCACTCTAAGTGTTGTAGACTGCCCCCCTCCTCGGCCCCAACAGTTGTGAATGACTGCTCTAGAGTCTGTCCCTCCTGGTTAGAATGTTTATTGTCTAGCCTTCTTTCATTTAAATCTCTGTGTGACAAAGGAACAGTTGCAGATGTTATTAGAACAGGGATTTTTTTAAATTCAAGGGCAAGGCAATATTACTGTGTTGCACAGCAGAGGCAGTGTGCATTATTGAAAATATCCCCCTTATTTCAGCCAAGATGCAGTTATTTCTTTTCCTTCATTATTGAGCAGCATCTGCTAATGGGAATTCATAGAGTTGTGTCTAAAACACTGAAACACAAACAACTAGAGAAACTAGTACCTTTTGATACCTTTATATTATGCAAAGCATTCAAAAAGAATGTTGTTCTGTTCAGTGTTCAGAGACAGTTTATTGAGATGGTCAGACAGAATCTATGATCATATTAGCTGCTTCTTGCCTTTTTGTAAAATACTCCAAAAACATTTTACTTCCCTCCTCAGGGAGAAAAAACACCTCAGCACATAATGTATTTGGGTATTAGATTCCATTTATTATTGATTTCCCCTTTCCTGCTTTGTCCCCAATGCAGACAGAAATAGTTGAATTAAGCCAACATTTCAGACATTTCTGTAAAAAAACAAAAAAAAAACCCATTGATTATGAAGCATCTTGTTTTCATAGTTTGTTTTTAACTGCTCTATTGCGTGAAAGCAAAAATGAGGAACAATCCTCTCAGGACAATAAGAAGCAAGTTAAATCGAGCAGCTATGAATTTACATTGGTAGGTTGGAAATAGTAATGATGAATGGTGTTTCGGCAATGATCTGACAGTGAAAAATGTGACAATGATATTTAACAGGATGGAGCTGAGTCCCTGCTGAACTGAATCTGATCACCTGATCCTCAAAAGTCTCTAACAACTGAGTCATTGTCAGTTTTATTAGACTTTTTATTTCGCTGCAAGCATTAGTGGACAGATGTTCTGACTTTTTTGTGGGCATTAAACAAAGTCTTGTGTTTAAAGCAGACATGAGGATATATTAGCCATTTTGAACGATGCACAGTATATATCAAAGCATTATAGATAGATAAAATATTATACATCTATCAAAGCATTATAAATAGATAAAATATTATAAAACTAAAAAAAAAAAACCGAAAAAGCAGTAGGGGGAGTTGTAGGTTGGTTATTGTTGGTTTATTGTAGTTCATTCCATGTGAGCCAAGTTTAAAATTTTTTCCTTGATGGTCAATGTTGGACTGGGTGTTTTAGGGCCCACCAGAGAATCTTGAACTGAGTTCCAACTCTTACAAAAATGCACGGAGACAGTGTTAAATATTAAAGAGCTTTAGAACTGTTTTGGGTACCCCTGCTGATATGGCACTGAGGTCAGGAATGAGAACAGTAGACCAGCAACGAGCAAGGATTATCATAAAAAACTCAGAAACCTGGGTCACAAAAACTAGAAGATCCTCACACACACACACAGTTTTTGTTGGCAGCCATCTAAGTTAATTTTGCCTGGTCATGTGCTTCCAGAAAGAGCCACAGGATGGGAATACTTTCAGGCAGACTATTATTTCTCTTCTCAATGTAACTGAAGGTGTCGCAATGGGACATGGATTTGTACTATTGAGTGCTGTTCTTACAGTATATCTACCAGGGAGCTGTTATTTGGTTACCTTCCCATTGTTCTGTGATGGACTGCTAGGGGTAAAGAGACGGGGTTAATATCACTCCAACTTGCAGTGCAACTCCTATCTGTTACAATTATTTGCCATTTCTCTTTCCAGAACAAAGGAAAAACCTATGGCATTGTGCCAGCTATGGAGAGTTTCCCTACAGGCTAATCACCCAGACCATAATGTTGGCAGGCCCATTGGTTTATAGGTCATGTTGAATTTTCTAAAGGGACAGTAGGAAATCTATTGGAGGTAATATGGACAAGCCCTTCTAGTTCTACAAGCCTTGACTTCATAGAAACTAGATGAAAAGAAAAATATGAAATGTTTGCTGTTTCTGATTGTAATATTTGCCTATACAAACACAAAGGAATTAAAATGAAAACTAACACTTTAAATATTACAAAAAAGATAACCAACATGTGATCCACTTGGTACTGGTGAACAACCAATAGCTGAAGGTGTGAAGTTATTTATACTGTACCCTTAGAATACAAAGAGACTCGAGTGTGTTGATTTGACTAAAACAGCCACATCAGACAGACTAAAATCAACCTGATTACTTAAATCCCAATTTCCTTCTTAGTTTAGTCTGGCTCAGTTTTTCTGTTGTCTCTGTGTGCATGAATTATCCATTAACCCTTTGCTGTTACAGACACTCTTCTGCTTGCAAAAGCAGGTTCTGCAGCAAAACTGCCATGACACTACAGGGGTATTTGTTCTAAAACAAAAAAAACCAAAGCCATTGCTTGCTGATTTCTTTTCTAAAGCTGACAGAACCTGCATTCAAGCTGCTGAAGGTATTTCATGCCTGTTCAAAGTAATTTGTTTAATTTATTTAGCACGCTTTTACTTTCTTTTCAGAAAATGTCCAAATTTCTCCTCTGGTTTCTACAACAATACATTTATGGGACCATGGAAAAGTGCCGTGAATTGCGATGGTTTCTAATAGGATGTGTATAAGCTGAAACAGCATCAATCAGTACATTTTTAGTAGACATTCACAAATACATGCGATTAGATCGTCTTGAAGGCAAAATAGTAAGCATTTGGCGAATTTGCACCTACATGATCATTGCCCAATGCCCATTAATATTATGGGATACTTGATCATTCTGGCAGGTTTCAAACTGTCAAATCAGGGCCTGTTTTGACTAATTTGGTACAGGTTTGGGAGTCTATTGGAGATCACCTTTCCTTTATTCGGATCTTTCTGGATGACAGGTTTCCAGATAATGAGTTCAATACCCGTATAATGTATAGTTTAAAAAAAAGTGTTTTAAATGCACAATTTTTCTGCGAATCGGGTCAGATTCGACCATCCCTACCTGAAGCTATAGATGTGTGGCCCTGCCATTCTATCTGGATGATTAAGTTATATTGCCTTCTCTATTTCCCCCCCCCAACCAATCAATGTATTTATTCCCCAATGGGAATAATAGAAATGAACAACTTAAACATCACGAGACACTGGAGTGGTTACCTGGCAATGTTGTCCTCTGAAGCTGTTAAAACGGCAATGTCATCCAATATTTCCAAATAGAGCAGGGGTGTCCAACCTTTTGGCTTCTCTGGGCCACATTGGAAAAAGAAAAATTGTCTGGGGCCACACATGAAATACACAAACACTTTTTGTAAAAGTAAAGAAAATACACACAAAATAACTACAATACCAGTTGGATATACATTGGAATATGGGACACCTGGATATTAAATAGACCTATTATTATGACATTTCCTCGGGACCTGAGTGTTTCAAGCTAGGCCGCATTCATATCCATCTTGGGCAGCATGTGACCCTCAAGCCTCAGGTCGGACACCCCTGAAATGGAGTATTCCAAGATAGAGAGAGTGGATGACTTGATGTATTACTGGTAGATATGGTGTACTGGCTTTTGGGGAAGCTGAAGAAAGGGGTCCCACCATTAGCTTTTTACCACATTATTTAATAAATCAAGTACCTAATGACTCTCAGATTATTTGTGTATCACTTTCTATTTGGGAAAATCCCATGAAAATGAAAGCACTTTGGCCAAGAATAATGAGGGAGTAGTAATTACATTACTACAAACAGCAAATAGGGCTAAAAACAAATTTTTACAAATTAACTTTCCATCCTGGACCATTCAGGCATCTCCTTTAATATACTGTGCACACCATTACCTTGCCTGGCATCTGATGAGAAAAGCTCCCTCTACACAGATTCCAGTAACCTTACCACTGCATTAACCTTTCCACTGCCTGAGGAAAATAGTTGATATATGTCTACAGAAAAGAAACAACTGTATGGAAGATGCCATTTTAATACTTGAGGGGAAATAATCTTATTGCAGAGCACTGCTTCATTGTTAAACACTATTGACAACATGCCTGTTTGCAGCATTGGCCAATTTAACGGATCTCGGATGAGTTTCATTATGTAACTAAGAAATGTTAAAGAAATGTGAACGTCATCTTTTCCTTCTTACTATTAAGAATAATGGGGCTCAACAACCTTCTTTATGCGTCACTGCAGGGTGAAATGAGTGAATAAACATACTATAACACTGGAGCACTATATATATAATTTCTTCCTGTAAAGCTGTGGGCATTGTATCAAATCCATCTTGTTTGTGGACCATGTAAATTTCATGATTAAAAATGCATAGTCACTTGCCACACTACTGTCTGAATCTTCCTAAACTGACTCCAATTAAATCAGCAAATATCTCTGGGTATCAACTAGTGATGGGCAAAACGGCCGCGTTTCGCCGAAAAATTCGCGAATTTGCAGAGAAATTCGCGAATTTTTCACCGATTCGCGAAACGAGTCGCTCGACTCGTTTTTGCGTGGCAAATTTTTTTGGGCGAATTTTTTTGGCAGTTTCGCGAATTTATTCGCCAGCGGCGAATCGCGGGAATTCGCCGCGAATTCGCCCCTGCCGAATAAATTCGCCCATCACTAGTATCAACACATTTTGCAGTGCTGTAAAGTAATTGTGTTTATACAGCTAAATGACATGTTCATACAACATATGAAGTTACCTACATCATAACCAATACAGGTACAAAAGGTGAGGAAGGCCCTGTGCAAAAGGGCTTACAATCTAAAGGGAAGGGAATAAGACACAAGGTATGGGAGTGGGCAAGATCAGAGTTAAGTGGGTGAGAGATGAGGTACTTTATGTGGTATTAAATTTGGCAACTAAGCCGAGTGAGGGTAGACTTCTCTAAATAAGTCTGTTTCTTGGAAAGCCGGACAGACCATGGGAGAGAATCCCAAAGGAGGCATGCAGCCCTTGCTAAGTCTTGAATGCAAGCATGTGAGGAGGTTATGAGAGAAGAGTTGAGTAGCAGGTCAGTAGAGGAGTGTAGTAAGCAGTTGGGTGAGTATATATAGATGAGTTCAGAGGTGTAGGGGGGCAGAGTTATGAACTGCTTTAAATGTCAGGGTCATTTATTTAAATTTTATTCTGAAAGGTAGTGGAAGCCAGTGCAGGGATTGACAAAGTGGCATTGCAGAGGAGGAGTGGTTGCTGAGAATCGTGGCAGTGTTCATGGAAGTGTTATGGACTGGAGAGGTTACAGTCTCTGGAGGGGAAGGTCAATTAATAGAGAGTTACAGTAGACATAATATGACAAGAGAGTGAATAAGAATTTTTGGGGCATCTTGGGTGATAAATGATCGTATTTTGTACATGTTCCTTAGGTGGTAGGGACATTATTTAATAAGTGACTGGCTATGAGGAGTGAAGGACAGGGCAGAATCTAGGATAACCCCAAGGCACTGGGCATGGGGAGAGTGGAATTGTTAATTACGACAGATAATTCTGTGACTTTACATGTGTTAGTTGGAGGAAATAGAACCATTTCCGTTTTAGAGAGGTTTAATTTAAGGTAGCATTGTGACATCCACATAGAGATAGGCAGGAGGAGAACCAAGTTAGGAGTTCTGAGTTGAGATCAGGAGAGGATAGATAGATCTGAGTATCATCAGCATAGAAGTGGTATTGAAAGCCATACAAGTTGATTAGTATATATATATATATATATATATATATATATATTTATATTTATATTTATATATAATTTGTTTGCAGGCAGCCGTACTCTGATCCAGGTTTTGTCAATCGTGGGTGCTGGTTCAAAATCTTGTATATAGGATGATTGATAAAGGCCCAAAAGTGGCGTTGGACACAAACACTATTTGATTCACTTTAAAAGGAGTGTTGTTCTATGATATAACTATAACTATATATATATATATACATATATATATACATATATATATATATACACACTTTCCTTAAGTGTCTGCACTCTATCCTTGTTTCTGTTCGGGGTGCACAATCAATCTCCAGCATACTCTTAGGGGCAAATTTACAAAATTCACATATATTTACATGAATGATTAGAAATTCGATCGAATTTTCTAAAAGATTTGAATTCAAATTTCGAATATGCAAATTAGGTAAATTCGACTAGTGAATTCAGTAAATTTGATCGATTCAAATGATTCAAATAATTCAAATAATTCAAATAAAAATGTATTCGAATATCTGATATCTGAAATCTATTCGATATCTGAATATCTAATATTCGAATCTGCCGGAGTGGCTTTGCCGAATTTTGATCGAATTATAAAAATTCTACCGAACTATCAAATCATTCAAATCGATCGATTTTAACCATTCAATCAAATTTTTATAATTCGATTGTTCGACCAATCGAATTGCAGTAAAATCCTTTGAATACGAATTCTAAGGATTTTAATTCCCTCACTATTCCCATGGTCGAATTTTTAATTTTTTTTTATTTGAAATTTGACCAATAGTAAATCTGCCCCTTAAACTTTGGAATAATTTATTCCCATTTTTTTATATAATGTTGTTTTATACACACATATTTTATAATCTTCCAATGTTTGAATAACATATATATGTTAGGGCAGGTCTACATGGACAGTTTATCTACGTTTTCTGCGGATTCGACGTTTGACGCAACATGAAGATGCAGCATTTTCATCCGACAGTCGTGTCACGTCTTGTTAACCCTGTGACACCATCCGACTTTTCTATTACTTACCTTGTTCCTGTTGCATCAGACTCATTGCATCCGCTTTCGTGTCGACCATCACATCCGTGGGAAAACGAGGGTAAATCGTCCATGTAGTCCTGCCCTTATCCTTGAAAAAGGTCCTAACATGGACCCAAATGTGATTATACATTTTATAAAAACATTATAAAACATACATGTATAAATTAAAGATTACTTGGTTTTATCCACATGCAAAGTGAATTGTTTCAAAATAGAATTCCTGCAAATGTGCCCATCAATTCTACTGCAGCTGAAAGTTTTTGGATGGCTCCTTTTAACAATCTGTAACCTTCTGCACCTGTTCCATTGATAACAGGCCTGTTTTCTCTTTCCTTCTGCAAATCGCATATCATTTAACAATGTCTCAAGAAAAGCCCTGATAATAGCAGTTCAACCACAGGTTTTGTAATCAGTTTGCTATTTTGACATAGACTTGGCCCCTGGCGTTACAACATGCTCTGAACTGACAACTGATACCTCAGTACAGCAAATGTGTTTCACAAAGCATCCTCCTTAAACATGCCACTTGGTTAAATCTCACTCCAGCATCTCTGGGAATTGCTATGGACATAGCCAGATGCAGAATATTCATAGGCGGGGGCATCTCTTTTTTTGTCACATATTGCTCAATTTGACCTCCATATCAGGGAGGCTCATTTATTAAATGTTTAATTAGAGAGTTTTTCTAGAACCTCAAGTGCCTTGAATGTTGTTAAAAGATCCGAATATAAAGTACAAACTAAAAAAAATGACGAAATATGCACTTAAAAAAACAAAAACTTCTTCTAAAACCTAAAAATTTTAGTTTTTTAAGACAATTACTGGTGTAAAATCATCCTAATGCATATAAAGGGCTTTTACTTGCTCCAAATTATGGAAGGCTGTCTCCAATATATCTATTTTATCCAAATAATTCAAAATTTTAAAACATAATTCCCTTTTCCTTGTTCTCGATCCTAACTAAAATATAAATAATCCTTATTGAAGGCAAAACTATACAATTGGTTTTATTTAATGTTGAACTGTTCCAGCAGAAATATCTCTTATTCAGAAAACCCCATGTCCGGAGAAGATCTCATACCTGTATAGGAGATTTTTGTATTTTTCACACTTATTATTATTAACATTATTAAAATGAATTTCTATAGCCCCAACTTATTTCGTAGCACTGTTAGGGCCAGATTTACTATTGGTCGAATTTCAAATAGAAAAAAAAGTCAAAATTCAACCAATCAGAATTTTTTGGGTGGTTTTTGATCGAATAGGTCCGTTTTGGAATCGTTCAATCGCATTGTTGGATTTCAACAATTTTGAAAAAAAATTAGATTTTCCAGGACTTAGAAAAATTTTCAGGTAAGCTTCCAGGAGGTCCCCCATAGGCTACAATGGCAATTCGGCAGGTGCCGAATAGTCGAATTTGACATTTTTAAAAGAGACAGTACTTCAGTTCAAATAGAATTTTGGGCTATTCGAAGTATTCAAAGTATTCAAAGTAGCCCAAAATTACTTAGCATTCAAATTTTAAAATTTTAAATTTTATTCAAAAATTCACTTCAACCTTTAGTAAATGTGCCCCTTAATAAATCTAGAATTTATCGAGTTTTAGAGAAATAAAAAATATCTTTTTTGTAGAAAAAATACGATTTATAAAACAAATATAATCCTCTTTTACATAACATTTGTAAAAGAAGACAAATACCCTGCAAGAGCTCCATATTTTGGTGTAAAGTCATAACTCCGCTCTATAATGCAACTATTGGGACTTGTTTTTAGAAGTATAGCATAAACCTCTCAGAGTTCCAGTGGGTTCTTATAAATTCACTTAAAAAAGTGATGGGTCTAAATAAAAGTTAAGATTTTGCAACATTCAAATCCTTACGTGTTGACTCAACAGGGAAATTTCGTATGTGCTGTCCCCAAAGGAATAGTTAAAAGTAGCTTTGTTCAATGTATTTTATATATTTCATTTGTTCAGCTTCTTGAGAGCTTGCTACCAAGAAAGCCTTGGGCAGGTAATTTCAAAATTAGCTTTCCTGATGAGGCACATAATTGTCACAGTAATCTTGACACTGCACAAAATCTTGTCCTATATAGTAAACAAAATAACTTAAAGCGAGGAAAGTTTGTCTGGAGCTGTATAATATAAATGGGTTCCTTTAGCACTCCAAATAACTTTCAAAGGATTTATAGATCACATAAGTTCTTGTTGCTTTATATGGTTTACTTCCCCTCTAATAATCCAATCATTCAGGCAGTAAGTAAGATTTTTTCTCAAATTAGTTGGCAGACTAATTCTGAACAGTGAATGCTAAATGCAGAAATAACCACCACAGTTCATACAGGCATGTGGCTCAAATAATGACCGTCTGCAGACTTTATCTGTTCGATTCTTCTATTTTTGCCCGTAATGTTTTGCTAATAGTGGTTACTGTTGATTGTTTAGCTGTTCCTTTCACTTTAACTCTTGGGGGGACAGACAATATACTGGTAGACTCATCTCCACAAGGGACATCATGACTATTCTGTACAACCTCTTTGTGATTCATTGGTGGGATGAGAATCAAAAAGACTCAATGGGGCAAATTCTCTAAGCATCGAAAATGCGCTTGCGTTGCCTTCTCTTACATTCGCCGCACTTCGCCAGGCGAATTTTCGCCAGTGCTACGCAAATTCACTTAAGTGCGAAGTTACGTTCAGGTCGGCGAATGGTAGCGTAGTTGCGCTGGTGTTACTTCGACAGGCAAAGCGAATTTATGCTAGCGATGCCTAATTTGCATACGGCGTGAATTTCAAAGTATAATAGAAGTACATGTTACAGCCACTACATTACACTACACAAGCCCAGGAAACCTTTAATAAATAAAATAAAGTTGTCCTATTGCCCTAAACATGTGTCCCCTGTATAGTCGAGTTGCCATATGTTAGGAAATGTAGGGGGGGAAGGAGGATAACCCCGCCAAAAATTTCGCTCTTTTTCAGACTATCACCCTACAAAAGGTAAAACGTACCCAGTGTTTTATTTTTATTCCATCTTTTTTTCAAACTCCTATATATTGTATTGAACCTCGCCTGATCTGACCTGGCGAAGTAACGTCTAGCGTAAGTGGTAATGTTCAGTAAAATGGTCATCTTAGTGAATTAGCGTAATTACGATCCTTCGTCAGTGCGCAGCTTTGCCTGGTGTTAGGGTGTGAAGTTGTGCTAGTCTATCTAATTCGCTAGCGAATATTCGCCAGAGTCGGTATTAGTGAATTTGCGAAGTTATGAGTTGACGTCACTGGCTATTAGCGCTAGCGTTAGACGCTTCACGCTTTAGTGAATCTGCCCCAATGTCCTTTGCTAATATATATTTATATATCTTTTGGTCCATAGCTCATGAGGCACATCAAAGTGACTGTAACTGCCCTCTGAATGTCAGTTTTTTTGGTGTAAGTTATTATGTTTATGATTTTTCTAGAGGCCCTTTTAAACTGTACTACAGAGGGCTCAACTGTTTCTTGAAGACATTTCCGAAAAGAATTTGACCACTGTTGAAAAAAGGTGCCAAAAAGGGTTGTTTTGAGAAAAGCTGCAACTACAAAACACAGAGCAGTATTATGGTGGAAGAATAAGGTCTCTGAGGAAGTACATGGTTACGAAACGCGTTAGACCTTGGAAGCTGTATGCATTTTTTAATCAAATGTTGAAATAAAAAAGTTTTTTACTGGATGAAAAAGAAGGCAATCCGTGACCTTATTTGTGGAGTGCGCCGCAACATACAGAACTTGCGATTTGACTGTCTCCCTTAGCGACTGATTCGGGGCGGCTGCACCCGGGTCACTACATCTAGCGGGTAAGCATCTCTTTAAGAAATTGGCTATGTGTTTAACCTTATGAAGGAATTGGAGTCCGTTGTGAGTTTATTCCAGCGAAGGGCCTGGGGCTATCAGCACCTGGGCCACATATGTTCAACGGTGAGACTTTATTAATAATAGAGCAGACCTGCTAAAAACATACATATACACAGAGTTATAATTCCATTAAGGATATCAGCGGTACATAGTACCTAATGTTTGGGACAGTATGGAAGAATACAACCAAGAGAATATTGTTACTCAAAAATATACACACCCACCATTCTGGCCCAAAAGTATACCTTGTTTCATATCATAGTGATCAATTGTAATTATAATAAGACTTCATCTTGATTATGCAGTGGCATTTTCACAAAAAAACACCCCTTTAATTTATATGTCTATACAAATATGGGATCCATTATCCCAAAACCTGTTATCCAGAATGCTTTGAATTACAGGAAGGCATAGGGGCATATTTACTAAAGGGTGAAGTAGCTAACACAGAAATCCCATTCATGGGGACATCAACAATTTACATGTGTAGGTGACTATTCGCTAGTGTTCATTCGCACTGTATTGCCAGATGGCTTTTCGCTCTTGATAATGGTCATTACTCTGCAAATTCAGTAAAGTGTGAATTTTACTGAATGTTACCTCTTTCTCCAGAGTTTCCTTCACCACTTCCAACCAGGCGAATTGCTAAAATGAAGCTACTTCTTCCTCAATCTTAACAAATCAGCAGGGGTAGTGCGCTGGCATGCGTTTATTGAAAGGTTTTCCAATTTCCTAAAAGAGAGAAGCTCTATAGTGTAATACGTTTTTATGCTTATGGCTATATCGATGTTAATTCTACTCACATATGCTTTTCTTGATAGGAAGCATAAAGATAACCTTTTGTACAGGATATGTCAAGGCTGTAAGACAAAAGGCTTCAATGGTGCATTACCAACGGACCGAACGTCAGAACCCTGCCGGTTATTTGTACTCACCAGACACTGCACAATTGGAAAACCTCTATTAGTTAGGTGTCCCAACGATCTCGGCGTTCCACATGTTAATGGAGAATGGATCACTGTAGGTGCCGGCGTGCGATCCCAGCGTCCTCAGTGTGTTCGGTGCTGAACAGGGTTATTCCGATTGCGCGATCTCCGTGTCCTCAGTGAGTGCTATGCCGGAAGGGGGAACACTCCTTACCCGTCCATGTGCGGATCTGTTTCAATGGATAAGCCTGCTACTGTATAAGATCGGCAGCGGCTGGGGGAAGCAGCGCTCGACTTTCTCCACTCCGCAATCTTCACGGCTTGTGTAGGTAGCGGTTTTTTTTGTTCTGTAGTTCTGCGCTTTGGTCCGCTGTCTTTTTAGGAGGAAAACTTTAAAATAAACTATTAGGAACTATATTTAATCAGAATCTGTAGTTTATTTAAGCCCTAAACCATCGGACTTTAATAAATCCTAAAAATCTACTTTTTTTCTCTGAAATTTTTTTTGAGTTTATTTTAGTGTAATTCGACTAGCAAATAGACCGAATTCAATTTGAGTTTTTTAAATTAGAAATTTATCGCCATCTAAAACTTGCTGTATTTCTGTTTTAGCCTATGGGGGACGTCCTACAATCAATTTGGAGCTGTTTGGTGGACTTTTTAAAATTTTTTTGTAGAATTCTATTCAAGTTTGCAGGGCTATCCAATTCATCCGAATTTAAAAAATGCTATTTTTTTTATATATTTCGATTGGTCATTTTTTAAAATTTTTTAGTTTATGAGAGTTTATCTGAGTTTTTAGAAAAACTACCATAAGCTCTAAATTTGACCCTTGATTAATCTGCCCCTAAATGTCACAATATTTTGCTGATTAGTAAATAATTGTGTGACTTTGAAAACCTGGATCATTACTATTATAGAGAAGCTGAACCTTTAAGCTGGTTCAATAAGATCAATATATACAATAAGGCATTCATATCATTTAGTCCTCCTTTAAGCTTGTCTATTTCATTAACATACTGACTGTACTCTTTAATCACACCATCTGTACATTTATGGTCACAATATGCAAGTTTCCCTAACCTATGAGTCTCGGGGATCTTTCGGTTTACACACGACAGCCGGGACAAATTTATTTTAGTGTAGACTGTCAGTAGGAATGTCTTGATTGAAACATCCTTTGTAATGAAGTGGCTTCATTCTGACTTTTAGCCACTAATAAACAATAATAAAAGCTAATGCCATTCTTTTCATTTATAAGCAGATTATAAACTCTTCAGAAATGAGTAAAGCTAGCATTAAGCTGCTAATGGGATCATACAATACTTTAACTGCTGCGATTCCTTATTAAGGGCTGAATATTAACATAAAGAAGATTGCTTCCATGATCACTTTTAATAAGCATGCAACATTAAATTTTTGTTTAATCATTTTAACAACAGGAAAACAAACATTTGAATAGCGGCCTGGGGTCTGGCAGAAAAATGGCGTTTCACCTTCTTTTGATTTTCTGACCTTCCTACCAGGTTGAATTTTCATTTCAATTTTCTTAATCCTTTCTGATTACATCTCTTGTTATTATTCTTTTTCTTTATCTCTATTTTAAAGGCTATACATGGTAAATCTGCAGCTTAGATAATGGTGATATTCTGGTTATTATTCTGTGGTCTTAATTATAAAAGGAAAGTATAACCTGTTTTTTTTTTTAAATAAACAAAATAAAATGAGCATCGGGAGACCAGAAAGTTGGTGAAGACTATATTAATGGCTTATTTTAAGGTTGTTTACTGGTGAGGGAGATTTTTGTAGATTGTTATTTCTTCTAAATGATTGAATTAATGCATATACATATTATGGGGTTATTTTCACTTTATTTAAAAAAAAAAAAAAAATTTGACCAAACTCCCAAACCCGAATCCCCGTCATTTACCAAAACAATTGGTGCTGCAAAAAGTAGAGGCAAAATCAAGCATAAATTCAAATTTATTAGATTATTGAATGAAAACTAGTGAAAACATCCCAAAAAAAAAAAAGAGAATCCTGAAGGTAAAAAAACGTTGTTGTAACAGGGACCATCTGCCCTTGACTTCTATGTGATTTCAACAGGTTTTAGCTGGAGTATTTTTGGATTCAAATTTTTAGCAGCTTCAGAGCATAAGAACTCTAAATTTGAGTTTTTCCCCCTTTAAAAACTCGACCAAAAAAATTGAGGTTTAATAAATAGACCTCTATATGTTTAACATATATAAATATACAAAGTATGTCTGAATAGTATAAAATAAAATGAGTGAAAAGTTATTTATGTCTTGTAGGTCAATACAGCCCATATGGCAATCACCAATGTTTATGCAGTTAGATCTATTTATATCACAATATAAAGAGCTGATAAAGAGTGATATCCAGCAGGCTTTTTGATGTGTATTATTAAAAGAAAAAGTGTATCATTTATGTAAGATGATTCTCTTTGTTATTTTTGGTGTGACCCTCCTAGACCCTCATCTCATCAGACTCTACTCTTCACAATGAAATCTGCCTCCTTCTTTAACGGAGATTTTTTTAAAGGCAGATATGGACACATTAGGGTTCATCTATTAAGACTGGGTGAGTTTGCTCTAGTATCAAAGAGGCTATCTGTAGACTCATAAAAGCTTATTGCTGATTGGTTGATATATATATATTTATATATAACTGAACATGAACAAATCTGTTCATGAGTGCTAATGTGGATTGCTAATAGTTGTAATTCATATCAGCCACAGGTATTTGACGCAGGCTAAAGGGCAACTTTCATTGCTATAAACCCCACCAAATTGTAACGCAATGATGGGCAAACTAAAATGATCATTACAAAACAGCTTCAGAAAATATGTAACACAGAAATGTGATTGTATTTGCTGTTCTCAGAGGCAAGAAATCTAAATGTCAAAATGTTATGAGTGCACCTGCATTAGATGGATACACGTCAAGAAGAAAACTTGCCTGACATAGCTAGATATATTTAGATGACCTTGAGTACATACAGGAAGAGGCTTCTAAATCTGGTGAAACTCTCTTTGTGAAACACAGGCTGTTTGTTCCCAATCAAAGAATATTCAAGATCAAGTCCTGCCATTCAAAGATAAAGGTGAAAAACCAATGGAAAGCATGCCCAGTATATTTATTATTTTATCAAGTGGATATACTTGATTAGGTTACACACTGTGGTGTTATAATGTCCTTAGAAGTAAACTCATTTCTATAATTATTCTATCATTATTACTTAAAGTTCACTTAACAGTTGCCAAGTATGCTGTCAGTATTTACCCAAGTAGCTTTGAGTTTCTGTTCTTATCTCTTTAGAAAATATGAATATAGGTCATTAAAGCCTTCCTCTCTATCTTTCAAGCATGCTTTGTGTTGCTTTTTTAAAGCCTTAGTAAGCAGGCAGGAATCCGGAGTAAAATAGTTAAATTCGACAAGTCAGTATTTAAGACTACCAACATTTTTTCTAAATGTCATAGGTTGAACTACTAGCTATGTTGTCTGTGCACTTACATGAGGCCCTCCAGGTTCAGGGAGCCACAAAAGCCAGGCAGCTTGGTTTCTTCCTTTCAACAATGTGTTTATGCATTGTTAACATCCCCCTCAATTCATCACCTTTTCGCTTCTGACTCTAGATCTGGTCAGCCGCCCATGTGGGGTCAGAGTGGATGCCCAAGCACACAACTTCTTTGTCCTCTGGTGCATGCAGCTTGATTGACAGGTTGGCTATAGCCTCATCACTTATGTCCTGCAGCTGAAAGGAGCTGTGCTATGGCTGACATGTCAGTCCTACAGGAGATCAATGTTGGTTGTTGAATGCTTATAATGATACAGAGCAGCTAACCTCAGTAATTGATTTTGTCCCTATTTGAAATACATGAATTTGGAAACCTGGACCCTTTAATGTTGTTTAGCTATTGCTATTTTCATGTATGCAGCACCTACTATAGAGTCATGTCTTTGGACATTAAGGTGTTAACTTCGGCTCTTTTAGGGATCAGAGGGAGTTCCCTTTTCTTTGCAAAAAAAGAAATCATATTTGTTATGTCAGGATAATAAATGAAAGCATGTAGACATGAGGTAGGTGCAAAATTGCACCCATAATGCTTGCACCGAGTGCCTATTCAGTGTAGCTGCAGTACTTTTGAACCAGCTGCTCCTTTGTTTAGTGCATCTCATTCAAGACTCAGAGCACAGCGAGTACCTGTTTAAATATAAGATACTGTAAGTTGTAGAGTGCATTCATGCCTGACTTGCTATTTTTTACAAATTTTCAAAGGAACCCTCCCCAAAGTTCTCTATGGTTGGGACAAAAGCACTTTAACAGTGTTACACAAACTTTTCAAAATATCTCACTAGGAATCTATGGCATTTTCACATTTTAAATTGATTCATGTTAAGAGTCTCTTAAGATAGATTTATATCTGATTTTTCCATTGAACTGTGTTGTTATGTGAACTAAAAAAGCCTGATAAAATTAAGCATAATGCAAAAACATGCTGAAAAGACAGTTCTGTGAAGATGTGTAACATTATTGTGCTATGGAATGTTGGAGTCAGAATATACGTAAAGTAAAAATTACCATAGATATATGCATTTTATTGATTTGTACAATTCTCCAGAGAAAGGGCTTGCCAACTTTTTTTGAGAATGAATAACACTGAATGTGTGTGATATTCTATTTCTAAGTTAGATAAGGATTTGGACTAGAATTGTGTTGGGGTAAAATGAATCTCCAGAGCTAGGTTGGTGTAATCTTTGTAAGAGTGTGTCAGTGCTTGGCATTGCAGTCAGTTTCTGTGAGTCTTCCTGAGGTTTCAACGATGACATTCTGGGAATTTACTTCCACTCCTCGACCATGCTGGTTGACCTTCATCATGATGACTTTTGATTGGAAATATGACTAGAAGGCATGACTTGGCTGGTAATGCTTATTAAATGTAAACAAAAACCAGATAATACAGCAGAGACACCCCCAATGTTTAATCACAAACTGTATAGAATGATTGCTAGTATAGATCCTAAGTAGCGTTGGGTGATTTTGTCCCGTTTTTTTACAACAAAATTCGCAAAACAGTGAAATATTCAAGAAACGCATTGAAGTCAATGGGCGTAAAAATAATTTTGATGCCCATGACAATTTTTATACGCGTGCCTATTTTGTCCAAATGCATAAAAGTCATGGGTGTCCAAATAATTTTGACACATGACAATTTTTATGCGTGCGACTATTCTGATGCGCCCTAAAAATTTTTTTGATGCAGCAGATTTTTTGTCTGCAAATTTGCAACGGCTGAATGTATTCGTCCATCACTAATCCTAAGCACACATTTTCTTTTTTGTCTCATTTGAATGTCAAGAAGAAGCTTAACTCAATATACAAATTTCTTTCATAAATACACTCATGTTCCTTTCTCCAATGTGGCCTCATTGGGTGAATTTGCAAGCTATTTGGAAGTCACTCAAAAAGGAATTAAAAAAGAACAATGACATTGTGCTGTGTTCTTTCCTGATAGCTATAGGGTGGGGTGCCCATCCTTTTTTAGCTGTGAGTCACATTCAGATTTTAAAATAGTTAGAGAGCAACAAAAGCTTGAAAACTGCTCCTGGGTGCTGCAAAATAAGTGATGTGACTGGCTATCTGGTAGCCTATAGGAGGCAGTTACACCTGCTTTTTTATGCAACAAAAACTTGCGTCTAAAGCCGGAATTAAAAAATTAAGCACCTGCTTTGAAACCACTGAGAACAACATCCAAGCATTTGAGCAACATGTTGCTTGTGAGCCACTGGGACAGGGACTATGGGGTGCCGTTTGTCCCAAATACATTCTGTATACAAAACTATCCCGGATAGTGATGGGCGAATCTCCCGAGATTCGCTTCGCCGAATTTTTCGCGAATTTCTAGAAAAATTCGCGAAACGGCGAAAAATTCGCGAAACGAGTCGCGGGACGATTTTGTCGCGCGTCGCGTCAATTTTGTCGCGCGTCGCGTCAACTTTGACGCGTCGCGTCGTTTTCGGCGCGCGTCGTGTCGTTTTCGGCGCGCGTTGTGTCGTTTTCGGCGCGCGTCGCGTCGTTTGCGTCGCATCAAAAACAACGCACGACTGACGCGCGAATCGTTTTCAGCGAATTTCCGCCAAGCGAAATTTCGCTGGTGATTCGCGAATTTATTCGCCAGCGGCGAATCGCGGGAATTCACCGCGAATTCGACCTAGGCGAATAAATTCGCCCATCACTAATCCCGGATACACAGAAGGAATGTCTCTCATGGTATATTACTATTTCTGACCATATACACAAATAAAAAATATACAAAAGACTTATTTCTATAAAGAATGAGAACAAAATATGATTAATGCACAAAAGGATGTCATTATATTACAAACTCCATTCTGTACATTTTAACAATCAATCTGTCTCACAAATGTATAACCTCCATGTAACAGACACACTTATATGCAAAGTTACTTACAGAATGAATTATGTAAACAAAAACTACTAACTAGTGCATGCCAAGCTAGATTTTAATGACAAAATAGTTATTTGTGACAGAAAGCAAGATTTTATAGTACAGAATTGATTCTTTCGACAAAATGAAAGTTTTGTTTCACAAAACAGATAAAATAACCATTCTGTGAAGCAATACTGTCAGTTACTTTCCTGAACCAATAAGAACAAAGCTTACTGGCCTGCTTGGGCAGACATTTTGGTTAAGGGCATTCCTGCTGTTTTGCCATTGTCTTATGATCCATATTCCTGTTCTGGTTTCCCACTTCCTGTCTAAGCTGAGAAGAAACATGAAGCAGCCACATCCACCTGCCATGTTGTAATAAATGTAGTGTGTTTGTCTCACTGCTTTACCTGAACTAACACAGCACAATCATTGAATCCACTAGCAGCCAGTTTGTCTCACAGTTTATTATCTTTCAGACTAACTGTATCATAATTATAGTAGGCCTAATAGGCCTAAATACAAAAAAAAATTAAATAAGTAAATATGAAGAGAAAGTTTGCTCTGATTCTGTAGAACATACCCTAACAGCTGTCTTGCATTTAGTAGTAAAGTATTTAAAATATACACATACATTTCTGTACAATCTGTGTCAAGAACAGACGGCTACAAGATCAAGTCACATGATATGACCACACCAGGAAGGTTGAGATTTTTCTGGTACCTCAATGTTCAGGAAATGTGCAGAAGACATTTGAAATGGCTACCTTGATAATCTGGTGCATTCGTTTGAATTGGTTATCAAGCAAGATATATTTGTAACAGCCTTGATATCTTGATGAGGCTAGCTGGGAATAGGTAAAATATGGGAAATCCTGCAAGCCATTTAAAGACAAATAGATCTTGGTAGATGGCCCCTAGATTTATATTCAACTAAGGAGAGTTGTTTAGCTATTTCGAACAGCATTCTAATGATATGGGGAATAAAATGTTTCATACTGTACTGTACATATGCCTCTTTATTCTTACCACAACACTGATTTCTAAAGGGAAATATTCACTTGCTGGTTCAGGAATAAAATGTTATATTGCATAATGAATTATTTGCATTTTAAATAGTGTAATTTAGAAATAAAAACTACATCATAAAAATCAAGACAGAAGTACATCATTAAAATCATGACATGAAGTACAGAGGGACACAGAAGGCTCTTTCTGTGTAATGAAGCAACTGAGTGCTGTTTTATCATTTTTTTGGTTGAAAATTGAAAAGTGTTTTTTTCACTGTGTCTATTTTGACACTGGAAAAAGTTGCAGAAAAAAAGATGCATTTTTTTCAAGATTTATTATGCTTGGAATCTGTTCCAAGTCTGAATCCGAAAATACTGCCAAATTAATTTCAGAGTAAATGGCAGCTGTCCTCTCAACCATTTGAAGATGTTTTAACCCTCAATAAATCTTTGGAGTCTTTGGAGTTTTAATCTGGTTTTTCTGCAAATAATTTTTTTTGTGGTTTTCAGGCATCAGCATCAAAAAACAAATTGGGAAAAATTCAGAAAAAGTTATAATTTTTTTTTAGTGTTTCTATTAATACATTTTAGATTCTAGTTTGTTTGGACTTGTTTTATTTTAAAAAAATTTGAAAAATGTGGATTTTGATAAATAACCCACTAAATTAATTTATGCTACATTTGCTTTTTTCCATGCTGATTGACAAGCAAGGTGGCATTAAATAGTGGTATGCATACTTTTCAATTGTGTAATAAAAACAAACTTGTAATTGAGTTTTCAGGTTAAATTTCTCAAAACTGTTAGACATGCAAGTTATATAAAAATGGCTATGCATTAAAAAACTAGGGTTCATTTCATTTCATTAATCAAGTTATAGACTCTGGTCTTGTGACCCTCAAAAGCTGGATATTTTGTGGACATGCAGACTGCCATACAGCTAGATCCCCTTGTAAGTATTTCTGACTGATCAATCTTCAGCAGTGCCTGCTTTAAGGGAAATTTAAACATATCCAACCATATAGCTGATTGACTTGTTGTATTTCAAGATATTCTAAAAATGTGCAACTGTATCAGTGGTGTCATATATTTTTAGCCAGTCCGGTGTAGATCGATGGACAGAATGGATGTGTTGTGCATCTAATGGGTATTTTAGTGAAAAAAGCACCTATAAATCAATCAATTCTAGACAATTTTAACCTCCCAAAAAAGACAATTTTAACCCCCCACAAAAGTCTCCCCCTTCCCAAATTTTTTTTTATCATTTAGAAAAGTATTTATTTTTCAATCAGAACATGTGTGCTTTGCATGTAAAGTGTTATATTGATACTCATGCAATCTATTTGTTTATTACATTATCATGATAAAGCCATTTTTTAAAGAATTAGTTTTTTTAAGAGGATGGGGCTTATGGTTTAAAAAGTATATTAATTGAAGTTGATTTGAATGTAAAACAGCTGTAGCAGAAGTAAAATTATTACTCATTTTAAAATGTTGCCACGTCAACATTTGGTCTTGGAAAAACAGGGGCAAAATATAGTCTTGTAACCCATAGAAACAAATTCGATGTTTTGTTTTCAATTGATTTATTATTATTATTGCTTGATAATTGGCTGCTATTGCAAAACAAAGAGATTCCCTTAACCTTTTGTTATTGTTTAAGATTCTTGAAGTGCCATTCCATTGAGGGTATTGATTGTAAAGAACGCCTGCCCTGGTGGTCTAGTGGGTGGCGATGTCCACGCTCCTTCGTGTGGATGCCCGCTGCACCTTCTGTTGATGGTCTCCCTATGGCGCGTGCGCTGGCAGACTGGGTTTATGCGCCGGCATGATGACGTCACGTGCAATGGCGCGAAATTCAAATGGTATAAAAAGGGGTCTACAGCAAGTTGCCCATTGTTAGGTTCTATTAGTAGAGTTTCTGGGTGCTTCTGATATTGACCCTTGCTTTGCCTGACTACTCCAATCCTGACCCGTGCCTGTTTGTGACTATTCTGATTATCTCCAATCCTGACCCTTGCCTTCCTGCTGTATTATTCTGCTCTCTCTGATCCTGGCCTGTCTGACGTTTCTGCTCTGCTTGTCCTGGCCAAGCCTGCCTGTTCCACTCGGTGGCGTCTGGTGGTGTTCTTCAACCCAGTATCCTTGGTGAGACGATCATGCCCCTTTGCTCGTCCAGAACCTTTTGGCTTTGCTCCTCTCTCAATTAAGACCTGGCGGCATCCAATTAGCCGAGGGCTCCTCCCAAGGTGAAAGGCAGCGGTTATAGGCAGAAGTGAGAGCCAAGACCAGGGGGAGCTTAGCTTGGGTTCTGTATTTAGGGTGCCGTTCGTGACATTGATGCTGCCCACTGTGGGATCTCTGGAATTCCCCAGCATCAATATACGAATTTGTGGGTAATTCAGAGCAGGATGTAGGATGGTTGACTGGTGTCAAGCTCAGCTATATGGAATTCCAAGGACTGGCTTTGAGTTACATTCTTTATTTCGAAGTAAAGTCGGCTTGACAGATTCCTCAAAAAGTCCACAAAGACATTTATATTTATTAGGGGTGATATGTAATCTCATTATTGAGGATAACAGGGTCACTTTCAGTTATATATATTATACTAGTAATATACCTAGCCTTCGGAAACCAGAACCCTTTCTGTACCATTATCTATTGGCTTTATGGTTTGACACTTGACATAGGGCCTCACAAACTGGGAGGCTATTTGATCATCTGTTTCAACTTCTGGGTTGTTTTGTAATATTATATGGCTAATGTGTCTTTAGTGGGACCTAATTGTTATTGCTTTTTGAAATACTAAACTAGTAATGTGTCATAATGAGCATTTAGTTGTGTCATTGTTCCAAGGGAATCCCTTTTATGTATGTACATTCATATCAAACATAAATAGTATAGTTTTACTTTCCATTTAAGTATCCACAAATGAAATGACTACACAGAGCCTACTTGAGCTCTCGTAAGGATTTTCTTTAAACATTTTATTAACTGGGGACTGAAAATGGCCCTTAACCCATATTTTAGTACAGATACATTCAAGTATATTCAATAAAACATACATTTGTGTTTCTATAAATGACTTTAGTTTTAGATTGTACTGTATTTTTCACATCCAAATAAGAGACAGGGAAGTAGTAAATGCAATGAAGTCTTCAATAAAATACACTTGAAATTTTCAAACTGGTATTAAAATTGAAAACATAAACAATACAATTCCCTCTGGACAAGGATTAACTAATGTAGTATGCATCTCTCTTTTTTTGTTAACAATTAGCTTATGAATGTTTTTAACATACAATTTTGATAGTAAAACATGATTGCTGTTAGGTCTCATTGCAAAAGTAAATGACTTTAGAGCTAATGTGCCCTTGGTGGGGGTCTTGGATATTAGCTGCTGGTTATTGTATTGTGTATTGTGCAATCTGCATCAACTTTACTTTATTCAACATCAAACAGGATTTTAGAATTCAAAGGAAAGTATATTTCCTAATAATAAAATAATTATGAGAATGGCTGCTGTGTAATGCATGGTGTCAATGGTGTCTGTAGAAAAGTCTGAATCTCTTCTCTATTTGATCCAATTACTGAATAGAATTTTGAAAAACTTTGCTCCTAAAAGAGATTATATTGCACCAAAAAAAGCCTGTTGAGATGGATTTTTTTAATTGCATACTTACAGACATCAATCAAAAATTACAATCAATTTCAATTTTCACATTTTTCTTTGACTCTGTTTTTATCACAGCGCTGTGACACTCCCAATGACTGATAATATTGTCTGACAGAAACATCATTGAATTTTAAAACAATGTGTGATCAGCAGATTTATTTAATTAAAAAAAAAAAACCTTCACACACAATGAATAAACAGGGTTTGCTTGTTGATCCAGTGAATATAAATTATTTCTGCAGCTTCTCTTTATATTGCATCAGAGCATCGCCCAATACAAAGCCCAGGATGATTAAATGTCATTTTATTCAAATTAATTAAGGTATCAATTTAAAAGCTTCATGCAATTTTAATTTAAATTCAGAAGGCTGTGTACCATTTTATCCGATGACTGATAAGACACTTTTATTAATGAAAATATTCCTTATGATGAAAGAATGGCTCTTGTAGGTAATTGAAAGGAAATAATACATATGACCGTAGCGTTACATGAAATGGGCTTCATGTTCAAAAGGCCAGGAACATTTAAGGAGAAATTAATCAACAAATGGAGTATTTGAAGCAATTCAAAGTTAAAGGGCAAGTTCCTCTAGTGTATAAGCATCTTGTGAGGCTTACAGATCATTGTTTATGTTTTTCTAGGACATAATGAGTTAATTTGATGGACATTTTCAAGCTCCCTTACTAGTACATTATGTTGCATAGTTTCTTAAAGGGGAGCTATCAGAAAAATTACAATTTAATATGGTTCATTCCATGGAAATAAGGAACTTTATAAATACAATCCGTTAAAAAGTTTGTACGTTTTCTGAAATGCTCATATTGTTCTTCAGCATTCTGTCTTTCTAAGCGCAGGCTTTGTGTCAGGGTTGGTTGTTTTGAAAAGAGATTTAGATCTATTGTGTAGGGAAGGGAACCCATACTGTCAATAATAATCTTCTCCTAGTTGTCAATCTGGTTCTCAAATTGCTAACTATAATTCTGGTTAGCAGAAAATTACATGTATATAGAATCTTTTTGTAGGTGTTTTTTCTTAGGGTCTTAGATAATAATAGGATCTGGCTTCTGAGTTATATGGCATCCAATTATATATTTTCCATACTATTGGGGTCCTGCGCAAAACAATATTTCCTCTTATTCATATTCAAAGTCATTTACATACCCAAGGTAGGAATTTCAGTAGTGAAAACATTGTGTTGTGCAAGTCAACACTTGGGGGCACATTTACTAAGGGTCAAATTTCAAAATGAAAAAAAAATAGAAATTTGACCATTGAATTTTTTAAAGGTTTTTTTTTTCGACTGAATAGGTCCATTTTCGGTTGAGTTAAAATTGTCCTTAAAGGTTCCAAAAGGTCCCCCATAGGCTAAAATATCAATTCGGCAGCTTTAAGGTGGTGAAGGGTCGAATTTGAATTTTTTAATGAGACAGTACTTCAATTTTTGAATGGTTGAATTTTAAAATTTGAATAACATTTTTTTCAATTCGAATCGCATTTTGGACTATTCGATAGCCAAAGTAACCAAAAATTACTTCAAAATTCAAATTTTCGATTAGAACTTTCACTTCGACCTTTAGTAATTCTGCCCCCTGGAGGTACATTTGAATGTCGAATTTTGAAGTCATGTTAGTTTTTTAAAAATTTATTAATAAAATAAAATTTTTCCAACTCAACAAATTTAAACAACCTGAAAAATCGATTCAATTTGGAATCATATTTGATCAGAGTCGATTTACATTTTTTCTCAGAAAAAAAACTTGAATGGGAAAGCTGCAACTGGACTTATCTCATTGACTTAAACAGCAATTCTGCAGGTTTTAGGGCCAGAGTATGATAAACCTAGAAAATAAAGTTATAATTTTTTTTAAAACTGTTATCAAATTTGGATAACTCCCTAGTTGAATTTGACAGTTTTGACCATAAAAAAATGTAATTCAAATTTTCAATTCAACCCTTTATAAATCTGCCACTTGATACCAAGCTACTCCACAAAAATGTTTATAAAGTCCTTGGCCAGCAACATGTGAGCTTTCATCTCTCCTGATCTCATCCTCTGGTCAGATAGATTCACTCTATCCAAGGGATTTGGTCATTGTGAGGCTTTCAAAAATATTCCAATCTTTGTTCGACTGTTTTGTTTCTTAACTCAGAAAATGCCAGCACCATTGATGCCGGCTATAGAACAGCATGCCTGCGAGCTATGATCTTCTCTTTCCCTTTCATTATTTGAAACATAATTTCTTCTTTTTTATTGTTCTCTTTTTATTGTTTTGTGTCATTTGTCAAGAGTTGCCTGCTAAGGAAATCTGCATTTATTGTACTCCCTGTTCTCTCTGTACCTGAGAAACATGACTAAAAGAAGCAGAGATTCACAAGTAAGACATAATAGTGGCACATCTGATTTATCCCTTCTACATGGCATGTTTACCTGATATTCACTCTAGTGATGTCAGGGAACCAGGCAAACTCTATATCAGAATGAGGAATTTTGCTATAGATGGCCATCAACCTACATATTTTCTAATGAGAAAATGCAGTAGGTAATATGCACAATACAGATGGACCAGACTTTTGTAAAGCATATGACAGACCTGAATGGACTGGTGTTTTTGTGAGTTACGCTATGCCTGATATCTGTCGTATCTTCATCCTCCTAAAACATATACGTGAAGTTTTCCCTTTTAGAGCATGGCAGGAAACACATGTTCTTCCTGATCTCCAACCTTAATGGGCCCTCTGCAAAAAAGTCAGTAATAAAATGTATTATTTATTGTGCTATACTTGGGGATTAGTAAAACTTTAGGACCCCCAACCAATAATTGGATTTGCTGAATATTTCTCCCATGACTACTTAGACTGTCTCCCATAGAGTCAATTTTACTCAAATAATTCTTGTTATATTTTCCAATTATTCAATTTTTTTCTGTAATAACGAAACAGTACCTTATACTTTATGGTAACTAAGCTGTATAAATCCACACTGATGCTAAAAAATACTATAAACATAGAATGTATGGCCCTTGAGGGCTGGGCCCATAGATTCTTCAGTTCAAGGCACTAAAAATGTTTAATTATAGCAGTTAGTGGGAAGATGTCATTAGCCTATTCTTTACATTACTTTTTGCTTTTTCTTTTGACGATGATTTTGATACCAATGAAGGGTCATTTTATGACCATTGGAATAGTACAGGGAATTCTCCTATAATATTTTGCCTGTTTCCTCATTTGCTACAAAAAGTAACACTCTATTTTATTAAGATTTTACTTCCACTTACTTGTCCTTTAATAGAGAAAAAAATATGGTTGGTATGGTTTCTAATGCGTGGTTAAAATGCCAATATTCTTTCATACATGAAGCTTAAAGCTATTTTTATCATCATAGAGTAAAGCCCCAGGGCAAAGCATGGGCAATGTCCAAATTTTATATATCTTATTTTTCAACCTGCCTTTGTATCACACATGGCGTGTTCCATCATTGTATGTCTGGGAATGTGTTACTAATCTGCATTACTGCAAGGGTACATAGCAATTGAGTGTGTAAAAGAATTCACAAGTGTTTCAAGTTGGAACTTTTGCTCAAGTAATTTGACTTAGAAAAGGGAAAAAATCCTTCCTGAGGACAAAATGGTCCCTGGATCAAAACAAATCTTAGAGTTTCTGCTGTTTTAGGATTCTAGTTCCCCAGAAACTACACTAAATAGATCTATCAATCCCTACATTAGACTATATTACTTAAATGGCATTGTGTCCTCCAGAAGGGATTTTCCAATACATACATTAACATAATCGTGTCCTCATGCTGCTAATGAATATATGGTATAAATGGATTCCTGACAGGGAGTCATTGAAGCATCACACTATATTAAGAGTCAGTGGCCATCACTCCCTTGAAATGAATGCTGTATGAAGCCAAGAGGTTCTATGTTCTATCAATATTTTTTCTTATCTAGTTTATCTGTGTATCTGTGTATTCCACCTGCAGCCCAAGAAAATGCTGGAGTAGCTGCCTGTCTGCACAGCTTCTTTTTACATAGCACAGAATGCATAATTGACCTTCAAACATAAAACCATATAATGTATTCCTAAAAACTGAATTTGTAGAATATGATAATTCTCGCTTCTGATGGTATTGCTGTTGTCAGAAGGAATGAAAGTATTAAAGGTTTCCTGTTGATTTTTATATTGTAATTTTGCTGCTTACTCAATTTAAGTAATAGATTCAAGCAGGGAGATTTGGGGCTGGTTTTTATAGTTTCTGGCTCAGTTTATCTTATTTTAAAAATCTAAAATATCTCGCTTCACTAGATCATTTTATTATGCCCAAAAGCAGAAGACAATTTAGTGTTTTTTGGGTTTTTTTTAAGAAAAATGTGCAGTATGTAATACAGCACAAAGGAAATTCACTGCCATTTATAATAAAAGGACTATAAGGCACAAGAAACTATATGTACCTACAGTTACCTGCATAAGGACCCATGTTATCATCACCTGCCCAAGGCTAAAGTGATGAAACCCTGAGATTAAAGATTTCAATACTAAACCTTCACCTAGGGTCTGATTGGGCTGGTGGAATACCAGGATAAACCCATTGGGCTAGGCCCTCATGGGGGGGGTGGTTCTGAGACCCTGAGTTGGCAGCCCCATTGCACCCTGTTTTCGGCCCAGACACCCTACCCTACTTGCAGGAGTTTGGAATGGGGCAGTATTCCCTATCTGTAGAGTTAGTTGATACCTCTTTGGGTGAGGGTCCCAAGAGGTAAGGGTTTGAATGAGGCTATCTTAGTTGCTACTTGAAATGTTGTTAATAAAGCTGCAGCCTTTTAATTTTATCTTTGGCTTTAAGTTTCTTTTTTTATATAATCATCAAGCTCATATATGATGTTCAGGTATAATGAAACTATATGAAAATAAAAGGGAACAGGTAGTAGGTGGCAGGCAACTCACTGTAGGATCTTCTTTCATTTTGTACTCAGCTGACCTGGAGATCTGGGGTAATGTTTTACAGAGCATTGTTGCTTTAAGTATGCAGTCCTGATGTTGGTGGACAACAGATCCCAGTAGATCTGCAAAATCTGCTGTACTTCGATGTATTTGGAATATTTTTCAATATCTGCATTACATAACTGATAGCAATGCATTTCAGTTAATCCTAATAAAGAGCTGTAAAATGGTCAGCGTCGTTCTTGAACTAGTTGGTGCGATCATGTTGAACTGCAATGCTTGCCATTAATATCTCCTCACTAAAACACCATCTTCCTCCAGTCAAATACATCAACATTTTGCACTTAACTGGTTTGAGAATTCACTATGGTGTGCAAGCGAATGCTCTTTCTATCTCTCTGGGGAAGAGGTAAAATATGAAGATGTCCGTGATATAATATAAAGAGGATGGGCTGGGAGACTATGAATTCCGAATGAAATAAAGATATTCTACAGCTCATAAACACTTGGCCTGGGGCCTTAATGTTTATCTGTGTTTGGGGAGACATTTATTGCCTTGTATATATAGGATTTCCCAGTGCTCATGTTCTGTAACTCTCATATATACCTTTACCAGAGAAACATTAAAAGATGTAGGTCAGAAGAGCTGATAAAGGCCTTTGAGACTGCCTTTTACTGTTTGTTTTCGACAGTGCTTGACTTTGGGAAATTAAATTTGTGAAAGTGATTTAATTACCTCTTAAATATAAAAAAACTAGAAAGATTACTCTTCATTAGGTGGATTATGTTTCACAAGAGACATTCCAAAATAAGATGTGTCGCCACACTAACACGGCTGAATTTTTTTTTCACCTGTTGCTGTTCAGGTGCGCTGCTGAGATACCAGAATCTGTGTCAAAGTTGAGGATAGTTGCTCTGTATTTGGGTGTCTGGGCCATTGTTGCTTCTGTGATTCTACAATCCAGAGATCTCTTTCATCAGTTACTGGTGGAAATGGACTTGGTTCTGTGATGCTCTGTCAGTTGATGGTGGAGTTTGGGTAATGGACATGGGCTCACTAAGGACTCTGCACATTATGAGAAAACCCCCTAAACTGGGAGAATAATTTGCATCTTTTGTTATAGAATTTATTATATCCCTTAGTGCAATTATTATTTGCTGAAAGGAAAATGAATGCCAATAAATGCAAAGGGATCACGGTGGTGACCCACCTTAACAAGCACGTGGATATGTATTTCCTTCATGACCTATACATTAACAATCCATGTCTTAATCTATATATTAAAGGGGTTGTTCACCTTTGAGTTAACTATTAGTATAATGTAGAGAGTGATATTCTGTGACAATTTGCAATTGGTTTTCATTTTTTATTGTTTATGGTTTTATAGTTATTTAGCTTTTTATTTAGCAGCTCACTAGTTTGCAGTGTCAGCAGTTTGGTTTCTATGGTAAACATTACCCTAGCAACCCTGCATTGATTTGAATAAGAGACTGGAATATGAATAGGAGATGCACTGAATAGAATGATAAGTAATAAAAAGTGGCAATAACAATACATTTGTAGCCTTACAGAGCATTTCTTTTTAGATGGTGTCAGTGACCCCCATTTGAAAGCTGCAAAGAAACAGAAGAAAATTGCAAATCATTAAAAAAACTATGAAAAATAAATAATGAAGACCAATTGAAAAGTTTCTTAGAATTGGCCTTTCTACAATATACTAAAAGTTAACTTGAAGGTGAACCACCCCTTTAATGACTCTGTTTTGCAATAGCCTTTTTTATATAACATTTTTAAGATATTTACTGCTTTATTTGTGAGTTCTTCAGTTTTTTATGCATTTTATTTTGCTTCAAACTGACTTAGTTTCACAGACTGATTTCCCTGGAGTGGCAAGCGGAACCCAACAGGAGTCAGAAAAATTGTTAACTTGTGAGAATTCACTATTGCCATTTATTTCTCAAACAAACAACAATATATACAGCTCCATTTGGCAAAAAAGATTTATCAAATATTGTTTACAGTTTGGATGCAAATTTCTGCAAACTTACTGCACCAGCCTAATGTTTCCATAATCCCTATAACAGTAATGATTCAGGTAATCAAGAAGTGTATAGGGGGACACCATCTTAAATTTTGCTAGGTATGTCAGTGACACTGCACATGCACAGTGGGCTTTGAGCTAGGGTTGAGGAGTTAAGCTTAGGGGTTGTCACAAATCATCAAGCAGAAAATGAGGTTAATTTATCATAGAAGCTGATTCTACAAGACTGATTAAATGCTAATGCTAATTGCTCTGATTTCTGAGCTGTCATGTAATGAATATGTGAATGAATTACTATTCTACTTGTAATGTGACTTTTATATTTTAAATATACAGTATAGTTTGAGTCATTCCTTAAGCTCCTGCAACTGACAACTGCACAGAGTTGATTGAATCAGCAGAAAAGAAAATGTGGAAATACTGGGGCATCTTCTGAACACATATCTTCACTTCTAAAGGGCTGTGGTTGCCCTGGGTTAGTACAGAATCCCAACACATAACATGCAGCATTTCTACCCTATTTCTTTGTTAAGCTATTGTTCCCCTTTAACATTCAAGAAGAGACAATTCACTTTTTAACATAGATGTTGTACTACCTGTGCTTTGATCCTTTGTTAACCTGATCCAGGTTTTATGAGAAGGTCTGAATTAGAATACCAACATGGACAACCTTCCTTTCATTTGTGTACCATGTGTTCTTAGTGCAAAAGTGTGGCACTTATAGAGATTCAAATCAGTCGCACACATCCAGTGTCCTTTTAAAAGATGATAACATTCTTCAATACATGGCACCAGAAGTAATTTCATGGCTGCACTGCATGAGATATTTAATCTTACTATGTTTTGATAGACCCTGAGGCAATGGGTTGAATGCACACTTTCACAAACAACCTGGTTTGCTTATTTGAAGTTTTTGGCAAAGGGCAGGGCAGGACGGATACAGGTTTAGACAATAGGCTTCCCTTTTGTAGGTCATGTGCCCCCCTGAAGTGATGGAGTTTCAGCATGCTTTTAAAGGCCCAAAGATTAATACTTTAGAAAATCCAATGCTCTTATTGTTCAAATGTCACACAGCTCACTTTGCTCAGAGACGGAGAGAAAATAAAACAACAAGCTTTGAAACTTCGAAGCTTGGTTACAATTCTGTGTCATCTCCTTTTGACCTTGGGCAAGTCCTTTTATGTCCTCCGGCTCCAGACGTTGACTGTCATCTCTACAGGGCAGACTTACTTGGACTTTAGCACAGCCGTGTCATCTTGAATCATTATGAAAGAACACACATTTCATGGAACGCACATTCCTATAATACACATTTCTGCTTATATGTAAACTAGTGCATTATTGTCCTGCAATTTAATTAAAAAAATCAGATAGTTACAAAATGTATTCAATTTTCTAGCAACTTTAATTGAAATCAAAATTATGTAACAGTAAAGAAAAAGAAAAAAAAGTAAAGGGAAAAACCATTCAAATTAATTTCTGGAGCTACCAGAGAAAATTAATAAGAGGCTATACTTTAATGACATTAAAAAGAATTTGGTAAGAGACTGTAATTCAAGTTTTATGTAGAAAGCAATCCTTAAAAAAAAAAAAAAAAAAGGTATGTTCCAAGATTACTATCTGGATTGTCTAAAACCTTCTTGCAGCTTTGGGAGGAAATATACTGTGGGGACATTTCCCACGAAATTCAATTTTCTTTTTTACACTGGAAAACACATAACCTTGCTGTACAAAAAAAATGTATTCCATTAACTGTTTTATTTCATTCTTTCATTCTACATTGAGAATACACTATCTTGTAGTTTAATGGTGCTTCCATTGACAGAGAAATAATAAAATTGGCCATCTGCCATTGTTTTTAAAAAAATGATTTGCACTTTTTTAACATACAGTATATCGCCAAATCTTGTAAAAGTGCCACAGACCCTTTCAGCAAAGGGGGAAATTGATCATTGATTGACAATGGGATAACAATAGCAACATTTTTCATTTCGATGTTTATGAAATCTCATGGGCACAGTTTAGGCAGGACACATGGATGAGAAGGTTTAAAATCCATATTGTGATTTCATCTATGAAGAATTCTCTGATTACTCACTAAATGTTATTGGAACTAATCAGAGCCCCCAAATCCTCTGAGAGCAATGCAGCCAATTTTTTCCAGGCAGACACCTTGAAACTAAAGCAGCTTCAATACCTGCAAATGTTATTTACCTCCCGGTTCCCATGCTTAAGATGATGCATTTAAGGAAAGTAGTTTATGGTTTAATTCATGCATTCTGCTGTTATGTGATATTTTAAAACCATGTTTTACAAAATGGTTTTCTAAAAATAGTAGCATATAGCAAACCATAACAAACATACTTTTAATGGTTTAGTCAAATGAGAATTATTTTTATTCCTACCATGATTTATATAGTGGCAATATTGTTAGCAGCAGTGGAGCTAACAGGAGCTAAAGGAGAAATAAACCTAAAATATGAATTGATGTACATTGAGAGGTTTGCATACCAAAATTTAACAATTTATTAACACACTTTTCTGAGACCGTAAAGTATTAATAATTAGATAAACCTACTACTGGAAATGCTTAAGGATTCCTCAGTCCAGATTTAAATTCTGCCCCTGGTGCAGATTATTTTGTAACTTTTATAACATGTTCTGTACACAACTAAAAAGGTACCTTTAAAGTATAAAATGTAATCCATCGACAGCACTCCAAGGTTTTGATAAAACCGCCTTTATTTATTTGCAAATTGCATGGCAGTACAGCAACATGATGCAACGTTTCGAGCGGCACCCCACTCTTTGTCAAGCATAACAAACAAATAAACACCTGGCCTTAAATACTCTAAACACATGCTGCCCCCTGGTGTTATCACTTAGTGAAACAATGTATCACATGTATATATTCTCAGATCAAAAGGTAGCAATTAACCCCTTAGCCACTTTACAAGTTGTAACATTCACTTGCGTAAAAGGTTATTAAGCGTATACAATCACCTAGGGACAGCAGCATATAAAAAGACTTTTTTAAAAAAAAAGGAATAATTATTTACATTTAAAAACAATCATTCTCTAAATAAGAACAAACTTAAATCATATTCTTGATTCAGGCCACAAGGATGCATGGTTCCCAGTTTTCGAATCCACTGGGCTTCCTTCCGCAATAAATCTTTTTCACGATCTCCCCCACGTCTCCTTCTGGTCACTGAGTCAAGAATCTGAAACCGCAATTGACTAATAGTATGGCCATTTTCATTAAAATGTTTGGCTACTGGCTGATTTAATCCGTTTCTGATTGCTGAATTGTGTTCATTCAATCTTTCTCTTATGCAGCGTTTAGTTTTCCCTACATAAAGTTTGCCACATGGGCATTTTATGCTGTATATAACATGGGTCGAGGCACATGTAAAAAAACCTTTTATTGGAATGCATGAGCCTTTTAAGGGATGGTATATCCATTCGCCTTTTTGGACATTCCCACAATGATTGCAACTACAACAAAGAAATGTCCCTTTTTTTGGGGTTTTCAAAAAGGTTTGTTTATACTTTATCGAGGGACCCAGGTCCACATTGACTAATTTAGCTCCAATCGTTTCGGCCTTACTATATGACATTACTGGTGGACATTTAAAAGTTTCTTTCAAGGGAAAATTATTACTTAATAAACTCCAATCCTTTTTTATAATTTTAGCAATTTCACCACTTAACAAATTAAATTTGGTAACAAAAGGGATTCTATTGATTTTCGTTTTATTTCTATCCCTTCCTTGACTCACCAGGTCACCTTGTTTGCCAACACAATCCAATAGTTTGTTTGGGTACCCTCTCATTCTAAATTTATCTTTCATTTCGGACATCCTTTCCATCTGTTTAGATTCATCTTTAACTATACGTTGTACACGCATTAGTTGTGATTTTGGTAAGGCTTTTTTTACATGTGCCGGATGAAAGGAATCATAACGCAATAGTGTATTTCTATCTGTATGTTTAACATACAGATCCGTGTCTAAACCTCCTTCCTTAGTAAATTTTACCATCACATCCAGGAATGGAATTTGTGCTATATCATAATGTACTGTAAACTTAATAAAAGAGGTCTGTGCATTCAATCTACTTACAAAATCAATGAGATCTGAATGTCGTCCCGTCCAAATCGCGAAGATATCGTCTATGTAGCGATACCAACATATACAATGTTGCTGAAAGCCATCATCAGTGTATACAAATTTGTTTTCAAACACATCCATAAATAAATTCGCGTAGGACGGGGCGACATTCGATCCCATTGCCGTTCCTCTTATCTGCAGATAGAAATCATCCTGAAAAAGAAAATAATTTTTGCATAATACAATCCGCAACAGTGTAATCACAAACTTTTTTTGTGCCCCATCTAGTGAACCATCTTTGTCTAAGTGATGTTGGATCGCCTCTACACCCCCATCATGTGGGATGGAGGTGTAGAGGCTCTCCACATCCAAAGTGACCAATATGGCACTTTTTGGTATCTCTTTTATCCCATCTATTTTGCAAATGAAATCACTTGTATCCCTTAGATATGATTTAGTTGAAGTATAAACCTTTCCAGAATGTTCACTAACTGCCCACAGTTCTACTGTCTGCATCCCAATGCACACTCAGCACAGTGACCCCATCATTTTTGGCATTCAAAAAGTCTCCCATTAGGAGCAGATCTTTTTGTTATTTGGATCACCATACAGTACTGTAAATATACTAAAAATCATTTAAATGTAAAAAAACTCTCAATATATTTCTTTTGCCACAAATATTGGTTTACATAGCTTACATATATGATCAAGTGCCTGCAACTATTTTATTATTACAGAGAAAAAGGAAATGATGTTTAAAATAGACTTACTTGCTTAAAATGTGAGAAGGCCTTTTGGATAATAGGTTTCCAAGTAAGGGTTTTCATCAATGTATATTTTCTGTCCTCACTACTGGTTGACTCTTTATTATTACATCTTTATTGTATAATACAGGCATGAGTTATCCTGTTATCCAGAAAGCTCTGAATTATAGAATGGCTGTCTCCCATAGACTCCATTTTATCCAAATAATCCAAACTTTAAATATGATTTTCTTTTCCTCTACAGTACTTGATCCAACTAAGATATAATTAATACCTATTGGGTTTGTTTAATGTTTACATGATTTTCTAGTAGACTTAACATATGAAGATTCTTCCGAATTAGTTATCCAGAAAACCCCAGGTCCCAAGCATTCTAGGTAACAGATCCTGTACTTGTACACATTATGTGAAGAGTGTTGGACATTTCTGCCTTATAGAAGTATGACCAATATAGTGTACTTTTTTTGTATAGCTGAACATTTAAATACATTGAACAACTCATTTTGTATGAATTCAAAAGTCTGGGTAAACACCTGTTTAACAGGAAGGAAAGAACTAAAGGAGAATAAGCAGAGCAAGCCCCAACAGTAAATAAAATATGTTTTTCTATCAGTTATATTTCCCAAGAACAGAGAACATATTGTTATAACCAGGTCTACATTGTATTATATCAGTAAAGAAAAAACTAAGAACATCCCAGTTCTACAATAAATTACTCTGAATATTCATTTTTGTGTCAGTTCAGGTGGGATTATTTTTGTGGTTCTTACAAAGGCTTGCTTTCTTGCTCTGGAATCACTTAATTGATAGCTTGAATCATTCATCTGAAGACCAAACTCAATGGACCTAGAATCATCTTTCAGGCAAATGTTCTATGTAACTACGTGACATGAGGGAGATCCTTGGTCTCTGACAGCTGGTAGAATCTTCCATCGTGCAGCTGTTTACAGAGACTGGAACAGGTACACATTCTCCATAAGAGTCAGGAAGCAGTGAAATATGAGAAAAATATTTCCATTGAGAAGGTATCATAAACCTCCAAAGAAAAGCCTCAGTGGTTTAAAATGACAATAAAACCTTGAGATGGAAATGTTTTCTTCTGTCACTGCAACTTTCTATGATGATATATTGCATACATCTGAGGCTATCCTCTATATAGCCAAGTGAGACTACATAGAGAAAAAAGACTATACTCATAGTATTTCTCTTTTTCTTTTATAATGAATGCCGTTGAAATGAATATAGAATATTAATCGACTGGAAATGCATCCACTTGGGTCACCTTTTAAATCACTTTATATTTTTCCTCATTTATAGTCATCCCATTGCTTTCAATGTTGTCTAGTACCCATCTCAAACTCAATTGTGCATGTCCTGTACCCTGGCACGGGTTCTGCCACAACTTTATTCTCTGATAAATGTTTGCAGTTTTTATCCATGAGGGCAATAAAAAATGTGGTGTTTTGTCTCCTGTGTTCGAAGTCACAACAAAATGCTAGGGAGTCAAATAGAAACAAAACACCACATGTTCTTGTCCTAAGGGTTTATAGACATGGGCAGTTGCCCTGTGTTCACTTCTACAGTAGCTGCAAAACACATTGAGACTTCACTTAAGGGTGAATTTTCACCAGTGAACCCTACACTATACTACGCACCATTTCATCAGACATAAATTTGTTACCACTGCGCTAATTCATTAAATTGTGAAGTTGCATCTCTGTAGCCGAACACCGGCAAAGTTTTGCAGCGTTAATTTGTCAGCACGAACTTTCACTATTGTTCATTTCTGTCTAGCGAAACCTCTTTAGTCCACTTGCGCTTATTTCAATAATTGGCCACTTATTATTACAAATGTCCAAGAGATCCTTGATTGTCCTAGACATGAGCCCACCCTAAAACAAATGTGGCATGCCCCTCAAATGGTTAAAATTTTTTACACAAAAATGTATAATAGAACTTTTGAAGGCAATCCTGCTTTAAAATATGAAAAGACGCCAGCATTTTTTAGAACTTTTATGAGTTTTCAGCATACAGGATATGCCTCTGACTCTAGCTTGAGGAGGATGTAATGTAGCTTCATCTTATCAGTTCGCCAGTTTTAAGTTGGTGAAGGAAACTCTGGAGTAAGAGGTGATGTTCTCTAAAACTAGTTTCTGTGGAGCAACAATTGTTCGCCTTAGTGAAAATTCGCCTGGCATTTGAGCACAAAATTAGTTAGTAAATTGGTGATGTCCCTTGTGGATTGGATTTCTGGTGATTTTTTGCTAGCGACTGCCACTTTGCCCTTTACTAAATCTGCCCCATTAACTTGCCCAGAGGAAAACTACCAAAAAGTAACTATGAGGGGTATGGGGATACCTGTGCGGCGGGCGACCCGCGCCATCAGCGGGGACGCCCTCCGCATGGTCCTTGAGCCGGCGTGCATGTTAATGATAAATGTAATAAAAAAGGCATAGATATGAATGTATATATCATAAGGAACAAAGCACCACATTATTCTCCCAGAAAACAAGCTGTTCTATTTGAAAAGTGAAAATATATATATAAATATATATATATATATATATATATATATATATATATATATATATACATATATATACTGTATATACTGTATATATTTAAAATATATATATCATATAAATCTACTAAAACATTCTCAGGCAAAAATCAAATTTTTATATTTTGATTATTTTGTTCCTTTAAGCTATCCCAGGTGAAAGCAATATATAAAGTGTCACTGTTCTTTAAATTGTGATTGGCCAAAAACTCCTAAGGACAAAATGTTCTGTTTGCGAATTCGCAGCCAATGTACAGTAGAACAACCATTGTATTAAATCATATTATCTTGACTGAAAATCTCTATACAGATATCTACTGTCTTTATTGCAATTACATAGTAATTTGATTTTTTTTTCCTGGGCTCATATATTTATTACTCAAGCTTTATTTTATGTACCTACAGAGTAAACTCACTCAAAACACAATCAAATTATAATTACAATTAATTCACCAATGAAAACACATGACCATTTCACTTAAAGTTTAACACCAGAGATGCTTAAAATGTATTTACATCATTAACATTTTGATATTGCAGTGTAGTACTGACAAATGCTTTTATTAAAACCCATAAATAAACACTACTCTGTTCGCCTGAGTGAGAAGTGAGATACAAATCTAACAATTGAAATCTATAGGCTGGTGGTGACTTTATTTTATTTCACAGGAAGGTTTATTTCATGCTATTTGGACCAGAATTAATTTCACAAGTAATATATATCCCCAGAATAAAATCCAATAGACTGCAAAAAATGTTCCCATCCCCATATAAAATAATCCAATAAAAGGACACTTATGTGTCTTGATTAAGCGATGACCTCAAAGTTTTATTACACCATAAATTGATATCTACATAATTCAATCCAACTGGAACTATTGTCAGGATGCCAATTTATAGTAACATACATCTTCCATAACCCCTTCCACCAGTCAGCTAACTAGAACAGTTAGCTCATTACCATAATGTAGAAAAACAACTAATTATCAAAATATCAAAATATAATTTTTATAGAACATACGTGTACTTTCATAAGAGATACCATTTTTTAAAACTCAAAACTTTTAAAAGGAACATTATGGAACATCACCAGTCATTATGTGGCAACCAATTAATAAAGATTTAGCTGATATGATTGATATAATTCTAGGGACCACTCTGGATTTCGGGAAGGCATCACGTGTACTTAGATGGCATCTTCAAGATGGTCTCGGGTGACTCAGAATACAATGATCCACATTCACAATGTAGTAATGAGAAATCACCACCTTAATCAAGAACTCTGAGCATTTATTTTTTGTCATTCTGTTTTATACATTAATAGGTGTTTCATAAGAGTCTTAAATATATTCCTATAAATGAATCCTAAATATATTGTTTGTGACAATCCTTAGAGAACAGATGAACTTTTTTTTTAGCAATTCTGTGTCATGTTCTGGCCTTTCTCTCTCTCTCTAGGGCACGTAATGCAGCACAGGGGCTTAATCGTTTCTCATACTGAACACACAGCTTTTTTACTTAACTCCCATAAGATCTGCCCTATAACTTACGTTTTAGGCTTATGTTGGCAGCTTTTGTGTTAAAGTGTAGCATTGTTCCATTTCCGAAACAAAGAGAAAAACCCACAGCTGACAGTTAGCAAGAAAATCCTATTAGGTTCATTATTTTGTTTTACAATGGTACAATCACGGATAAGCTCATTTAGCACATATGAATTTTTCCAAAGTGATATAACTATTTTGTTTTTTTGCTGAAAAGAGCAGAAATACCATGTACGCCTGATTTGAGTAATACAGTATACAGTATCATTGTATCCTAATCCCAGTCTCCTTGTCTGCTCACCTAGAATAATACATTCTACCAAAACTGGAAGGATTTTTATTAGTCATGATAAACATTATGCTACTAATTATTACATTTGTATAGATTTCTGCTTCTCATTAATGAAAAATGTAACCCTGTTGAACAATGAAACTATTAATTATAGAGAAAAAAGACAGATATTGCCGCATATTTACTTTGTGTTGCGGTCATTACTTTATGAGGGCTGTTTGCTAAAATCTGAATTTATCTAATTTTTTAAATTATAAAACCACAACCAAACTGTACTACTTGATTTGACCATATTTATTATAAAAAAAAGCTTGATTTAATTGGTTCAGGTGAAAACTAGGTAAAATCGTGCAAACAACCCAAATTCCACAATTTTCCCCAATCACTCGATTTTTTTTTGAATAGGATAGGGAACTCTGCCATTGACTCATACACAACTTTGGCTGGTCTGAGATGGTAGATTTTTGGATTCTGACTTCAGGCTTTAATGAATCTGAAAAAATCAACATAAACCCCCCTGGAATTTGAGTTTTGCCCCAAAAAGCCAGACCAGAGTTTAGTAAATAACCCCCTATATGTGAGATGTACACAGAGGATCTAGAAATCTGAGGGTAATGTGTGGAAACATTCTCATGGTTGTAACCTTAAAGGAAAAGTAAAGCTTAACTAAAGCGGTAGCACAGAAATGTTGTACATTATGTTTTGGGCTTCTGTACCAGCCCAAGGCAACCACAGCCCTTCAGCAGTAAAGATCTTTGTCTCCAAAGATGCCCCAGTAGGTCCCCATCTTCTTTTCTGCTGATTCACTCATTCACATGCTCTGTGCTACTGTCACTTACTTAGCTTAGAGACCACTCTCAATATACAGTACACATGGGGGCAAATTCACTAAAGCGCTAATTTACCAGCATGACGTCAATTCGCAACTTCGGCAATTTACTAAGTTAGAAAAATTCGCTAGCGATGTAGATAGACTAGCGCAACTTCGCATCCTTACGCCAGGCGAATTTGCCTACTGACAAAGGGATGTAACTATGCTAATTCACTAAGATGAAAATTTTACTGAACGTTACCTTTTGCGCTAGACTTTACTTCGCCTGGTCAGACCTGGCGAAGTTCAATACAATAGATAGGAGTTTGAAAATAGCGAAAATTTTTTGAGGGTTACCCTCCCTCCCCCCCTACATTTCCTAACATATGGCAACTCAACTATACAGTGGTAACATGTTTAGGGCAATAGGACAACTTTATTTTATTTATAGGTTTCTTGGGTTTGTGTAGTGTAATGTATTGGCTCTAACATATACTTCTACTATACGTTTAACTTTCCACCGTATGCAAATTAGGCATCGCTAGCGTAAATGCGATTTGCCTGGTGAAGCAACAGTAGTGAAATTTCACTAACATTTGCCGCCCTGAACGCTAATTCGCATTTTAGTGAATTTGTGGCAGGCTGGCGAAAATACGCCTGGCAAAGTACGGCGAACGCCAGCAAAGCTGTCGCTAGTGCATTTTCGAGCTTTAGTGAATTTGCCCCATGGAATAGAAATGTCACAATATAAGGCTGATTAGTAATTAATCCAGAAACCAGTGCAACTAGCATTAGAATTTAATAATCAGCCTTTTAGCATCAGCTTATATGACAGACCAACCTCATTTTCTGAGAAACGAGGGGAGAACGCCAGAATGGAGGAAAGAGTTTTGTGTCCGCTGAGCACCAAGCCCAGATCTGCAGTGCCTCTCTGGCCGCGGCGTCCATCAGGCATGTAGAGGAAAAGCGTAGAGGCGGATTGGGCTGGTAAAGGAATCCGCGGTGGAACCAAAGTTAAAAAGAAAATCTTTATTGCTTCACGTTAAAACATATGTGCAGGGAGACGCGGCTAACTGCACATATGTTTTAACGTGAAGCAATAAAGATTTTCTTTTTAACTTTGGTTCCACCGCGGATTCCTTTACCAGCCCAATCTGCCTCTACCCTTTTCCTCTACAACCTCATTTTCTGCTTGATAATCTGCAATGACCCCTAAGCTTAGCTTCTCAACAGCTGCTCAGAGCCCACTGAGCATGTAAGTGCCACAGACACTTTACAAGATGGTGACCTGGGACAAGTTTGAAGTTCTGGATCATTGCTGCTTATTGACAAGCTGAAACTTTAGGCTGGTGCAGTAAATTCAGTATATAAAATATGGCATTTTTAGCCATATTCATTTTTAGGGTTTAGTTCTCCAAAAGTCACCGTTTTTGAGCAGTAAATCCTGGTTACGCAATCTGGTGTGCTCATTAGCACTCTTTTCTAATTTGTAATTAAAAACAGCTTTTAAGGGAATGAAATGGTGACTCTACATCAGTTACTATTATAGCCCACATTGTCTCTGTATTTATTGTACCATACCATAGCTTCTGTACTTCATGTACTTGAACATTGCATCTATACACATTGTACCTCAACAGTAGCTCTGTACTTGTTGTATCTGAAAATTGCCTCTGTACTTATTATAAATGAACAATGCCCCTGCGTTTATTGTACCAGAACATCACTCATCAGCACTTATTTTACTGGGACATTGGAACTGAACATTGCCTTTGTACTTATTGTACTTGCGCATTGCCTCTGCATTTATTGTACATGAACATTGCCTCTGTAGTTAATGTACCTGAACATTGCATCTGTTCATATTGTACCTCAACATTGGCTGTTCACTTATTATACCTGAAGGTTGCCTCTATACTTGTGTCTGAATATTGCCTATTTGCTGTTTGTACCTCAACATTATCACTTCACTGAATTCACCTAAACATTGCTTCGGTATTTATTGTATTTCGGCAGTGAGTTAGCATGGCATTTACTTCAGCATTGTCTCTATACTTAGTGGGGTTATCAGTGGGTGTGAAAAAAAATCTGAATCATAAAATTTTTTTTGAATTTCTGGCTGAAAGCAGAGACTTTTTTGGATTTGACGCCCAAAACCTGCAACTTTCTGAATTTGATGCCCGAAACCACTAAATCTTTGGATTATTGATTGAAACCAAGCGCAGATCAGGATATCTTCAAAATGTCACAGAGATATCTGCCACTGACTTGTCCATGAACTCTGCAGGTTTGAAATGGAGTATTTTATTTAACTTGTTTTTATTTTTTAATACCACCAGGTTAAATGAGTCTCGAAAAAGTCAAGTTTTTTTAATGAAATAAATTGTTTTTCCCTTTAAAAGTCAAACCAGATCATTTTAAAAACGTAAATACGCCACTGAAACCACATGCAACGTTTTTCAGCACATATGTTTCTTTTCCCAACATGCACTTCTCATTGTTCTCATTGAACGCCATATTTAAAATACGCTGCGTTTCCAATGTGCAGATCTCATAGAGTCTAATGATTTGGTAGTTTATTGACGTATTGGTGTTTTTGCTAAAAAACGCCAATACTGGCGTCCTGTGGCCGATTTCAGCCTGCAAGCACCCTGTGTGAATTGCCATAGTGCATTTTCCATTATTTGCAGTGGTAGTGCAGTTTATGCGTATTTATTTTACAGAGCTTTTTAAAAAATGCCACATTTGGCCTTGCCCTTATTGTTCTTCTTACCCCTTTGCTAAACTTCAGCACAGACTCTGAGCCACTGTTATTTTCTAACTGTTTCTGTGCAAGTGCTATGCAAAGCACAGAGCAGAAACTCAATCTTGATATACTGTTTTGGCCAAAAGATTGTATCAGTATTACATGTCTGAATGCTTCTGGATTCATGGATATGTAAGAGTTGTGTTTTTGCCTCTTAGGAAATTGTTCCTTTTTAAATTTTTTTTTTTTAACGTCTTTGCTTGCAATTACATGCTCCAACAAATTTGGAAGATATGAAGAAAATATCACACAAATTGCAAATTGATAGATAAGAAGTCTATATATGTATTGTATTTGTTCCTCTATGTAAGCTGCATCTTTATTGTGTTTCTCTTCTTTATTATAAAAAAATAATAAAAAGCAAACTGACTTGAAGGCAGAAAATGAGATTACAGGATTGAGCAGTCTGAAAAAAAAGAAAGAAATGACTGATAATGATGGGTTTGATAATTTTTATAAAGATTAATTTTGGGAAATTATTTTATATAGACTGGAGGTAGTGAACAAGATTTTAATAAAAACGAGTGCTAATCTGATCCATTGAGTAAAACATATTCTAAATGACAATGAACCTCATGATAATTTATGGATTTATTAAAATATAGCTCATTTTACTGTATGTATTCGTTTGTGCCTGGCAGCAATAAGTTATTTTACTTGGTAAGCATTTTTATGATACCTTGTTGCCTCACTCTGAGAAAAGTATCTCTACAATTTCTCTTGGACGGTCTTAAAGGAACAGTAACATCAAAAAATTTCAGTGTTTTAAAGTAAAGAAAATATCATGTAGTTTTGCCCTGTGCTGTTAAAACTGATCTGTTTGCTTCAGAAACACTACTATAGTTCATATAAACAAGCTGCTAAGTAGCAATGGCGGAAATTGAAAAACGGCTATATGTCACAGGATAAGTAATGGATAACAGATAACATTATGTTCTACAGAGCTTATCTGCTATCTGCTGTGTAACTTGTGCCTTTTCTCCTTTGAATGGCTGCCCCCATGGATACACAATAGCTTATTTGTATAAACAATAGTCGTGCTTCTGAAGCAAACACTGCAGTTTTACCAGTGCAGGGCAACATGGCATTATATTTTTATTACTTTAAAACAATTTAATTTTTTGATGTTACTGGTCCTTTAATGCCTTGTATTGTAACTGTGATCTGTATTATGAATGATCATTCTGCCACAGACTAAAAGTGTTTTGTACAGAACCACTCAGTTCTCTAGTTTTATGCACGCAAGATTAATAAACTGGTGCAATTAAGAAGAAAATTATAAATATGAAAAATATAGAAAGGTAAATGCCTGCTACTACTGAATGCAAGGTGAGTTGTCTGTACACAGGAATGCTGAACATGTTCAGAGGATGAGTAGATCCTACTGTTTGTGGCCAAAGTCCCTCAAGGGGATTTTAAAGAGAATAATGTTGATTTTGGTTTATTGTTTCTTTACTATAGTTTTGTGAAGGTTTTTTAAAGGAGATGATAAACCACTTTTACTTGGGGGTAAGAAATGTTAGGCACCCCAAGGGGATTTTATCTACTTACCTCACACCCTGGGCCAGTGCACCTATCAGGAGAAAACTACACTGATCCAGGGATTCTTCCAGTGAGCACCACAGTGTGATTGTCTTTCTGTTTCTTCTTTCTTCAAATTTCCCAGGGCAGATGCATGTGCAGTCGAATTAAATAGCCGGCTTTTGCATTAAAGTTGGGCTTTTCACTCTACTGTGCATGCGCAGAAGAATGAAGACAATAGCTTTGTGGTGCCCGCTGGAATAACTCTGGGTTGGTGTAGTTTTCTGCAGATAGGAAGACCAGCCCAGGGTGTCAGGTAAGTAAATACAATAATTTGGGGGTGCCTAACTTTTGGTACCCCCAGGTAAAGTAAAGTAAAGTATAGCAAACCTATAGTATAGTAAGGTATAACATGCCTTTCCTCCTTTAAGGGACATCCTTTTACCATGGAAGTTGGTTATTTGCTAGATTGGGCAGGAGTTGAAAATGTTGGTCAATAATGATAGAACAATAGTGGTCAGTGATTCAGCTGTCTTTATTTGCATACATTGTTGGACTGGCCCACCAAAGTACCAGAGATATTCCCAGTGGGCCCAGGGAGTCAGTGGACCCTCCTGCTCACCCAATCATTTTGTTTTGTATGAGAACAAAAATGAGAAATTAAGAAAAGGTTATATGGTACAGGTATAGGGCCTGTTATCCAGAATGCTCAGGACCTGAGGATTTCTGTAATTTGGATCTCCATATCTTAAGTCTACTAAAAATTATTTCAACAATTTTAATGGGATTGTTAGAATTCATTGCATTTTAGTTGGGATCAAGTATTTGTTTTATTACTAAAGATAAAAGGATATAATTAAAAAAATGTGAATTTCATTTCATGTAAAGCACCTTCTATATAGCAAATATAACTTGGTTACTCCATACAACAAATCACTCCAGGGATATGGCATAATAAATTGTCTTTAGACAACAAAAGACCCTTGGGTGGATTTGATGCATTGTGGTAATGGGGAGTAGCTGCCACCTTATGTGTGAATGATATTATGTGCACCTTTCAGTGCGACAAGTTTTGTGGGCATAGTAGTGTACTAATTCTTTGTCACATGCCTTGCTCAGTAGATTGCATCAAGTACACTTTGTACACATACTCAAAATGCCCTAAAAGAAGCCACACCTTAGTGTTGTAAGAACAGATGTACTACTGCTTGGTTCACACCTTCCAACTTCAAATAGGAAATTCACACAACTTAAGAAAAAATATGTCTAAACAGTGTATTTATCAGCATGATCAAACAGCCCAAATTAGCTGTGTAGAGAAATGTCTCAAAATAATTACTTAATAGAAGCATACAACAAAAGGGTTCCCTTTTTAACATATATGAAAGTAAATGAAAGTAAGAATATTGCTCAGGATTTTAATATCTGGACACAAGAGGTTAATGTAAGCAAGTGTAGTAACAGAAGCACTGGAGTAACAATGGGCTATGCAGATATTATTGCACCTTAAATTCATCTGCCAGAGCAGGGATTGTTAGATGCAATAATACAGATAATGGCTCGGAATTAGAAATTGTGAATTAGAATTGTGACAGCTGCTGGTATAATGCACTTTTGCTGGTTGGATTGTGATCTAGTAGAGATGCTCCATAGGAATTGCAAGCCTATATGACCCTAAGCCCAAACATATTTAGGACAAAACACTATTAGGAAATAATTTCTGGATGTAAGGCCATCAGGACCAGAAAGTGAGGACAAAAGACAGAGTTAGCATTGTGGGACCGGCAGAACAATAGTGAGCAATCCAAAGGCTTGGGGGTAGTGATGGGTGAATCTGACCTATTTTGCGGAAAATTCAATACATTTTTTTTAGGCATACGTCAAATTTTGCAACACATTTTTTCACCAGTTAGAATCTGGGGGCATAATTTTCGTGGTAAAACCTGGAGAAAAATTTTGCTCTTCACTACTTCTTCCATGTAAGAGCAATCTTGAATGAAACCCAGAACTCATGCTGGGTTTTATGCCAAAAGGGGGTGGCAATCTTCATAGGTTTTCCCAAAATGAACAAGCAATCATAAATGGGCCATCTTATAGTCCATCAGGCAGGGGTCAAGGCAGGCAGCTATTGCTGTTAACTGGAGAATCAGACAATATACTTCACCCAAAATCTGGCATAGGTCAGTTTCTGGTACATCAATAGAAATTTGGTGATAGTACCAGCACAGTGATATCACAACATGCCACAAGCATGCTTAGATGGGTGCCTATATAGTCCTCATATGGTAATGTGCTTGTCAGGCCAAAACTCAACAAGTGGTAACAGTTGTCCCCAGAGACTAGTCACCAGCAGATGAGTGCTTTCTGGGGCTGTGTTTATATATTTATTCACTTTCCTGGTTGGGTGCAGGTTCAAGAAACGCAGGTTAGGGTCTATCATTTTTGAACCTGCACACATTACTAATGTCCTGATATCACCGGGTCCCACTGCTGATACCTCACACCTGGCTGCTCTGCATAGGTGAGAAGCTTTGAATTAATAAAAAGCTATTGAGGAGATCTGAAGAGAACCTTGGTAAGAAGTTAATTATATATGTACATCATAATACAGAAAGGCTTAATATATCATACACAATAATAATAATAATGCTTTGTATTTTCATATGCCAATTCGTGATTCATCAAAGATCTGCTAAACCTCACAACAACTTTCATTTTTTTCCCTCTAAATTATTGTGGGGAATCGGTAAAAAAAAGTGAAAAAAAAAATTGCCACTTTTTCTGTTAAAAGGTAAAACTGGCCGCAACCTAATTACTGATAATAATTAATATATCACAGGAATGTCAATTTAAAAGATATGATTGATTGATATATATATGCATTAGGGCTCCCTAATTAGTATATTTCTTCCGACACAGCGGAAGGTAACGGAACTGGAATGCAATGTAATGCTATCAGGAAGTATATATCTTTTCATCCCTTATTGCTTTTCTTGAGGTGTAGAGGATTCATAAATTCCATGAATTTATCTGGTAATAAAAAGTGCTTAGACTGGGAACCATTGTGCAATGGTGTCTGTCATAATCTGACAGGCGAAAGTGTTGTCATTTATATGTAGGAGAGATCATAGTAAGTAATAGAAATGTATCAATATTTCTAAAAATATTCCAAATGCAGGAATAAATCCTGTCTTGCAGACATTAATTAAAATTTAATATTCAATGATTCAGCTATTTAGCATACAATACAGAGAAATAAAAGACAAGTACCCAAAGCTGGGAAGAAAGTCGTGATTTTGCAGTAAAAGTACAGTAAAAGTGTCATTTAGGGGACAAAATCAATTTAATAGAAAGAATCCCTTATGGAAATATCTTAATTCACATTCTTTTGGTTTTTTTCATGAATTTACTTAAATACATAAAATATTATAACTATGTACAGCAGATTATCTTTAAATAAAACAGTGCTTAGATAATGAATAGCAAACTGAAAAGACATAAATCCCAGGGAGTGAATGAATACATACTTATTTAAAGGAACCGTAATAATAACATTTAAAGGCTGTTTAATTTCAAAATACTTTTTTATAACTTGGTAAAAAATACACAATACACTAATTAAACCCTATACACTTGTATAATAATATCTATAATTTAACACAATGCTCATTACATTTTCTTGGAATTTAACTTTCAGTTAGTTGTGTTGAGTAACATTTTCCACCAGACATGAATTTACCTATATTGAATTGACTTCATGCATTTTGCATGGAAAAAATACTGTAAAAAATGCCATTGACATCAATGTATTTAGCAGGGAGAAGAACGCTTTGAAACAACACCCTTTGACTTCATTGAATTCATTTGTGAATTTTGATGTTTCCCATATTTTTCTGTGGTTTCATGAATTTTTCCATGAACAAAATAGGAGCCCACAGAGCACATTGATTTTTGATTGGTCCAAGTAGTCCAACACATTCTGACACATTCTGACAAATTCTGTTGAATTGACACAATCTTTTCTAATAAAGTCATTAAACACTGTTAGCAGAACCATTTTCTTGAAAGTCAGGAAACTCTTAATAAATATGATACCCCATTTGAATTTTAATAAATCTGTATTGGCTGAAAACCCTTCAAATCTCTTCAGATCCCAGCAGGATACAAACGCTAAAGGGTGTTGAGGCATGAAGGCAGATATACATCAACAGTGGCCTGCAGTTTGTCAAGTGTAGTGTATAAGAAAGCAAATTCCTCCAAGGTTACATGATCTGACTGTGTCAGAGAATTTCAAGTTGGAGTCCAAGGTTTAAATCCCGTTGCCACCTGCTTAAGGCATTGGGAAGCTACCTTTTTACGTGTCCAAGTAAACTCTCTGAACACAGTTAGACAAGGCCCCTTATAATTGAAATCAAATCTTTAGTACCAGCATACTGTAAGTCCCAGTATTACTACCTGAAACTAATCTAATTAGCTGGCTAAATTTTTTTTTACTACTTTTAAAAAAGGAATATGAGCATTATCTAGTTTACCTTCAGGAGTTGTGTAAAACATTGATAGTTGCAATGTGTTCTGGAGTGCACTGGAATGCAGTGCAATGTGCAGAATTTGGACACAAAATCTAAGATGCCCATTTAAAGCTTTGGCTCAAATCCTAATTGCCTATTTAATACAGGGTAATGGATTGACACACCCACTGCCCTGCATTAAATCACACCAGGTTAGTTGTTTCCGATCGCCAGATTAGTAACCACAGAATTTCAGTGAAATGCAGTTTTAAACTGGTATCAGTGTTTGCACCTGTTGGCTTCTGTTTCCTATGTGAAAATCCATACTGTGATATTATCAACATTTTATTACAGGTAGACCATTGAGTTTGTCTGTTAAGAGTGCAAGTATGAGCAAAAACATATGTATACTCTAATCAAATAGAATTAAGCCCAATCCTGGACACAACTCTACATGACTAGTATTTCTAATAACAAATGGTATCTCCTATAAGATGATTATTGAAAGCCTGAGCAGCTCTTGACTTATTTAATATTGGGGAGATAACTGAGAAATAAATGATGGGTAGTGATGGGCGAATCTCCCGAGATTCGCTTCGGCGAAAAATTTGCGAAACGAGTCACGGGACGCTTTTGACGCGCGTCGCGTCAAATCGCGTCGCGCCGCGTCGCGTCAAATCACGTCGCGTCAAATCGCGTCGCGTCAAATCGCGTCGCGTCAAAAACGTCGCGTTGCGTTGTTTTCGTCGCATCGCGTCAAAAAACGTCGCGCGACTCGTTTTTTCGGCGAATTTTCGCCAAGCGAAATTTCGCTGGTGATTCGCGAATTTATTCGCCAGCGGCGAATCACGGGAATTCGCCGCGAATTTGGCCCTGGCGAATAAATTCGCCCATCACTATGGGCCAATCACAAAAGTTATTGTGAGGAAAAAGTGTTGAGAGCAGCAAGTTTGTGTGTTTTGGGGAGTGCCCTGTGTGCGGGGTGACATAATCCTAATTACAATGACTCTAATCTTTTTTAATATCCCTTCTATAATAGATAATTTACCTCCCCCAAACACACTCTTTGATACTGTGACATTGACCTAGTAGCTATTCTACTGAGGTAATGCTGACTATTCACTTTTCTATTCCACGCATACAGTTGATGTGATTTCTCATAATATTGGTATGGCATAAAACAGGATGAAATAAACTCAGTGTTCACAGCTTTATGTTTGCTCAGATCCAGGCTTGTTGAATAGCGTGACATAGTAACATTGTAAGTTAGGTTAAAAAAAGACACACGTCCATCACGTTCAATCTTTTAACTTTTTTTTTAACCTGCCTAACTGCTAGTTGATCCAGAGGAAGGCAAAAAACCACATCTGAAGCCTCTCCAATTTCAAAGCCGGAAAAAAATCCTTATTTTTATATGATGCCCTTAAGCACCTCTTAGCCAGCGTGAACATCCCCTATTTGGCCAGTCTTTCCTCATAGCTAAGATTTTCCATACCTTTTACCAGTATAGTTCCACTTCTCTGTACCCTCTCTAATACAATAATGTCCTATTTGAGTGATGGAGGCCAAAACTGTATGGCATATTCTTAATGGGGCCTTACAGGTGCTCTTTAAAGTGGTAGAATGACCCCCTCCTCCTGTGACTCTATGCCCCTTTTAATACAGCTCAAGTCCTTATTGGCCCTTGATGCTGCTGACTGGCATTGATTCCTACAGCCAAGTCCTTTTCTATAATGGATTTGCCTAGTGTAGTCCCATTAAGGGTATAAGTGGCTTGGATTTTTTTACATCCCAGGTGCATGACTTTACATTTATCAATAGTGATGGGCGTATCTATCCCATTTCGCCACTCAATATGAAGCCCTGAGGGACCCCACAAAGAACCTTACTCCAAGGAGAGAATGCACAATTAACAAGCACTCTCTATACCCGAACCTGTAGCAAGTTTCCTATCCATGTGCAAACAACTTCATTAAGTCCGACAGACCTTAGTTTAGAAGGCAGTCGTTTGTGGGGCATGGTATCAAAAGCTTTGGCAAAATCCAAATAGATCACATCTACTAATATTGTCTTTGCAAGGCTAATTTTTGTAAACAGTGTTTGCTAAAAATACTGCCTACAGTTTTAAAATCATTTATTTCTTGTTATTAATCTGCATTTTTTTGCCGGTATTTTGCCTCAGCCAAATTTTTGCATCTATAAAACTATTCCTGTTCAGCAGAACATGTGGAATCTTGGCAGATAAGGCTCTTGGACTACAGCCAGTGTGGTTAATTCAGATCTAGAAAGGATACCACCAGTTCTTAGAGATATCACTTTTCTGCCAAACAAATCTTTTGGCTGTTTGAACATAATAATGCCTACTAGTCTAGACAGTTGCCTTGGCACTTGAAACACTAGATCATTGATTGCAAACGTGAGGATTCTGGAGTAGTTGTTCACACCAGGAGGGTGTCTTATTAAAACAGAAACACAGTTATGCCGATTAAACCATAATACAAATTAAAAGCTAATGGGTATGAACATCTCATTAGTAGCCAAAATGTCTCTTTCTTCTTTTCTTACTTTTTTATAACACTGAAGCCAAAAAAACATTCCTCAAGGGTTGTAATTTTATGGCAGTCACCCAAAGTTTTATTACTTTGAATCATACTCTACATTCATTCCGAAGTCTTATACAGTGTTGACATTTCAGCAAACTAAACACACATCTACCCCAGGGTTTATGGCAAGAAAATCAAATGTCCCAAATGTTTTTATTGACTAGGTAATTTTTCACTAGAATTTCACTCTTTGAATAAAAAAAAAAATACACACACACATTTCGAAATGCCAAAACTATAAGCTGTCAGGAAAATATAAACAGTTGCACTTTTGAAATATAAACTCCACTATTGTTATTTTGCCATTTAGCAGTTATTAGAATCAGTTAAGTCATTACAAATTATAAATAGCAAGGTCTCTAGACATGTATTGACCATTTATTTGAAGTTGGAGTCATTTCATTCTATAACTGTTATGGAATAATAAAATGGGTTCCAATGGGGTATTCTCTTCTTGGCTCGCTATGACTTTGTTGAAGAGGATGATGCCAACTGAAATAACACATGCTGCCTGAAATCAGTTTCTCCTTATTTCACATTATTTCATTGCATTTTTAATATTATCTATCCATCTATCCTGTATGTGGTTGTATCCTGTACCTCTCTTTCTGGTTAAAAAATCTAAGGTGCAGATAACTGTGCCGACAGTAGCAAGGCACAAATATCAGGAATGAGGAAGCCTATGTACTTTACTCTGCTCACCCTTTGTGAATATAATGTGTTGAATGCAGACCTCTTTGCTCCATTTTAGAGTACAGAGACAGAGAGGGGGAACGATTACATCCTCTTATTTTGCACTTTTTTTATTTTTTTTTTGCCCTCAGCTACAATAGTTATGATCCCTTATATGTAACAATAATATATAATTAAGTTTACCATATTAAATTACCAATTTAAAGAGATCTTTTTTGATACACCACAATGCTCTGGTTTGTTTTTAATGTTCTTATTTAGTTTTACTCTTGACCTGTAGTTATTTGTAAAATATGCAAACAGGCTAATTTTCAAATGAGCATCTGGAAGGAAAGTGCTTGCACACACTGCATGAATACCGAAGCACATCCCTGTACAAATTAGATGTAGATACCCAAACCTAATTTACTGGATGAAGAAACAGTTCTAACAAAGCTAAATGAGAGAGGTGTAGTTTTGGGAAAGGGTAAGTTGGACACAAGGGAAAGAAAAGTATAAACGGTTTTGTGTGACGCTTGAAATTCAGACAGCGTCAGAGTTCCCTCCTGCCACCTAACTCTGTTGAAGTTTAGAAGTGAACATTTAAATACAGAAAAGAGAGATACAGCTTCCTGCTCTCATTGACCTTCAAAATAACTTGCTGGTTTTATTGATAACCATGGACAAGGAACAACTGACAAATGGCTTGATAGGAAACAAAGCAAACAAAAGACTCACAGAGAAGAGACTGAACAGGATTTAATTGAATTTTTTTTTCTGCATAGAAATTGCTTTGACCCTTGAAAAGTACTACAAGAAATGTAAAGGAGATCATTGACTGAAGTCATATGCATTTTAATGTACTTTATTATCATATAACTTTTTATTGTACTCGAAGTTGTTTTTAAATTATAATTGTAATTGTGTCACATGTCTGCATAGAGCTATCATTCATTTCGGTGGTACAATGTGATGGCTTCCATTCGAAAAGGGCTGTGTGTTTATGGGAGAGATAATGAACAGCTTTAGGAGAGGAGATGTAATAATTCCAGAGCTATATAACAGATTTTCTTTTGTTCATTTTTGCATTGGGAAATACACAAAGGCACATTTGCCAGAGAACAAGTAATGAGAAATTAGATGTTGCATCACCATTAAGGAAGACTTTTGTAACTTTTTATTCATGGTTTTGGTATACACAAAATACAAATTTGCAAACAGCGAAAGGTATATGTAGAAGAAGATAAAAAGGGGCAAGTAGAAATAAATGAATGCTATTTTTCCAGAAAAATAAACCATTTAAAAATAATCTATGAATTTTCTTGCCCAATACAACACCCAGTACCAAAGGAACCCTGTGGTTTGGGTCTAAAGCTGGCCATAGACGCAAAGATTTAATCTGAAGGTTAGTGGCAGGTCGGAAGATGGGGATGTCCGATTGTACGATGATTAGCACGATCGGACATCCCCATCTCCCGACCTGCCACTAAACTTCAGATTAAATAAAGTAGTAAAAGTACAGATCAGCCAATCTCTACCCCTGACAGGGATCGTACGAAAGTTGTGTCTGACAAAACCTAATGACAGTCTCCCACTGAAAATCCACAATTGGCAATACACGCAGAGATATTATCAGCAGCCGACAGAAATTTTCTAACCTGTCTGTTCGACCAAACGACCGTTCGGCATGGCACGATAAATGCCAGGACACTCCACACACGATACGAAACTCGTACGAATACAGGATCCGTACGATTGGATCGTTGCCTCTATGGCCAACTTTATTCAGCTCTTCTGCCTAAAACAAACCACCAGTACCAGTTGAGTTTCCCAGAACTAATAAGGGTGTCAAGTATCAGTGAAGAACAAAATCAGAATCAGGTCACAGAAAACATCAGAGCTGGTAGCTTTCAGCAAAACTCAAGCAGAATGTTGTCTACAAGGAAGTGCATCCAGCTACTCTAGAAAGGAGACCTGTAATGTGCTGTAAGCTATTGTTTTTACCATGTTTATAAAGGCTGTGGGGAGCTGAGAGCTTCATACAACTGAGCAATACCGTAGCCAAGAATCTGCAGCTGGAATCCCTATGGCAGAGATAAGGCAGAGGGTCAATAAATAGCAGGTCCTAAGGGTAATGACACACTACTGTTCTGTTTACTGTGATTAAAATGCCTGGAACTGCTAGCAGTGCTTAATATGATCCTGTATGTTTTAAGCAACTGTCTTCTGCAGCTTACGGAGGATGGTAAGGTTAGGCTCCTTTGAATTATGACAAACCAACACAAGCACAATAATCATTTATTATAAACTGGTCTGTAATGTATTTCTATCTCTGTATTTAGGGTAAGGATATTAAAAATGAAAATATACACAATTTAAATATAAAAATATGATATATGCATTTATTTCCTTATAATGTACTATAAAATAATAGATCCTAGCCTATTTCTGAAGTCAACAAAGCAATTACAGCTCATACATAGATTATTAAAACATGATATACAGAGAGAAAATGCTCTGCTCATACAACAAGCTATTGGATTTATATGTTCCTTATATATGGTATATTTTTTTTACCCACTTCCATATAATATAGAACAGAAGACAAATGCTCATTTCTTTATTTCACGTGTATCTGTGTCTTGTTGTCAGTCCTTTGTAATCATCGTCCATCTCTTTTATTCAACATGGAGTGACTTTGTGAAGCAAGAAAAAAATATATATATGTTTGGTGTGGAATTTATATAGGCAACGTACATCTTCATTAAACAATCATGTGAAATCAGGTTAATAATAAAATGCAGTCTGTAAACTCAAAAGCCAATAATCCCCAGCATTCGCATGGTTTTTACTGCATAATAAAAGCAGGAATGATGCAGGCAGTGGGACAGATTTAAGTTTGTTTTCCAATTTTCCAATTTGTCTTGAGCAGTATTTCTAAAGCTCACGAAAGGTTGAAGCCTTGGACTATAAAGATACATTGAAACATTACAAACTTCACAAGGCAAAAACACAACGAACTGTGAAATCCTCTTGACAGCATAGATTGCTGGCTGGCTCTAACCTGCTTCCATCAACTTGGGGCTCAGAAAATTCCTTTTTTTGTGGTTTTATGGAAGCTGCACAAAGCAGCAACAAAGTGTCAGGCAGGTAAAACATTAATGAAATGGCAACTGGAGAAAATGTCTTTCAGTGCAACAATGATCCTCTTTACAGGGAAAATATACTTCTATAAATAATTTGTGTGCATCTTGCAATTATTTTGACTTAAATGGACTGTAAAATGTGAGGTTATAGCATAGGTTCCTACAACAAACCATTCCATCTCTGTTTGTATATTCAAATGAAAGCAGCAGGCCTGCTGAGACATTGTCCTTAGACAGCTATAGATATACAGTAGCTTCAGGCAGACTATATTGGTAGATAAAGAAAAAATAAATTAGATCTGCCTAGCCTAACGCCATTTAGCTGCTGTTAAACTACACCTGCAACTCCTAGTACATGTATGGAACCTGATATCCAGAATGCTTGGGACCTGGGGTATTATGGATAACGGATCTTTCCGTAATTTGGATCTTCTTACCATAAGTCTATCAAAAAATCATTTAAATATTAAATAACCCCCAATGGGCTGGCTTTGCATCCAATAAGGATTCATTTTATCTTAGTGTGAATAAAGTACCAGGTACTGTTTTATTATTATAGAGAAAAAGGCAATAATATTTGAAATTTGGATTATTTAGATAACATTGTTAAAACTGATAAAACCTTCTTAGCACCTTCAGTTGGCTGTGGGTCTTGTTCTTTGATTTAAGGGCTCTAGCTGGGAACACTGAAAACATTATTGTCACCATCTTGCTACACTGTTGTTATCTCACCCTACTGTCCCAATCTGCCCTTCCTCACGGTTGTACTGTCACCATCTGCTATTACTATCAAGCCCTACTGTTACCTTCCTGCTCTTCAATGACCTTACCCTTCTTACGTTTAGCTACTGCTCTGTACTAATATCAACCCCATAAAGCTTACTAGTTACAAATTTCTGTATACATATTTATGCTCAATTATGCAAAAGAAGGGTCTGATTTACATAAAATTAAATTTTGCCTAAAATGCAGTATTTATAATGAAATTCCTTGTTGAAGTTTTGGTGTCACGTAATTTGGGTGCCACATGATGTGTTGCTTAGTAAAGCATTAGTAACTTGACAAAATGAGTATGTCAGAGCATAGTTACACCCCCCATATGTGGATAATTTTTTGACTAGTGAATCTGGGGCATTTCACTTCTACTTTTTCTACTTTTACCTTATATGAGTTTCTACTAGAAATTCGCGAAACGGCGCAGCATCTCGTTTTGGACGAGGCATCCGTTTTTGTATGCGGGCGTCCATTTTTGTATGCGGGCGTCCATTACCGCTGGTGTCCATTTTTGGACACTGTCCAATTTTTGGTCGCTGGCAATGGGCGCTGGTGTCCAAAAGTGGACGGTTAATTTTCGCCCGGGCGAAATTTTTCTGGCGTTTTGTGAATTTATTCACCTGCGGCAAATCATGGGATTTCACCACAAATAAATTGGCCCTTCACTATAGTTACATAGTTAAATTGGGTTGAAAAAAGACAAAGTCCATCAAGTTCAACCCCTCCATATTAAAACCCAGCATACACACACACACACACACCCAACCACCCCTACACTCTTTCACACAAACCATATGCCCATAGCTATACTAAATGTAGAGTTTAGTATCAAAATAGCCTTTGATATTATGCCTGTCCAAAAAATCATCCAAGCCCCTTTTGAAAGCATCAACAGAAAGAGCCATCACAACATCACCCGGCAGTGCATTCTACAACCTCACTGTCCTCACTGTGAAGAACCACCTACGCTGCTTCAAATGAAAGTCCTTTTCTTCTAGTCTGAAATGGTGTCCTCTGGTGCTGTGATCCTCTTTATGGGTAAAAAGGTCCCCTGATATTTGTCTATAGTGTCCTCTAATGTATTTGTAAAGTGTAATCATGTCCCCTCGCAAGTGCCTTTTTTCCAGAGAAAACAACCCCAACCTGGACAGTCTCCCATCATAATTTAAGTCTTCCATCCCTCAAACCAGTTTACTTGCACGTCTCTGCACTCTCTCCCGCTCATTTAAATCCCTCCTAAGGACTGGAGTACAAAACTGCACTGCATATTCCAGATGAGGTCTTACTAGGGATCTATAAAGAGGCATAATTACGTTTTCATCCCTTGAGTTTATGCCCTTTTTTATGCAGGACAGAACTTTATTTGCTTTAGTAGCTACAGAATGAAACTGCCCAGAATTAGACAACTTGTTATCTATAAAAACTAGTGATGGGCGAATTTATTCGCCAGGGGCGAATTTGCGGCGAATTCCCGCGATTCGCTGCTGGCTAATCAATTCGTGAAACGCAAGCAAAAATTTGGCAGCAAAATGTGCCCAAAAAAAACCGAGTTGACGCGACGCGCGCCGAAAATTACACGACGCATCTTAAATTACGCGTCAAAAACGACGCGCGACTCGTTTCGCAAATTTTTTCGCGAATTTCGCTGGAAATTCGCAAATTTTTCGGCGAAATGGGTGAGATTCGCCCATCACTAATAAAAACCCCAAGATCCTTCTCACTTAAGGAAACTCCCAACACACTGCCATTTAGTGTATAACTTGCATTTATATTATTTTTGCCAAAGTGCATAACCTTGCACTTATCAACATTGAACCTCATTTTCCAGTTTGCTGCCCAGTTTCCCAACCTAGACAAATCACTCTGCAAAGTGGAAGCATCCTGCAAGGAACCTATAGCTCTGCACAATTTAGTATCATCTGCAAAAATAGAAACCGTACTTGCAATGCCCACATCCAGGTCATTAATAAACAAGTTGAAAAGCAAGGGACCCAGTACAGAGCCCTGCGGTACCCCACTAACAACACTGGTCCAATTAGAAAATGTTCTATTTACCACCACTCTTTGTAGTCTATCTTTTAGCCAGTTCTCTATCCAGTTACAAATACTATGTTCCAGGCCAACATTCCTTAATTTAACCAGTAACCTTCTGTGTGGCACTGTATCAAATGCTTTAGCGAAGTCTAAGTAAATCACATCCACAGCCATCCCAGAATCGAGGTCCCTGATTACCCTCTCATAAAATTAAATTAAGTTAGTCTGGCAAGATCTATTACGCATAAAACCATGCTGGCACAGACTCATAGTATTGTTATTTGCTATGAAGTCCAGTATCCTATCCTTTATTAAACCTTCGAAAAGCTTTCCTACCACTGATGTCAGACTTACTGGACTATAGGTTTTAAGGGAGAGAATGGGATCCCTTTTTTAATAGCGGCACCACATTAGCAATTCGCCAGTCTCTCGGCACCATGCCAGACCTCAATGAATCCTGAAAAATTAAGTAGATAGGTTTGGCAATCACAGAGCTAAGCTCATTAATTACCCTGGGATGAATCCCATCTGGCCCTGGACATTTGTTTATCTTAACATGTTCTAGTTTCTTTTGACTGCAACGCTGCATTATATTTTTTATTACTTTAAAACAATTTAATTTTTTGATGTTACTGTTCCTTTAATAGCTCCATCATGAGAGATTCGAGATCAGTGGAATCTCTGCCAATTCCATTCTGGTCAGTGGTCTGTAACATTCATCAACAGATATCATAGGTCGATCAGAATCTCAGACCAGACTGTTTGTGTCACCTTTCACTCATTTGGCTAGAAATAGAGCATCATCAAGCTGAAAACTGACAAACTGCCTGTTCTTATGTGTCTGGCTTTCATATGCCCAGAGATAGCTGCCTTGACAATAATGCAATCTACGTACTTTTTTTATATTTCTAAATCTACAAATACAGAATGACATGGGTATATTCCTGCCATGAGGCCATCTTAAATAACTTTTGCAGAAATGTAAAACTCTGCCTGAATAAGCTTCAACAAATCAGAATAGTTATAGGGATAAAAAAAATTAAATACAACTACAGTGTCTTCTATGCATAGTAAGTTTCATGGCTTACACCATTCGAACAGCTTCAGACACAGAACACAAAGCAACTAAACAGTAAAATGGGCCATTCCGATAATCTAATTCGGCAGACAACATCAGAATGAAAATGCATGAACGAGAAACCAATTACTGCTCCAAAGAGTTATGACCAGAAAACACATTATAATGAGTACAGTTTTAAAATGCAGTACAAAATGTAACATGCTGTGATAGCTCTACAACTAAATCTGTAACAGCCAGTTAGTTCCTTACTATGTCCAGAACTTTCAAAATAGTTCTAGATGCACAGCTACGGCTCTTGTCGTGAACATGGTCCAAGATGAATAATATGGGCATATTGTGGATGGTTTATAAGAAGCTTGCTTTGTTTTTAGCTGTCAACAATATAGGATCCGTTATCTGGAAATCTGTTATTCAGAAGCTCTAAAATATGGGAAGGCCATTCTCGCAGACTAATTTTTTTCAAATAATTGAGATTTTTACAAATTTATTTAGTTTTTATCTGTGATAATTAAAAAGTACCTTGTACTTTTTCCAAACTAAGATAAAATGAATCCCTATTGGAAGAAAAGCCAGCATATTGGATTTATTTACTAAGGGCCCAAGTGAATTTTCGACTAAAATTAGAATTTTGAAAATTAAAATTTCAAAGTCATTTTGGGCTACTTCGACTATGGAATAGCCCAAAATTCGATTTGAATTTAAAATATTTGAAAATGTGAAAATTCAAATTTCAAAGTACTGTCTCTTTAAATTCCCTTTTTTCACTTCGCCACCTTAAAGCTGCCGAATTGGCATCTTAGCCTATGGGGGACCTCCTAGAGCCTGCCCCGAGTCCTGAGAATTGAAAGGATTTTGGTTGAAACTGTTCGAATCGTTCAAATCGAACAATGCGTTTGAATGATTCGAACAAGTTAAATTCGATCTAAAATGGACCTACAGTATCTGGTCCATTCTCGATCGAAATGCCCCCCCCAAAGTTTAACTTCTAAATTCGACCCTTAGTAATTCTGCTGCTTAATGCTGAAATGTTACAATAGACGTAGGGGCATAATTATTATGCTGTGTAAAATTAAATTACCTGGAAAAATGGTGTAAAAAGCTGTATAAAATAAATGGGCAAGGCATGTGTAATTTTACACTATGCGAATACCAGTTTTTACACCGGTTTTTAACATTGCTTCTGACAGAAGTCACTCTAAGAAAAAAACACTGGAAAAATTTACTCTGGTTTTTTACACAGTGGACCCTGGAGATGTGTGGTGTTTTTTACACAGCATAATAAATAAGGTATGAAGAATTAAAGAAAGATTTACCTGGAAAACTCCAGGTTCCCGAGCATTCAGGATAACAGGTCCCATACTTGAAATGATATAAAGTAGATTGTTATTTTATGATTTTGTATTTTCATGAGGGATGCAATGAATCCACTATTTGGGATTTGGCCGAATACCGAACAGAATCTGAATTCTAATGCAAATTAGGGGTGGGAAAGGAAAAAGTGTGAACATTTTTTTCACTTCCTTATTTTGTGATGAAAAGTAACGCTATTTCCCTCCCCTAATTTACATTTGCAAATTAGGATTTGGTTTGGTCAAACACAAGGATTCGCCCGCATCCGAATACTGCTGAAAAAGGCAGATTCCTGGCTGAATCCCAAACCAAATCCTGGATTCATTGCATCTCTAATTTACATATTTTGTTTTATATTTTTTATGTTTCACACAATGTGCAGCTGCAGAACATCACATAAAACTCACTGGTGTCACTGCATATATGGAAATGGATGTCTTAGTGCTACCCTTGTGACAAACAAATGTCCTTATGGTTATACAGCATATAGCTTTCCTGGCTCACCTGGCTTCATCTTGGCATCAGGCACTAAGTGACCCTGCCAGCAGTTTCTACAGATTTATTTGCATAAAAAAAGACTCTAGTGTAGCTAATGATCTGCAAGGCAATTTCTTGGAATTTAACAACTATTTTTGTTAAAATCTTCATCTTATAATTAATTGGAAGCACTATAAGTAGGGCACACCAGCAGTGTTGGACTGGCCCACTGGGATACCAGGAAAACTCTTGTTTATAACAAGTTATCCTATCCTATGGTCATTCCCTAATTTTTTATAGGGAAAAATGCTTAATAATGGAAGAATATAGTAAGTAGATATAAAAGACTAGAAGAATGAAAAGGTTGAGTGAGGCAAAGAGGAATAGTTTGGAAAGTGGGCCCATGGACTAAAGTTTTCTGGTGGGCCCATGGTCTAAGGTTTTCTGGTGGGCCCCTGGCATCCCAGTCCGACACTGCACACCAGTCTGTACTCAGGGGATAATTATGCCTGTATGCACCTTCACAGCCTCTCTTTAAATTTTTTGGCAAGGGATCTGCAATTGTTTCCCAATTCCAGTCACTGCTGTTTTTTCATCAGAGGAGCTGTGATGGTCAACGTGCATGTAATCCTTTTGCTGTGTCATAGACCTTAGACAACATATACTAAGAATCTGTATATATGTAAAAAAAAGAAAGATGGGCAGCAGGTGGCTCCTATTGACTGAGTGATAGTTCTGTGACATTTCCTTAGCTTCTGCTTGGTGTCTCCTAGATTACAGCTTCTTGCTTGCTAATAATATTCACTGTTAAAAAAAATATCTGCACAGAACACTGAACTTGAATAACCTCTCAGCTTTTCGATGCTGCCTTGTTTTTTATTCAATTTGTCAGCTGTTGTGGCTTAGGGCATCTCTCTTAGGGGGAAATTCACTAAGGTGCGAAAATTTGCTAGCGTTGGCTTGGCGGGAACTTAAGCGTATAATAGAAGTATATGTTACAGCCACTACATTCCACTACACAAGCCCAGGAAACCTTTAATCAATAACATAAAGTTGTCCTATTGCCCTACATGTGCCCCCTGTATACTTGAGTTGCCATATGTTAGAAAATGAAGGGGTGAAGGAGGGTAACCCCCCCAAAAAAAACGATCTTTTTCAGACTATCACCCTAGAAGGGTAAAACACGCCAGCGTTTTTTTGGGACTTAGAAACATTTTCCAATTTTTTTTTTCAGACTCCTATCTATTGTATTGAACCTTGCAAGGTCTGACCAGGCGAAGTAAAGTCTAGCGTAAGTGGTAACGTTCAGGAAAATGTTGATCTTAGTGAATTTGCGTAATTACGATCCTTCGTCAGTGCGCAACTTCGCCTGGTGTAAGGGTGCGAAGTTGCGCAAGTCTATCTACTATGCTAGCGAAAATTCCCCAGAGTCGGTGTTAGTGAATTTGCGAAGTTGCAAAATGACATCATGCTGGCTAATTAGTGCTAGCGTTAGACGCTTTGCGCTTTAGTGAATTTCCCTAATCTTCATGTTCCTCAGACATCAACATTTACAGGGTTAGGGCTCCTAGGCAGGGTCACCGACACTATGGACAGTTTTCTTTATAACTGTATTGCTAATAATTTAAATAGAAGATGGATTACTGACACACACAAGGCATTCCCACTATCCATACATTTCTTCTGGTATCTATTGTTGACCTGCAGCATTGTAGCATTACTGCAAATATAAATAAGGCCTACCATGTGATATATAAATGATGTTTAATAGGGGACTTGCTTAGTTTATTCATCAATTTCAATTGTATAAATTAATAATAAATTGCAGAATAATGTCCTAGTTCAATTTTCCAGACTACATTTAGTAAGTCTTCCTCTCCTGATGATGACCATCTTCAGTCTTTGGGTACAACTCACATGTCTCTTGACAGGACATGTTGTAAAAAAAAAAAACACTAAGTGGGCCCAGATGTTGAACAGGCATATAGAGCGTGCACATCTACAGAGTAGAGTTCCAGTTTCATTAATATACTGTAGTATACCCCTCAAAAATGGTTGGACTTTTAACACTCTTTAAAGTGGACCTGTCACCCCAAAAAAATATTCCATATCCTATTTCATCCCATTCTGAATAAGTTCTGCATTCTGATTTTTTTTCTGATCCTATAGTCTCGTAAGACTTTCAATGCACAAGAATTTTTCAGGAAAATGTAATGATAAATGGGGACAAAAGTCCTTAAGTTAGAATAGCTTTCCAAAAATAAAATAAATTTGGATTTTGATAAATAACCCACTAAATATACAGGTATGTGACCTGCTATCCAGCCTGGGGTTTTCCGGATAAGGATCTTTCTGTAATACGGATCTTCATGCTTCAAGTGTACTTAAAAAATCATTCAAATATTAATGAAATGCAATAGGATGGTTTTGCCTCCAATTAGGTTTAATTATAGCTTTGGATCAAGTACAATGTACTGTTTTATTATTACAGATAAAAAGAAAATAAATGTCACTATGTGATTGAAATGGGGTCTATAGGTCATGGCCCTCCTGCAAATCAGAATAGGTCTAAACTGGGATTCACAAAAGGCCCTGCCATTCCAAGTAGACAGGCCTAAGCAGACCTCCACCAGCCCAATAAATAGTGACTGTCTATGGCAATTTACAGCAACCCTTTGGCATTTAACAGAATTCACAGATTGTCAGTCTGGGCCTGATTCAGAACTTTCTGGATAACTGGTTTCAGGATAATGGATCCCATACCTGTATACTGTATTTATTGCAATATGAATATAAATAAGAATATATGAATGAAGAGCCTATAATAAGATTTCAGTAACTGAAGAGCAATGGAGGGCTTTATGAATTACAGCATATTCTATAAATTAGTTTAGATGATTGGGTTTGGGGGATGCAGTAAATTTGTGACAAATTATATATGTGACAAATGGCAGTGACAAAATCTGAGCCTATATAGATTTTAAAGTGAAACCAGACTCCTGAATACTGCAAAGTAATAAAAAGCTATTGGATGGCACTGGTCTGAAGTTGGCGCTAACAACAGAAAGGAAATAATAAGGGCTATATCTACGTGTGCATATTAAGAATTAAGATTGTAAATTTTAAAAGAACAATTAAGATTGTAGACTGTAATAATTAAATATTGCTGCCTAATCAGGGGCGTAACTACAGAGGAAGCAGACCCTGCGGCCGCAGGGGGGCCCTGGAGGTATAGGGGGCCCATGAGGCTCTCATTCATATACAATATCAATACATACTGGTAAAACAGGACAGCCTTTGGATATGTTGGGGGCCCTAAAAATAATTTGCTGTGGGGCCCAGTAACATCTAGTTATGCCACTGTGCCTAATGTATTCTGGAGAGTATTGCTAAAGTAGCAGAGGGGACAGCTATAGTCTAGAAACTTTGGAAGGACTGGACAATCACTAAGCCTTTAAGACATGAGCACTGAGACAAAGAACTGGTGGAGTTCAGCCAAACTCCTGTATTGCAATGGAGAAAATGCCAGAAGATAATAGGGACATGCTGGTTCAAATGAAGAATAGATTAAACGGGCTGCCTAGCTAGAGCAATTAGTTCTTTTTTTGTCTTTCTTTTCTGTCATTTTATATTTTATTTTATAAGGACACCCTTTTCATATAAAAGGACATTTTAGTTGGAACAGGTGAAAGTCTTATTATGAGGCCATTTAATTCAGGAAATTAAATGCTTATTTGAACAGTGTATTAGAATGTTATGTAACTATTTAAGCTCTTCTTGACATCGTTCTGTTTGACTATTTGTGTTTTAATTAAACTGTCATCCGTTAATTAATTGATTGGGTATTTGATGTTAATACACCCTGCTTGATACAAAGCCCCTATAGAGCAGATGTAGCTCCTTTTGCAGGTTCATTTAAATAGAATTTGCATATGCCCAGTGCCCTTTAATTTGTTATTTACGTAAATATTTAATGTAGCCTGGATGATTTCATTTCAGTGAAGGGGGTATTACATTTAAAAAACATTCAACAATTTGCAGAAATATGAATTGAAAAGGCATCCTGTGCTTTAACTATGTATGTTCTTTTTCTCTTAAACTTAATATACCCACTGTTGCAATGAAATATGTTTACTTTAAAGAACTATACCATACTGTGGTAGAATTTAAATGAATGTGATCTTTGATTTAAAAAAAAAAAAAAAGTTTGACCTTTTTGAAATTCTTCATATAACAGACAAAAGGGTGACTTTTAAATTCATTATGTCTCTTCCTTCCCCCTGCAGCTTTGTTAGGCTGCCAGGGAGGCCATACTTTCCTCTGTTCGGTGCACTAGAGGATGGTATAATTCACTGGAGTGACAGGAAGATCTGTTGTTTTTCTTCCTCACATCATTAAGCTGTATTATTAAAGGGTATTTTAAATAGCTAATAAAATGCCAAGCAATATGCACTCTATATGAAAGGGGAACTTGCCTTTCTCATACAAGTGTCTACCATACTGTCACATTAAAGCTGAAGAGTATGAAAATAACTGCATAAATGTTCTTCCTAGATGCAACAATTTGGCCATGGCCATACCCAGTGAAATTGTATCACAGTCTCCAAATTGTCTGCAGGTCTTTTTTTATTTTATTATTTAAACATTAGCAAATGCACCAAAAAAATACACATTCACTAACAGTTTTTCACACTTTGCAACTAAGTTTCTCCCATGAATACAGTGCTGCATATGCTCAGTCGCCTTGCATTCATGATGGGCAAACAAAAGTTAAAGGACCAGTAACATCAAAAATTAAATTGTTTTAAAGTAATAAAAATATAATGCAGTGTTGCCCTGCACTGGTAAAACTGCTGTGTTTGCTTCATAAACACTACTATTGTTTATATAAATAAGCTGTTGTGTAGCCATGGAGGCAGCCATTCAAAGGAGAAAAGGCTCAAGTCACACAGCAGATAGCAGATAATCTCTGTAGAACATAATGTTATCAGTTATTCATTACTTATCCTGTGCCATATAGCCGTTTTTCAATTTCTGCCGTTGCTACTTAGCAGCTTGTTTATAGTAGTGTTTCTGAAGCAAACAGATTAGTTTTAACAGCGCAGGGCAACACTTTATAATATTTTCTTTACTTTAAAACACTTACATTTTTTGGTGTTCTTTGTTCCCATATTTTAACATTTATCAGATGGCCAGTTATACTGCCCCTTTTGTTCAAGTTTAATTTGCCATTTCAAGTCCTCAGATATGTTTTGGGAAAGAATATGTGAGGGTACCACACTATTCTTTATCACTCCAAATGCATACATTGAAATTCAACACTGGTGGACTTTGTATTTCCCTCTATATTTCTGGACTATACAGGAGCTGCATTGTTTTATTTTTTGTTATGCCTCTGAATAATAATACAGGTATGGGACCTGTTATCCAGAATGTTCAGGACCTGGCGTTGTCCAGATAAGGGACTTTTCTGTAATTTGAATCTTCATAACTTGTCTATTAGAAAATCATGTAAACATTAACTAAATAAACCCAATAGACTGTCTCTGCTTCCAATAAGGAGTAATGATATCTTAGTTTGGATCAAGTACATGTTACTATTTTATAATAACAGAGAAAAAGGTAATCAATTTTAAAAATCTGAATGATTTGATTATAATGAAATCTATGGGAGATGGCCTTTCTGTAATTCTGAGCTTTCTGGATAATGGGTTTCCAGATAATGGATCCCATACCTGTAACACAATCAAAACAAAAAAATAGAAAGAAGACCCCCAAATCAAATAATCTGTAGTTATTTTAAACCACATAAATTCAAACATCCCACATGTAAATATTTATTTACAAAGCAGTCTGATGTTTGTGCTGTGATTAAGCCTATGATTAAGTGCTGTTTGCCAAAATGCACCTGGTTATTTTAATTCTGTTTTGTCAGTAACGAAGTGGTTCCTTGGAAGAGCATATCTCTACTAATAATAATCCAATGCCATAAATATAAAATTCTAAATATTGTATAAATGCATTTCGAACTGTTGAACTAATTACAAGTACTGCTAATTGTTTATAACTAGGCATCATATTCCAAAATCAACAGAGACCACTTTCTTCTACAGTGGTGTTGAGAACTTGTATAGCATTGGTGTGGCTCCTGCAGAGTGAGAATTGACTGCAACTGGAATGCTGCAGCAACTAAATGGTTAATTATTTGCATTGTCTATACAAGTGAATTAAAGTAGAGTTTGTAGTTGCACCGTCAAGCTTGACCTTTGGTGTCTCTTCGTGACTTTTTAAAGGACATGTGTTATTGTCGATGTAAAATGGGCTCCTAAGTAAGTTTCTTGGTATTCAATATATATCCTTGGAACAGACCTAAGACATCAAACCAACATTAGAAATATGCTGTCTTACTCGGATACCGTACAAAATTGCTTCAGGTTTATAGAGTAATGTTTTAGATTCAATTTTGACCAAGATACATATTTATTTATTGATACAGAAGCCAGGTGCACCTTTACATAAATCTTTAAATGGCAAAGCTTTTTTCAGTAGGGCAGATAAAGCATCAATGTTTCTACATTAATGTATAGGGTCCTACCATAAGAATTCAGTGCTTGATTCCATCCCCCCTAGCATTCACAGAATTCTTTTCCTAGGTATAGAGATGATTACTATTGGTAAATATACCGTATCCATTTGTGCGCAGTGGAAAATGAATTCTAGTGGTGGAATGACATATATATTTGGGAAATTGGAAAACATTTTTAAGAAGAAAGCTGTTTTGCTGCAGATGCAAGTGTGCTTGCCTGTGTGCCTGGGGTAATGGGTTGCACAGTCTGCATCTTACAGCAATACAGTGCAGCACAAGGTAGCCTGGTACTTAACCCATACCATTAGTGATGGGCGAATTTATTCGGCAGGGGCGAATTCGCGGCTAATTCCTGCGATTCGCCGCTGGCGAATAAATTCGCGAAACGGCAGGAAAAATTCGCGGGCAAAAATTCGCTGCCAAAAACGAGTCGCTCGTCGTTTTTGACGCGACGAAAACGACGCGACGCGCGCCGAAAACGACGCGACGCGCGCCGAAAACGACGCGACTCGGTTTGCGAATTTTTTGCCAATTCGCGAATTTCTCTGGAAATTCGCAAATTTTACGGCGAAGCGAAACGCGGCCGTTTCGCCCATCACTACATACCATAGAAGTTCAGGGCTCCATAGCATCTTCCTCACATTAGTGCACTCTAACTTGTGCGTCTGACTGATGCACAAGTGAAGGGGTATAAAACAGGACTTCCATAAGCAAAAAACCTGTTCTGAGTAGAAGACAGGGTGCAAAAAGTAAAATACAGGCCATTTGTCTTCATTTTTCACAGCTTGCATATAGTAAACAATAACTACAATCCTCTTTGCAAGTTCGCAAAACCTACATTAAATAAGCATAATAAAAAGAAAACTTGTTTTTGTCAGGATCGCGCAGCCCGGAGTCTTACCTGCAGCTCCGGGTGGCGCTTCCTCTCTTCACCGGTGTCGCTCCCACAATGGCGGCGCCCATCGCCACCACGTGGGTAGCGGTGCCGGTGTAATGACGTCATAGCGCTGCAAAGCTGCGGTGTGCTGGCCTCGTGCGCCTGTGCCGTTTTGAAGCCAAATTTAAATATTTAAAGGCGCATTGGATGCCATTATGGCGCCCAATTATAGGAATTGTTTGCTATCGTTCCTGGGTGCTATTTTGATCCTGTTTCCTGTATTTTGACCTTTTGCTTGGACTGTGTATTGCTTTTGCCTTCTAATATAAACCTTTTGCCTGGACTTTACCTTGATTCCTGCCTGATCCTTGCCTGTACCGCGTTATTGGAACCTTAACCCCTAAGCTTCCTCCTTGGTCTCTACTACTTCCCTAGGGTGCCTACTAGGCCTACCCTGACAGTTTTCAGTGCCTGTATGCATTGCATTGGCACTACATAGTTTGCCCATGTGAAAGCTTGTTCTGTCTCAAGGGGATGCCCTCATGCCACTCTAAGCCTACCCTTCACCAGTACAGCACTGCCAGACAAAGGTTGACCAGTTTTTACGAAAAATGAAAGGGAATTTGAGCTTCATTCTGAAGAGCAAATACCTTCACCTTTGGCTGTGAAATGCAGGTCATGGGTGCAAAGTTTCATGTCATATGGTTTGCAAAACATATATTAACGGGATAGTGTAATGGGAAGTTTTTTTTTTTTTTCCAAAATGCATCAGTTAATAGTGCTACTCCAGCAGAATTCTACATTGAAATACATTTCTCAAAAGTGCAAAGAGATGTTTTTAGATTTAATTTTGAAATCGGACATCGGGCTAGACATAATGTCTGTTTCCCAACTGCCCCCAGTCATGTGACTTTGATAAACTTCAGTCACTCTTTACTGCTGTACTGCAAATCGGATTGATTTCACACCCCCTCCCTTTCTCCCCCAACAGAACAATGGGAAGGTAACCAGACAGCAGCTCCCTAACACAAGATAACAGCTGCTTGGTAGATCTAAGAACAACACTCAATTGTATAATCCAGGCCTGCCAGAAAGCAGTTCCATCCTAAAGTGCTGTCTTTTTCTGAAATCACATGATCAAGCAAAACTACCTGATATGGTTGCCTACACACCAATAGTACACTTTCAGGTTCATTAATTAAATGTCATATTGTAGATTGAAATATTTGCAGTGGAAACAGTGTAATTTAGAAATAAAAGCGACATTATAAAAATCATGACAGAATCCCTTTAAATAGGGAAAAAAACTTTTTTGAATTGCGTGTATTTTTCCAGATAGCAACTTAACTCCACATAAGGATAAAATAAAGGCACCTTATCATACATCTAGGCTTAATAATGTTTCTTTTGCATAGAAAGATGAATGTGGTGGAGTTGGTTGTTGGATCTGATGATATATTTTCTAAGCCATTTTCTAAATGCAAGAGAAAAAGAGCCGATCTCAGATGATATAGCTTTCCGTCCGAGTAGCTTTTCATTTGCGTAGTACTGTTGGTCTTCCGAATACAGGGTGGGTAAGGTTATAGCATGCATTCAATTCTGCTAAGGCAATCAGCAAGACTAATTTCTTGGCAAGGCTTTTTGCTACCTTAATATCCTCTTAAGGTCAAAAACACTCACTCCAAACTTAATTGATCATTACCAACAAACGAATGTGCACAGTCAAGCAGGAACTTATAAATCTGTGCTCTCTATTTTTTTTTGAATACGATAGCAATTAGCAATAAATTACTATTTATTCATTGCCTCTTGCATGTTCTGTAGCCCTTATTTTATCTATAGTTGAAGTGGAAGACTAAAGTAGAGCATGGCAACAATGCAAAATAATCTGAATCACACGGAAGCATGTATTAAAGGTATTTAAATGTGTCTTTTTGTAGAAAAACAGCAGTGTTTTTTAGTGTTTGATGGACAATGGTACTGTGGTGGTAAATTTGATTTTTCTGCTTTTTAACAATTACCTATTAAAAGGGTGTGTTACCTTTAAGTTAACTTTTAGTGTGTTATAGAATGGCCAATTCTAAGAAAAAAACATTTTTCTAAGAAAAAAAATGAAAACCAATTGCAAATTCTCTCAGAATATCACTCTCTACATCAGTGGTCCCCAACCAGTGGCTCGTGAGCAACATGTTGCTAACCTACCTCTTCGAGGTTGCTCACAGTGGCCTCAAACTAGTTGCTTATTATTTAATTCCTGCATTGGAGGCAAGTTTTGGTTGCATTAAAACCAGATTTATAGCCAAACAGAGCCTTGTGTAGGCTGCCAATCCACATAGGCAGGGCTGGGCCAAGGGGTAGGCAGAGTAGGTATGTGCCTAGGACGCAACGCTGGGAGGGCACCAGGCACATACCTCCTCTGTCGCCTACCCCCAATCAGGTCCCATCTCTGCCTGACTCACTGTGCATGCACGCAAATCCTAGCAAATCCTACTGACATATGGAGGAGTGGATTACTAGATTACTGGTTCATATTCACATTGATTTGTATTCTTTATGGTTATTTTCTAAAACCCAGTAAAATGACTCCTGAACTGCCTTCTGGTTTTCTAGGGGATACAAAAATCATCACAGGCCAGAAACAACCTTGCGTTGCTATGGTCTCTACATTAGCAACGACAGTCTTTAGCACAGACAAAAAAAAGGTTTGTATTTCACCCACAATCCCAAAAGTTTGCTTACCGAACAAAATAAATATTTCACAGCACCCCCCCCAGCCTGATTTCTCACATCAGAACTGGTTCCAGGGTGGAGCCAAACCCTTTGCAGGCTGGGAATTCTTATAACAACCTGGATCAGCAGATTAGATTCTGCTGAGCTAGTTAAATTGCCTATGAGCTGACTGCATTACTAGAAACAAACTGTTCAAACCTGGAACAGACATACACACCATCCTGCACAAATCCACAAACCTACTATATATATATATATATATATATATATATATATATATATATATATATATATATATATATATATAGACAGACAAATGCAAGAGGTCCTCTGCACTCAACCCATTATCAATATATTTAAGACATTGAGACATTCTGTGCATACAGCTACTAAAAAATGCCTTACCCTTTAAACAACAGGGATTGTTTGTCCATATACTGCAACACATTTAAGCTGGCCAACTACGTCAAAGTCATCCCATATCTGGCCAGTCCCACGCTCAATTTTCATCTGATGCACAGAATGTCTCAATGTCTTAAATATATTGATAATGGGTTGAGTGCAGAGGACCTCTTGCATTTGTCTATATGTATTTTGTGGTCACAGCCTCATTGCACCCCCGCCTGATGGTTTTAAAAATTAGTGGTGAGCACAACTTTTTCCTGTTTGTTGTAGTTATACTGGAGCAGTGACCAGCTCTTTGTTGTAGCCCCCACCCTTCCCAGCTATAGTCAGGTGATCCCACTGGTGTCTAATAAAAGGGCATCCATGATTGGGAGTTTTACTTTGAAAGCAGCAAGTAAATTGCAGGTAAAACTTAGTCCCTTTGTAAAATGTTTAATGAAGTAATGGAATTCTTAGTGAATCAGATGAAAATTGAGCATGGGACTGGCCAGATATGGGATGACTTTGACGTAGTTGGCCAGCTTAAAAGTGTTGCGGTATATGGACAAACAATCCCTGTTGTTTAAAGGGTAAGGCATTTTTTAGTAGCTCTATGCACAGAATGTCTCAATGTCTTAAATATATTGATAATGGGTTGAGTGCAGAGGACCTTTTGTATTTGTCTATATGTATTTTGTGGTCACAGCCTCATTGCACCCCCGCCTAATGGTTTTAAAAATTAGTGGTGAGCACAACTTTTTCTTGTTTGTTATATATATATATATATATATATATAGCATATCTGCATTGAGTATCCCCACTGTCGTATATTATTACAGGAGTTACATGAACTTACTTAGGCAGTGGAACTCTGAGGCAACTATTAATACCCTCATATTTCACAACAGGGAGTGCATTATTTTTTATGAAAAAATAATCATTTGACACAGATGACATCACTGAGCACTTATTATAAGAGATGACATTGCAAAACACTGTTTGCAAGAATGTTACCATATATATGGTTCTTTAACAATATAGTACACAAGTCGATAACCAATATTGGATTTTTTTGCTCCAGCCACAGCATATATTGCAGGGACATTCAAACTATTGCCATTCAGTTTTTAATAACAACTCCCAGCTTTCCTCAACATTCAAAGCTGTCACAGTGTATGAAATGTCACTGAATATCACTGCAGGGCTTTTTTACACTGCAGGCTTGGGGGTTTCTACAGACATAAATGTGTTCAGATTCCAGGTGAATATAACTCTGGTCTAAGCTGCATCAAGCTGATTCTGTTCATCATTGTTCATCCACTTGGCAGAATTGAATGGACACGTACGTATTCTTGGATATGCAGATCCTACCGCTCAAGTTTGTGGCCTTTGCAGATATTCAATATCAAACTGGATCTGATCACATACTAAGACAGATTCATTTATTTATCACAGAGGGATTTAATTGGACCATCTGACTTGACCCCAAGTGAACCAGATAAATGTCTGCAAAGGGAATGAGGCCTTATGCGCTGACTTATTTTCCCTTTCAACAGATTTTTACAGAACTGCATGAGTTTTATTTGTACTGATGAGAAGTATACAGATGTGTCTTGCACACTATATTGATTTAATAGGAATTTAAAGCAAACTTCATGCTTCCTATGACATTTTCTAAACATCAATCTTAATCTACAATGCCACCCTTAGTTTACATCTTGTCTAGACCTCATGCGACGTGCAATGTAATATTCATATTCTGATCAGCTACCCCTTAATTATCCCAAACTACTGAAATTATTTTGCTTTGAGTTTCTCTGATAAAGATAAACATTTAATCTGAGTTGAAGGCTTTGGGAAATGGTGGGGGAGGTTTCTATTATTTTGCATTGCCTATAGGAACATGGCAAAACATAAAACATATTGAAAGTAGTTGCATATATTGCCAAGGCTACCATATTGAATATGTCATTCTTAGATACAGGAAAACTATATGCAAAGAGAAATATAATTATAAAGGAAATTGAATCTCCATATTATAAATGGATGTATAACTATAGAGTTTAGTGGGTTTTTTATGTTTTTCAAATCCAATTACTATAGGTTATTCGGTCTGAGTGTTTGTACTGAAAAAACATGAATGATGGCAAATACAGAAGAGGGTATGGATACGTTATCAAACCAGTCCACTTGACTTACTATGAGGCATTCTGGATCGCTGTTCATTCATGTTTTGTTGTTTAATGGCAAGGTTCAATTGGATCTTATTTTCCCACTGTACAGTGATAATAGGTAGACATTTCTTTTAGTTTTGGCTTTTATGAAGAACGTCTAAGACAAGCTATATATGAGCCCTTACATATATAAATAAGGTGAGAAGCAATAGTGTTTAAATATAAGTTAATTTACTTTCTCTTAAATGAAATAATTGAAACCCTGTGTATATGTAGATGTGCATTTTCTCTTTTAAGAACTATTGGTTCAATAAGACATTTTTACTAGCTGAAAATAATAGACACAACAAACAACTTGTAACGAACTCACCTGGTGGTCTAGTGGGGGGACAGCAGGGACGCCTGCTGCCCCCTCGGCGGGGACGCCCGCCACGCCAACCTCCGTGCGCTGCTTCCTCCTGACTGCCGGCTCCTATGCGCGCGCGCGCGCACTTCCGGGTTCAGTTTAAAGGCGCAGGCGCGCTGACGTATGACGTCAGCGCGCATTGGCGCGAAATTTAAAATGTTTAAAAGGCCAGTTCGGTTATGCTGATTGCCCGTGATAGGATCTGTTCCTGGTGCCTAGTACCTGTGCTGAAAAGCTTCTATTGTTACTGTCTACCTGTATTGACCCTGCCTGGTTGTTTTGACTATTCTGACTTCTGGAACCTGACCCCTTGCCTGATCCCGACTACGATTCTGATTAACCCCTCGTTTGTCTCCCTGGTTTGACTCCTGCCTGATACCGACTCTGATCTTGCCTCATCCTTGTCTGATTGATTACCTGGTTTGACCCCTTGCCTGCCTGACTACTCCTAGCAATCTGCCCGCCTTGAACCGGCCTGTTTGACCACGAACCTGTCTATACCTGTCTGTACTGTGACCTTTGGCCTTATTGACTTTACAGCTGTGCCCCTTTGCTTGCCCAGAACCATTCGCCTTGCATCTCTCGTTTTAAGACCTGGCGGCATCCAATTAGCCAAGGGCTCCTCCCAAGGTGAAAGGCGGCTGTTATAGGCAGAAGCACGAGCCTAGACCAGGGTGCTTGGCATTAGTTCTGGGTTTAGGGTGCCAGCCGTGACACAACTATTTAAGAAATACTGAACAAATAAGCAGTACAGTGCAGAGAATGAATGCCTAGCTACTACCCAAAGTGATCATTAATGCACCATTGCCCATTGAGTTAGAAAAGGCACAGTTGCTGACTGACTCTGACAGTCCATTGTTGCCCTTTGGCTTTTGATCATTTTTATTTAACATCTGGAAAAGCTGCAAATTGGTTTTATATTAGATTTAGGTACACTGTTCCTTCTTCAGTATATTTATAAATTAGCCCAGCCTGATGATTTTAAATACAGCTGGAATGTTACTGGAGGAACATAGAATGGCTTAAATTTTATCCTATTTTGGCATCTTGTTGATAAAGCACTTTGCTTGCTTTGCAATGCTTTCAGAACAAATGACAAAACTGTAATGTGAATTATGGAAAAGCCCACAAAACTACTGCCAGATACCAATTTAATGCTCATTTTCACAATACCATTCCTGACAGCTTCTCTTCTGCATGTTCAAGAGGATAATACCTGCAGCTAATGAAGAGCAAATAGTGACAGGATATGTTTTCAATCTCCTTTCCTTGTGTCTTGCCACCATACAACCGTTTAATTGAGGCAGCGGTTTAGTGCCTTGTAAACAAAGTTTTGTTTGTTTTGTGATACATGCAAAGGATTCTGGGGCAATTTATTTGCAGTGTAAACATGTTGGTTAGAAGTCATTTATTTGACATTCACACAACCATAATGAACTACATAACACACAGCGATTTGGCTACACTGAAATACCCAAAGGACATTAAGTATGAGTCTTAAAACTAAAAGTATTGGAAACAAGATATTTTAACCTCTCGTTTGGGAGTAATATAATTGCATTTTGTGGCTATAGCAGATGCTGGGGACAGCTGGTAGAGGAGCATTTCTTCCATCTAGCTTTTGTACTGTACAGATAAAGCCTTCTATGGAGCTCTTGTAATGTAAAACAATGGCTTTTCTTAATCTGACTGTTGATAGAGTGGATTTTTTTTTGTGTGGGTATGTGTGTGTAATTTTCCAGATTTGTTTAGATTGCAAACATATTTATTATATAAAATCTAGAGAGTAGGCAGCACATGCTTCTAGTTTATTTGAGGCTATGAAATCCAGCCGTGGTGTCTTTGATGACCTTTCTTGGGATGAACCGAATCCAAGAACTGAATCCAAATCCTAATTTGCAAATGCAAATTAGGGCCAGGGAGGGAAATCACGTGACTTTTCGGCACAAAACAAGGAAGTAAAAAATGTTTTCCCCTTCCCACCCATAGTTTGCATATGCAAATTTGGGTTCAGATTCTATTCGGTATTCGGCTGAATCTTTCGGGAAAGATTTAGGAGTTCGCCAAATCCAAATTAGTGAATTCGGTGCATCCCTAGACCTTTCAAATATTAAATTTAGACCAAGGATAAACCTCATAGCCTAACATATCTGGCTTGATACTATTGAGTATAAACCTTTAGTAATTGTTTCAGTACTGGTTACTGTCACATAGAATTGATTTGAGGTTATAAGGGAGTCAGGTACTGCATCCTTCATCTGCGTTTTATAGAGATTTTTACACATGGGTGTTCTTAAGTACAATTGTATATGTGAAGTTACTTTGAAAATGTTTTTATTATAAGACAGGGGCTCAAATCATGTTTGGTGATCTTGATAGTTGTATCAAGCAGTTCAAATCAATATTTTGACCATGCGCTAAAAAAGAAGTTCAAGAGGTGACCTTTCATAATGTCAAGTAGGTTCCTGCCAATATACTGTAGGTATCATATATGCAATTAGATGTAAGTAGGGTACTCATAAGGCACCCAATGTACCTGTTTGGGTAAATACCATGACTTCCAATTTGACTCCAAAACAAGTGGTGAGCAAACATGGAAATCTAAAGAATCACTGTCATATTGGGGCTACCTGCACAATAATTGAATAACAGGGATCAAACACTATTGAGACTGGCTATTGTAGTTTGATACACAATAGCAAAAAGAGAAAGAGAGGTCTATCATGATCTACCAGCACTCTGAGTAGTAAGCCTACAAATATATACTAACCATTACATATGCTGTACATACACATGGTTCATACTGATATAATCTCTAAATAAATTGGCATATATAAACCTATAAATTATATGGTGGTACTTAGCGTGAATGAATATATGTCAGTATTGGTAGGGATTTTGTTATAACAGCAGAACCTGATGTGATGAATCTGAGTACAAACCCTAACTGGGAATAATTTCATGTATATTATTTTATCAGCAATGAAAGTTCCAAGGCAGGAATGGTAAATATATATTCAAGACTTTTTTTAGAAAAAGCATAAGGTTTAGGATCTAGAATAAAATCATGTATAGACTAGTGTGTTGGTGCTTTTATTTTACATATATAACAATTTAGATTGAAGCAATTACCTATACTGATATATATATAGTTACATAGTTAAGTTGGGTTGACAAAAGTCCATCAAGTTCAAACCCTCCAAATGAAACCCAGCATCCATACATACACACTGACCACTCCATATACTCACAAAAACTACATATACTCACATTAACTATAGACTTTAGTAACACAATATCCTTAGATATTATGTCTGTTCAAGAAATCATCCAAGACACTCTTAAAAGCATTAACAGCACCAGCCATCATAACATTATCTGGCAGATCATAAGCAGATCAATATTACAATATATGTCAAAATATAAATGTACTTACAAATACATATACACATTACATTAAATTTCAATTGGAATTTTATGATTAAACAGGCACAAATCAGCAATTATCTATAGTACACCTTATAAACTAGAATGCTTTGCATCTCACAGCTCACAGTCTGAAATATGCCTAAAAAATGAAAAACAAACTTTTACTTATCATAATTCTGAAACTTTTTCATACATTTTCATGCAGGATTCTACATAGCTCTATAACTTAAATATTCATTGAACAGTAAAGGTCAGATTCTCTTGAATGCTATGGGTGTTAAATCCAGAATCTGAGATGCTCTCACAGTCAAAGCAATGCAATATTACTTGTACATTTCAATGCATAACTGTCTCCTTCATCACTGTTATTCCTGCATAAGGACCCTTAAAGTACTCTTTCTATCACGCTTTCCAGATTCTTAAGATGACAAGTCTGAACCGTAGTAATCTTTTCCAAGCAGCCTCCCCCTATGCTTGCGATTGCATGTACCAGAATCTGTCATTTTGTAAATGAGGAACAGTAGATCCATTTCTCAAAATAATACTCCTGCTTCATTTCTCTGTTCCATATGGGTGTTTTTGCTAGTCTACTTAAAATTCTGGATTCAATTAATTTTCTATATTCTTAACATGAGTGTGCCCTCTTAAACATTCATGACAACCATTTAGAGTTAAATATAATATTTTTGTCTGAGTTTTCTTTTTCATTACATAATTTTTAGCTGTTCTTTTTACTTTGAAAATAAGTTTGTTTATTCCTGTCTATGATTGCTTTCTAATTATCTTGTCGATTCTCGCTCTCTCTCTCTCTGTTTCTCTCTTTATCTATCATCTATCTAATCTATATGTATTCACTAAAGAGAAGCAGGGAGGTTTAATGGTCTAATAATTTTACTCAAAAAATCAAGAAAAAGCATTAGGAAGCAGAGGCGGGTCAAGCTGACTGGGCTTCCAAGACGATCTGGGCAGCTACCTCGCCTCCCCTGTGTGCATTCCTATGATTCATGTCTGAGATCTGATGTCGCATGGTTGGGGGGTAATGCAAGCAAGTGAGTGCCGAGAGCTACAGAGCCTGGATGTAAGGAAAACAGCTTACCTCCAATGCCATTCTTCTCTCCAAGATGGCGGCGTCCAGCCTCCCCACATGGATCTTCTTGGTTGCAGCACTGTGATGCCAGCGCTATCTCGCCCGCATCAGGATGGATGCCTGCATCAGGATGGACGCCTGAATCAGAATGGATGCCCGCATCAGAATGGTTCCCCACGTCAGAATGGACGCCAACGTCAGAAGTGAGGACGCCAGCATCAATGTCGTGACGTCTTCACACCCACGTTTTTGGTGCCAAACTGAGGCCTATTTAAAGAAGCCTGAGGCCTACAAACATTGCCCAAATATAGGTTCTTCTTACTGAGTTCCTTGGTGTGACTTATTGCTGCCTGGTGTGCCCCCTTTTGCCTGGACTTTGATTACTCTTTTGCCTAACCCATAAATACAGTGAAACTGAGCCTTCAGGCCCTTATAGTAAATTTGGGCCATGGACACCTCCTAGGAAGCCCAACCAGATTTCGGCAGATCCTTCCGCGGATTGACGGATCGCATGGAGTCGTATAAAGCCCAGCAGATTAATTCTGAAGAAGCTGTCTGCCCGGCAACCCTGGCTCCACCATTCACCTCGGTTCCATCTCTGGAGACTCCTGCTTGTGCATCTGAGCAACGCATTCCATCTCCTCTGCTTTTCAGTGGTGATCATCAGGCATGTAGGGGATTTATTGACCAGTGCCAGATACCGTTTGAACTTCAACCTTCTCAATTTGTTTCTGATCAAGCCAAGGTCGGGTATATTATTACTCATTTGTCTGGAAAAGCTCTGGAGTGGCCATCACCCCTGTGGGGGAAGGAATCTCCCTTAATTGACAACATCAAAGCCTTCATTCAAGAAATCCGGACAGTGTTCGATGCACCTGGTCAAGTTACTGCAGCCTCTTCTCGAGTATTGCAGATACGACAAGGGAGCCGCAGTGCTTCTAAATATGCAATTGAGTTCCGCATGCTCACCGCTGAGACCGGATAGAATAATGAGGCCTTTTCCCGTAACCTACCTACCTGCTTGGAAGACCTGATCGTGCTAACCATCAAGGTGGATACTTGTTTCAGAAAGCACCAGGCTGATAGGGAGAGGAGTAGAAGATTTCAATCTACTTTAGCTCCTCGGTTTCAGAGACCCTTACTTCCTAACCTGCCTTCCACTGTGCCTGCTTCTTCTACAACCGAAGGACCTATGCAGGTCGGGCAATCACGGCTCTCCGTGCAGGAATAACTGCGGAGGCGTGCAGCTGGCTTTTGTCTCTGCTGTGAGGGCAGATGCCATTTTGCCCATGAATGCCCTGTGAAGCCAAAGCCGGGAAACTCCAAAACCTAGGTAAGTCTGGGGAAACTTAACTGGGCGGAATTAATCCTTCTCCCCACACCTTGACTCATCATTTTCTACTTCCTGTTCAGATCCAACTTCCTTCCAAGATCATCCAAGTTCAAGCTTTTCTGGATTCTGGCACTGCGGGAAATTTCTTGGACAAGTGCAATCGATGATCATCCTCTTTCTCTGCCTTCATCTCCAAATCCTCTCTGGAGTTATCCTTCAAGGTGGGCACCCTACACACAGAAAGACCGTCTTTCCTCGTTATTGATTGCCCATCAACTCCTGTGGTGCTGGGGCTGCCATGGCTCCGTTTGCACAATCCTGCCATCAATTGGTCGACTGCACAGATTACCCGCTGAAGTTCCTTTTGTCGACAAAATTGTCTTCCTGCTGAACCACTCCTGAAGATGTCTTCTGTCATCATGAATTCCCCCTCACTTCCTGCTAGTTTACCAACCCTTTTCTGATGTCTTCAACAAGAAGTCTGCAGAGGTCCTCCCTCCTCATTGCTCATACAACTGCCCTTTCGAACTTTTTCCTGGCACTATGCCTCCTCGTGGATGTACTTACCCACTTCCTCCTACTGAAACTAAAGCAATGAAAGAATACATCCAGGAGAATCTCCAAAGAGGTTTCATCTGCCCATCATCTTCCCCTGCTGGAGCAGGATTCTTCTTTGTCGAGAAAAAAGATGGCAGTCTATGTCCATGCATCAATTTCCGGGGTTTAAACAAGATCACTATGAAAAATCATTATCCTCTTCCCCTCTTTTCCGAGTAGTTCGATCAACTCAAGTGTTCCTGTCTCTTCACCAAGCTAGATCCCTGAGGGACTCTCTAATGCTCTTTGGACTTTGCACTTTGCAGTGCACCTGCTGTTTTCCAAGAATTTGTTAACAACATCTTCCGGGACTTGTTAGGTCAAATTATAGTCATTTACTTAAATGACATCCTAATTTTCTCTGAGAGCTTGGATGAACATCGGCTCCAAGTACGGGAAGTCCTCTCCTGGTTGAGGAAGAATGCTCTGTTTGCCAAACTGGAAAATGTACTTTTGAAGTTTCTCCCATTCCCTTCCTGGAGTATATTATTTCCCAACAAGGCTTCAAGATGGATCCAGTGAAAGTCTCAGTTATTCAAGACTGGCCTCTTCCCACCAACACAAAAGCTATCCAGAGATTTATTGGCTTTGCCAATTTTTACAGACAGTTTATTAAGGGTTTTTTCATCTAAGATCTCTCCGATTCTGTCCCTTATTCAAAAAGGGGTAAATCCTCAATTCTGGCCTCCACAAACCTTAGAAGCTTTCAAGTCTCTCAAAGAATCTTTCTCTTCTGCCCAATCCTTATACATCCTGATCCTCTTCTGCCATTTTTTATTGAGGTCAATGCTTCTGATGTTGGGGCAGGAGCTGTGCTGTTTCAGAGACTGAATTGTGATGGGCAATTGCATCCTTGTGCTTTCTTTTCTAAAAAATTTGCACCTCCTGAAGATAATTACTATGTAGTAAATCGTGATTTGTGAGCAGTCAAGTTGGCCTTAGAAGACAAGCCCGTTGGGGCGCTCTTCTTCTCTCACTTCAACTTTATCATCCCATTCCATCCTGGTTTCAGGAATAAGAAAGCAGATGCACTTTCCAGAAGCTTCATTCATGAAGACCCCTGTTCCTGGGATCCTGAACCCACTTGGCCTCCAGCTAAAATTGTGGCTGCCTTGTTTCCCTCCATGGCCTCTCTGTTATTATCAGCACAGTCTTCGGCTCCTTCAGATACTTCCATGAAAGTAGCCTTTGTCCTTCCTGAACTTCATCATTCCATCCTTTCCCAGTCCCATAACTCCAAGCAGGCCGACCACCCTGGAATAAGATGGTCTTCCAGCTGAAATCGTATCTGATCAAGGCTCCCGGTTTGTCAAGGGACGGCAAAAAGCTGCCTTTTGTAACTTTAAGAGCTGAATTTCTGGGTTTTAACCTGGAAATTTGGCTCACTTAGTGCAGAGAGCGCAATTGTGCTCAATGAACTAGCGATACCACCCCCCTTTGACCCGCTCCAATGCTGATTTTTAAGCGTGGAGCAGGGGGCAGCATCGGGGCTGCTCCCTCAAGCAGCCCTAGAAATGCCGCTGGAAATTGTTATGTAATGCCCTCAACATTTCTCTGCAATTTTCTTCCATCCACCATCCCCAGTCCAATGGTGCTGCAAAGAGGGTCAATCAAGCACTTGAGCAGTTCCTTCATTGTCATATGTCCTTATGTCAGGATGATTGGGCAGACCTCCTTCCTTGGGCTGAGTTTGACCACAACAACACACTGCACGCTTCGTCAGAAAGATGCCCATGTTTACGGTCAGAATCCTTTTATATTCCCTCAAGATCTACTACCCACTAATGTTCCAGCAGTCAATGATTAAGCCGCTCACATGTCTGCCATCTGGCATGCCACATAAGCCAACTTGGAGAAGAGTTCTTTTTCTCAAAAGAAGTTTGCTGACAAGACAATATATTATTGGTGATAAAGTTTGGTTGTCTACAAAAAATATTCATCTTAGAGTGCATACTCCCAAACTAGGTCCCAAGTTCATTGCCCCTTATCCGATTTTTTAAATAATTAACCTTGTGGCGGTTCGTCTACAGCTTCCTCCGGGGATGCAGGTTCCAAATGTTTTTCATGTGTCCCTACTCAACCAGCCTCTTCTTCTTCTACTCCCACTCCTATTCTTGTTGATGGCCATCAGGAATTTGAAGTGAAGAGGATTCTGAATTCTCAGGTCTCCAGAGGTGTCCTGCAGTACCTGGTTGAATGGAAGAGGTTTGGTCCTGAGGAATGTTCCTGGGTAAGAAAATCATACACCCATGCTCCCCTTCTTGTCCAAATGTTTCACAAGCAGTTCCCGCCAAGCCCCAGTCATGGTGGTCCTGAGGCCCCCCATAAGGAGGGGTGTACTGCAAGGAAAACAGCTTACCTATGTTGCCATTCTCCTCTCCAAGATGGCGGCATCCAGCCTCCCTGCATGGACCTTCCTGGGCACAGCACTGTGACGTCAGCACTATCTCGCCCGCATCAGGATTGACGCCTACGTCAAGATGGATGCCAGTGTCAGGATGGACAGGATGACAGCGTCAACGTTGTGATGTCATCATGTCCACATTTTTGGCTCCAAATGGAGGCCTATTTAAAGGAGCCTGAGGCCTACAAACATTACCCAAATATAAGTTCTTCTTAGTGAGTTTCTGGGTGTGGGAACTTTGCTGCCTGGATTGACCCCTTTTGATTGGACTTTGATTACTCTTTTGCCTAACCCTTGAATACTGTGAACTGAGTTGGAATAATTGCTTCCTCCTTGGTTAGCTACTCCAAACTTAGCCTTCGAGCCCTTATACTGGACTAGGGGTAGACTACTGTTTTAGAGGTACTTGCCCTGCACCCCCTTCATTGTGCTATAGTCAGGTGCCTTTTCTGCCTACCCCTAGTTTTGACCTTGTCAGGAAGACAGTGCCCACTGAATCTAAAGGATTTGGCAAAATTCCACCATTCTGTAAATGTGTTTTGTAGGCATTTCAGCAAAGTAAAAATGGAACACTTTGTATCATCACTAATGACTGGCATATGTTTGTGATATATTAATTTTACTGGTGATTCAAGATTTAACCATTTATTTTATGTGATTAATTTTGCATGGGGGTGAGCAGCACTCAACCAGCCCATTGTACATTATAAATAGTGTTCAGCTGTACTCAAACCCATCAAATGTGTTCTGAAGAGAAGGCACAGGTTTCAGATTTGATAAATGTCTCCATTCATTAAAAATGTTCCAGACTGTCAGGGAAGTTTTTATATATCAAAAAAAGATGACTGGCTTGGAATCCTTTAATAAACCTGCCCTACAATAATATGTTACCACTTGAGGTATGTAACTATAGCATACTGACATTTCTTAACATAGCTATGTTTGTGTTCTTCAAATTTTTTCTAATTAATATTAGTAAATGGGATTTCTTTGTTCAACTGAAAATAGGTTTATTACCTTGAATTTCACCATTTTACTTGTTATGATCTTTCTCTCTTTCTACTTATTCATTTTCTGTTATCTTTGTTGTCTTTTTATTTCCCTTTCCACTTTCTTTCAGTACTGGTCCATCCTTTCACCTATCTCTTAAGAGTTTAAATTATTTCTTCTATTACTTCTTTTTCTTCTCTTTCTGCTTCTTTCTTCTGCTGGGAAGGTGACCTAGGCCTGTTGGATGACGAGAATGGGAGTTGTTAGTCTCTCCCCTTTCAGTCTCCCTGAATTACAGAGACAGGATGATTCAAATTTATTTTATTGTCAGAGCATATTACTATCTGGTTGAACGCTATCAAATTTTTCCCACCTTTTCCTTTAGAATACCCCAGACGCCAAAGCTTCTTTTGTACATATGGCAGCTCTGTCTTCATTTTGGTCACAACTCCTACTGTAAATACTCTAGACTGAATCCAGGATGTACAGCTCTCTAGAATTCCAAGTCTGCTTATTTGGTATTGGGTTTAATGACACATTCACTTTTTCATTAAAGAATGCCTATTCCTTGTTAAAAAAAAACAAAAAACAACTCATTACATCTAAATGGAAAGACTCCTGGCCTCCCACTGCCCCACAAAGGATCTCAGAGATTAAACACCACTGTGCTCTAGAAGAACTTATATACAAAACTAGAAAAATATGAAAAAATTTGGGCTAAATGACTAGACTGGGTATATAGGAGTAACAGCGATCTTCTAACATGTTTCTTTACCAATACAACTACTTCAATACTTTATTGTTTACATGTGGCAATTTTGCTTAATGATACTGTTATAAGCAATTGAAAAAAGATGCTTCTTTTATCATCATCATAATTTATTTAAATAAATTATTTTTAATAAAACACACCTTAGAAAATACTGTGTACACAATTACATTGAATCTATGCAACAATGGCTTTGTTAAAGGAAAAGTAAATGTTTTTCTTTTTCTTTCTGTAAATTTGCTCTAAACAGCCCCCCAGATTAATGTACCTTAGTCCCTGCTGCAAGTCTGCTCTGGTTTCTGTGTTATCAGCAGCTTGTTTCCCCTTCTTCCTGGTGCAGAGTGAAGCCCAGCCCCTTAGTTTACTGAGCAGTCCATTTGCTGCAGTTCCACAATAGAGAGGAAGAGGGAGCCAGTGTTTCATTAGTAAGCTAGTTTCCCCAAGCAAAAGCTGCTACACACACTGCTCTCTGCTATGTCATAGTATGCAAATGATATCCTGGACTAGTCCAAAAGATAAGGTCAGCTCAGTAAGCTAAGGGGCTGGGCTTCACTCTGCACCAGGAAGAAGGTGAAACAAGCTGCTGATAACACAGAAACCAGAGCAGACTTGCAGCAGGGACTAAGGTACATTAATTTGAGGGGCTGTTTAGAGCAAATTTAGAGATAGAAAAAAAAAACGTTTACTTGTTCTTTAAAGGAAGTTGTTGTCAATCACAGGCCAAATCATGGAACTTCATATCATTTTAAAACTTGGCACCTTATTAAGTCACTTATACTTACGTTTTATCGGCAATAAAGACTGTATTTTCTGACTGACATTTTCTCTTTACTTTAAAACCTGTAATTATCTATAATTATCTGTAAACTATCTATAAACAGTAACCCCTTTAAAGGGCAAACCAAAAATAAAACCCTTAATTATACTCAAACAGAACAAAGTAAACATACAGTTTGTTCAGTATACTTTTATCGTTACATGTGCTCATACTTGTTTTTCTTAATCACTTCATTTGATTTTTTAAAGTAAATTATTCAGTTTATGGTGTTTCATAATAGTCAAACTGTGAGATTATTACATTTGAATAAAGAACTAGGAGAAATATCCATGCTGTGTCAAAATATTTTCTTGCCTAGCAGTGTGCAGCCACCTGATCGTGTGCTGGCAACATAAACAAGCAGCTTTTTTTTGCTGTGATTCGGTAGAATTTGATGCACTGTTTTGAGATGGTTGATGATCTCTCAATTGCATTTGCAGAAAATATATAGAAACAGAAAATGTTAGTTTGTAAAGATTAGTGGGCTCTAGTTTGTTCACTTATTTGTATTTGGTTGACCTCATGCTGTCTTGCTTCCTTGCTCCCTGGACCCACCATCTTACCTTTGTGGAGGACCATAGTGCAAGGGGTTGGGGTTCAGCCTTTTATTATGCCCTCTACTATAATAACAAAAAGTTTAGCTGTTCATCAGACATTCAGTACTTACAATAACATGTGCTACCTAGAAGAAGAGGAGGAGTGTTGCTGAAGTGAGCTGTTTACCTTGAGCTTATGGAAAAATCATAAAGGCAATGACATACAGGGCAATGTCTGTCCATACGCCTACCACACATAGGCCATTTCACTTTAATGTGAATGTAGGGGTGTAACTAAAGAAGAAAATTATCTTGTATCTGGGGGAAGTTTAGAGTGTCCTACAATGATTTTGCTTTGGGACCGAGTAAATTCTAGATACACCAATGTGCAAATGGATCAGGATACACATGCTCTTGCCTAAAGGCAGTGAACCCCAACTGTTGTCTAATAAACAACACCCTGGTTTTTATACTCCTGACCTGGAGGAAAAGGAGACATAGGTTTATTATAAACAGGACCTCCTATAAGCTGGCAGTCAACATGGGTCAATTACATATCCAATAACAGCCTTATTTGGAAACATTCAGGCCATTTTTCATGCTGTTGTTGCTCCCAAAGACCTTTTAGTGTGACTCATGTGTATAGAAGGTTGGGGGTCTCCTAATGCATATATTGCCTATTAAAGAAAAAGAAGTCCTATAACTGAAAACATATTCAATATACAACGTTCAAAATCAAACAGATCTATTGCTGAACAGTCATGGTGATTCTGCAGCTAAGTATGGTAGCTCCTACTAAAAATAATATGACAATATTGTTTATTGATTTATAATTAGAAAGATGTTTACATGTTCCCATATAGCTTAGCTCTATTCATTTGTTTAAATGTAAATGCAATTGTAACAAAATCTAAAATGCTTCCCAGTATTGCCAAAGAGGACATTTCCTTAGAATATCTAAAAAAGAAATCACTTAAAATAAACATTCATATCAGCACTAATAAGGGCATCAATGATAGTAAGACAGAAGATCTATAAAAGAGTGACAGGAACATTGTTGAGCTGTTGTGGCTTATTTTGTATGCAAAGCAAGACGATCTTGTTAAAAAATGTCGTAGCTCAATTGCTGTACTCCTGAATTAGCTAATATTTTGCCAGAGTAAACTATATGATTAGGTAAATGTGACCTTTCTCTTTGTTTAATCAGGTGTGAGGTTCAATTTTCAAAATGTTTTGATTACCAAATGTCACCTATAAAAATAATCCACAAAATTGTTGATGACAATATTAATACATATTCTATGTCTCCGGTAAGATAACCAAAAGTATAATAGAATTTTTTTCTGTGTAGGGAGTGTATACTCTTCAAAAAAGAACATGTCAAATATTATTAAAGTGCAACTGATGCCATACATTATATTGTTGATTGTTGAAGCACATCATGTAAGCTGCTGCCCATATTCCCACCTCTTGCACATTTATTGGCACTAGCCATGTCTATCACATAAACACTCACTTAGAATATTGCTGTATATTTAGCCAAAATGGGAAATAAGAAAATCTTAAGATACACAGTACTTTGAAGCCAGTAGGTACATTCTCTGGTCATGAGGCCAAGGGTACAGAAAGCCTGGAAACCTGATCCTCTCAATTACACTTCTACAAGGTGACTGATTCCATGGCCTCATCTGCCTCAGTTCTTGTGAATTCTGGGAGTTGTAGTTTTTAATGGATTGCAGTACCATCATAAGATTCATCTCGTATATTTTTTTTAAATGGACTTTGTGATTTTTATTAACACATAATTCGTACTCATCAGCAATAACAATGTATGCTGTATTTCAAATGCTCAAATCTTGGATTATAGAAAATAAAGGCAAATTGAAAGGATAGCTTTAAGGTAAATATTGCTTGCAAAAATCAATTTTATGTACAGAAACTGTGTAGAATAAAATGGTGTCATTTGTCATTTTGATGACTGCAAGCACAAACGAAATATTTGAAACGTAAAATCAGCCAGTACGAAAACAGTAAAACCCAGAGAAACAAATTCTTGTAAGTGCATCGGCCCCAAAGAATACAAATCTTTGTGGTTTATAACATTAAATGTCCATCGTTTTACGGACAAATCGGAGAAAGCACAAGGACCATTCAATCTGTCAGTGATGTGTGTTGGCACATTGGCTGCTGCCTGCTGCTTGGGATGAGCACTTATTGGGATTTCAGTGCTAGCTGGTGATAGTTTAGTAACTGCATATGTCATATTTCATATGATTTCCCATAAATGTTAGGATTATTCATATGCAGAAGTGTTAGGATGACTGCAGCTTTTTTCTTTTTTGCTACAGCAAGATACAGATTGGCTTTTACAGTCTGTAGCTCTCATAATTTCAGAGATTAAACAGGTAGCAATGGCCTTTCTTTGGCAGCCCTTCAGCTCTTGCTGAACTACAATGCCCAGCATCCCTGGAGAATTGCTGTGAAAATTTGCAGCCATTTAAATATCAATGTGGCTTGAGGATGAACTTCCAATGATTCATTTTGAATGAACATAAATTGTACATTTTGATTCAATAGAAGTGGAGGTACTGTATATACAGATGCAGCCACTGGGATTTGTGAGTTAAATGCGTCATGACTCAGGGTTAATTGAAGAAACTGTGTTATCTAAAGTTATCTTAACTCATTTAATGCATTTAACCTTTTCATTAGCATACCAAAGCACCATTGTTTTCAACGGTGAACTCTTTAATTGGATGGGATGCTGTGACACAATATTCTGTGCTAAGTGGGATAAATGGGATATATGAGTTAAGTTTTTCTGTGTCAAATATACAATCCAAAGTGGCTTCATCTGTAGTTACTTAGTTCACTTGGGTTCAAAAACCCTTCATGCAACCCTCTCCCCAGTTGGGGCTTTTTTTGCTTCAATATGTGAAATAAATGCTTGGCCTAAGGTTTATACCAATGGAAAGCTATCAAAAGCTCCAGCTCTAGTAGCCCATCTGGACCTCTTTGGTCATGAAATAAAGTAACAAATAACAAACCAGTAAGTGTCTGTTAATGGTTGATTATTATATGATATTGTTTTGCTTTGTCTTTGGCATTTGGGGGCTACCCATCTATCTACTTCCAAACTATAACTGCATCATAACATTACACAGAAATGGAGAATAGATTAGATGTTGTTACTTCTAGCTTTTGTTATGCCTGTCCTTTTGTTTTGTTTTTGTTCCCTTACTGTGGTTTCTTGGTACCAACCCTCTACTATGTGTTATGGAGAACAATACTGACCCTAAGGAACAGATTTACTATTGGTCGAATTCGAGGGTTAAAAAATAGATGGTGAATAAAAATCCTTTGAATTAGAATGATTTTACCGCAATTCGATTGGTCGAATGATCGAATAGCAAATATTCAATTGATCGATAAATAGAATATTTTTATTCGATCAAAAATAACCAGACCCAATTCTGTAGCTTTAATCTGGCGAACTAAGCAGTCAAATAAAAATTTATAATTTTATTCAAATCATTCGATTTGATCGAATTTTCAAAATTCACTGGTCGAAGTGGTCTTCAAAAATATTTGAAAATTAGAATTCGAATCTTTTTGAAAATCCGATCAAAGTTCGAGTCCTTCAGGTGAATTTAGTAAATCTGCCCCTAAATCTTCATGTATCTCATTTACTGTATTCACCTTGTCCTTAATAATAACTTCTCTAAAAATGCTACATCTATAGACTTTTTTTGTACTGTATATATTTCCGGGCACATCTCATTCCTTTACTCTCCCTTTTCTATTGATTTTAAGGTATTTTAGACCCCCTTAAATTAAAATTTAAACCAATAAAATCTAATTACAATGGACTTTGTTTACAGTTTGCAGATTCAACTAGGGTACGATGAACCCAGGACATCACGTATGGATCTTTCTATCATTATATTGCAATGCTTGTCAGACTTCTAATTTCCCCATCCCTTTCCAATATAGCTCTTGTTCAGGCCTTTCCTTTGATTGTAATGAAGGTTATTCTTTTATAGAATTTAATTAACAGATCCTGCACAATGAAAAATAGCTGAAGACCATAGTGGTACTGCAATAAAAAGATTGTTTTATCAAACCAGCAATTATATTATACACAATCAGTGCATATGTCAATTATAAAAAATCATATCCTAAACATACCATCCAGCATAACATAAAGGTTAGAAAGTGGATACTTCAGGCAAGAGAATAACCCAAACATTTTGTCAAAAAGTCTTTCTTAAGTGGAATTATATTTTATTATATTGTATTTTATATTATACTGTACTGGTAGTGATCACTTCCTTGTTTGGGGGCACTGTTTGATCTGACACCCGGAGGCACATTTATCAAGGATTGGATTTCGAATTCATGTTAGTTTTTTTATAACTCACATGAATTTGATTGTACTGTATTAGGTGGTGAATAGTCTAATTTGAATTCTTAAAGAGCCAAAAACTTGAATCGAGTTTGGATAATTCCTTAGTTAAATTTGACAGTTTTGACCATAAAAAAATTTGAATAAGAATTTCCAATTTGACCCTTAATAATTCTTTCCCCTTATTATAAATATATGTATTTGTGATCTTAGCCCAGAATGCCCTACATTTTGCTTGCTTCTTTAGTTATTCTATAATAGAACATCAAATGGGAAGATGGAAAGCTGAAGGGGTAGGGGTAGAATGAAATTATAGGAAGCAGCATATTGAGACATTTACATATTTTCTTTAGTAAAACAATTTCTCTTTCTTAGGGAATGAACACAGTATAAAAGAACATTTTGATCAAAATGCTTATTGTTTTGCCTGGCATGATAAATAAGCTGATATATATAATTTAAAGTACATAACGTTTTCTCTAAATGCACACATTTTCTTCATTAACGTCTCGTTGAATATTACAATAGCATCTGAAAAAGAAGAGCCCTTCGAGTTGCAGCATTACAGTTTTCTGTAATCAAGGCATCTTTTATTTTCTCTCTTCTTTTAGTTACCGTGCCTCTTGAGAATTGAGTTAAGGCAAAATCTAAGCCAGCCAATTGAACAGGTTGCATAACAAGAGTAAATTGATGTTAGTCTTCACATAAAAATACAAGATCCTCTTAGTCTTTTTGTGACGTTGCTTTTAAAAGTCCTATAATTGGCACTTAAAATAATAGTCTGTGAACCAAGTAAGGAAGGGAAGGAGTTTAGCCACAACATGTTCATTTACAAGTAGGACAATTATTGATTAACACTATAAGTGTATTATGAATATTACCCTTTAGAGAGCTATGCAGGAGAGCTATTTAAGAAAGTACTTAACTTAAAAAATAAGACCAATGATTTTTTTGTACATCTTAAATATTCTAGATTATTTGCTATATGTTTATTGGGCCATGAAATTATAGTACAACATGCAAGTAGGTATCGGGTCATTAAATGACTCTGCAATCTTTTATGTATTTCTAATTAATTGCTTGATAATATCCTTCAGCCCCCTAATAGCATTCTAATGGTTAGATGTATTTTAATAAAATGCATTTACATAAGCAAGGCATTAGGTGGGCTTTGAATGGCAATGCCATGGGGATGCTTATACTGTAACTGATTTGTCCAAAAGACATCTTTATAGTTAAACTTGATGGACTTCATTGATTCTACAACCTTGGCTACTTGGATGCTACTAGGTGATTAAGTAACAAAAGGTACAAACTGCACCTTTGCCGTAAATCCATTGTAGAAAATCAGAAAATAGCTTTCATTCATTAGAGTGCACTTATAATAATAAAAAAAACACCTTGTGATTAGTTGCTGTGAGTTTTGGTGCGCTGTTGTATTAATCTGATCATAATTGGGGAAAAAAAGTTGCAGAAACGCTGGTACCCAAACATGCAAAAACCGCTAAAACCATGAATCAGATCTTCTAAAACCACGAAGAAAGATCTTCCACTCATAAAAGGGACCATCTGCCATTGGCTTATGAGCATTTTCGACAGGTTTTAGGTGGAGTATTTTAAGATTCAGAATTGTTGCAGTTTTGTCTCATTATAAATAATCTTTTGAATTTTTTTCCTGTAACTTTTTGTTATTTTAAGCATCAAAAAGCCTGACCTGAAAAAGTTGCCATTCAATAAATCAGCATGTAGTGTCAATTAGACTGAGTAAATTTTACTTTCTATGAAAAGAGTAATTACTGAATAGATGTTGGACTGTCAAATGCTGCTGTATTTCCCAGTTGTCTGTGCTCCCACTCGTTTGTAACACAGAATCATCCAGCAATCTACACCAAAAGAACTAAAGATGAGTAGTGGTACAAACTTATATTTCCATTGAATGAGTTAACATTAATCCTTATCTCAATGAGTTGTTAGAAAAAAAAATCTTAGTTTTAGAGCCCCAATATAAAGTATGCTTTGATTCAAGATGTTCTTGCTCTAGTTTACTCCAAGCACCAAAATAGGGCACGGACACTTAGTGGCAGATTAACTATTGGTTGAATTCGAGGGTTAATTCTCGAATCAAACTGTAGCGCAATTCGATCGATCGAATATAAAAAATCGATCAAATGATTTGAACAATTTCAACCATTTGATCTAATTTTTTTTTTCGATCTAAAAAACTAAAAAAAAACCCCTATGGGACCTTCCCATAGGGTTTAATAGCAATTCGGTAGGTTTAATCTGGAGGACTCGGCAGTCGAATTAAAATTTAAAGGGCAAGTATTTCGACTGTCGAATATTCGAATAGAATTTTATTCGAATCATTCGAACTTGATCGAATTTTCAAAATTCGATGATCGAAGTGGCCATAAAAAAATTTGAAAATTCAATCAAATTTCTAATCATTCATGTGAATTTAGAAAATCTGCCCCTTAGAAATATACAATGAGCACACTGGTGTTTGATCTGCCAAGAAATTGGAGGGTCTTTGGTGGGAATTGGATTTCTGTAGCCTAAGGCAAACAGTTTGCAGGCAGTTAATGCTTGTTATAATTGCCATGCTGAGCAAGGCATCAGTTATCACTGGGGTGACAATCTTTCTGTCCTTAATAATCATATAAATAAGATAATAATAGTGTGAGAGAGGGGAAGGAAGTTCAATATCTAGAGCAAGGCAGGAACATAACAGATACCTCTTTGATAATGATTTCTTTGGTGGTCCAAACTCAGCATGGTGTTGATGAATTTATACAATGACACGGAGGAGACGGATGCTGCCCCACTTCTCTAATGCATACTTTTCACAGTGGTCGTAATTATCAAGAAGTGAGATACGCTGGGTAAGTAATTTTTTATTAAAAAAAATCCGAAAGATAGTACTTTTATAGTATTAATAGCATTAAGAAATACTGTACATACTTAAGCATATTAAAGAATCTTATAGTCCAGTATTGAAACCTGTCTGTTCCACTGTGAGTGATTTGTTTCTATTTTTTATTTTATAAAGGGCAAATAATATTTAATAATGGTACAGTGGCAGAAGTTTAGACCTTAGTTATAGGAAATGTTCCACTAGACCTTTGTGTCTGTACACGAGCAGTGTATTTGCACAAAATAAATGGCTTGTTTTTGACAGCCATTTACAGCATTAATGTTGTTGAGATGTTGAGCCACTTTTTTACTGGTGTGCTTTTGGTCCAAAACTTAAACTAAAATACTTATACCTGTACATAATGCTCTGGGCACAGTTACTAGCAGCACAAGATGGCATAGAACAAAATTGAAACCTAACATCTAGGAGAGATTTTTACTCTTATAGGTTGGACTTTGAGCTGGAACTGAAGCCTTGTTCCTGGATCTTTCCTAGATTTAGTTTTCATATAGGCTATTGTGTATGTATGTAACTAATCACATTTCCTGGAAGGCTGTTCATCCATGTATTCCCTTCTTAAACAGCCCAAATGGAAGAAGTGTTGTGATGTCCCCTTTACAATTTAAAATAAAATACCACACCAAAATCAACAGGTAGTACTTGTTTGTTGTCATCCAATTATAGTGTAACACTCTTATTTCTTGCAGATCTTTTACTCTAAAAGACAGAAATATTTGTTATTAATCCCTCCATATCTAGTCAAACTTGAACAAGGTTCTCTAGTTGGGGACCAAGGGCTGAATGTGGTCCTGCAATAAATACCCCCCCCCCCAGTTTGCCCCCTCCATTTTGCACATACAGTAGTAGTTACATTTGTCATTTTCATTTTGATTCAATGAAACACTAAAACACATAATTTTTGGTCCAATCATCCCATTATATGGCGATGGGCAATGCTGAACTTAAACTTCTGAAGGATTCTCAGTGAAAGGGAACCCTTAATGGGTTCATCATGACTAATTCGTCAATACAGTCATATGTGAAAAATTTTGAGCCTGCATAATAATTTACTCCACTTTCAACAAAAAAAGATAACAGTGGTATGTCTTTCATTTCACAGGAACATATGAGTATGGGGGAAATCAAATCAAATGTGAAAAACTGGCTGTGCAAAAATTTGGGTAGCCTTGTAATTTTGCTAATATGAATGCATGTAACTGCTCAATACTAATTACTGGCAACACCAAATTGGTTGGATTAGTTTGTTAAGCCTTGAACTTTTTATGTAGGTGTGTCCAATTATGAAAAAAGGTATTTAAGGTTGCCAATTGCAAGTTGTGCTTCTGTTTGACTCTCCTCTGAAGTGTGGCAGCATGGGATCCTCAAAGCAACTTTCAAAAGATCTGTTCAGTATCATGGTTTAGGGGAAGGCTACAAATAGCCATCTCAGAGGTTTAAACTGTCAGTTTCAACTGTAAGGAATGTAAGCAGGAAATGCAAGGCCACAGGCACAGTTGCTGTAAAACCAAGGTCTGGAAGGCCAAGAAACATACAGGAGCAGCATATGTGGAGGATTAGGAGAATGGTTACATCCAATACCTGATCACCTCCAAAGACCCGCAAGAACATCTTGCTGCAGGTGGTGCACTTTGCACAAAGAACATCTGTATGGGGGGTGAAGAGAAAGAAGTCCTTTCTGCACTCACTCCACAAGTCACTTGTATGCAAATACTCATTGTTTTAATTGTGGTTCTATGAGTCTCTCAGAAGTTATTCAAACACAATGGCTACATATAAGCAAAAGTTTTTATTACATACATAGTATGAAAAAGAAGAACGTTACCAAATGAGGAAAGTATGCAAGCGTACCCTCTCTGTTTCTCTAAGACTGGGAGGTCCACAAACACAGTCATCCACAGATGTGGCTCAAACGGTTCCTAAAATCCTATGGCTTCTCCCACACATTCCTGCAGTTGTCATGTGTAAACCCCTCAGGTGAATCTTAACTAATTGGATCCCCAGGTTTTCTAGACTTGCTAACAATGAGCTCATTTAGTGATGCAGTCAATAAAGAAGATATCATGATTTGGTTAATAACAGATCTTGATTCCCATGCACTCATAAGGATCTGGCCAGACTCCCAACAAGCACAAACAAAGCAGAGATCTTATTTTAGCTAACTAGTAGCTGAATAGCATACTGTGCCCCTAGCTACAATAAAGAAGAGTCTGATAAGGGCTTCAGAAATCATAAACATATTAGCTAATACATATGAGAATATCCAGAGTGAGAATAAAGAACAAGTATTAGGTAATCGAGTTGATTAGTTCCCATGATTTCTCTTGCACAAGGCTTCATTATATGGGATTTTAGATTATAAAGCTGTCTTGTATACTATATTGGGTTCAATTTACGACATCGGACTCAACAGTAGAATAGTTCTTTGTGTTATAGTTTTATATAGTTCTGTGGCAAAGTACTGCAATGAGCTATTGGGTTAAATCAAAGTATTACCATGAGCTATCACTGAAAAAACTCACTCATTTAGACAAGCTGCAGTTTTTTTGGAAAAAAGTACTTTGGACTGATAAGACAAAACTGAGTTATTTGGTCATAACAAAAAGAGCTTTGCATAGCGGAAGAAGAACATCACATTCTAAGAAAAACACCTGCTTCCTACTGTCAAATTTGGTGGAGGTTCTATCATGCTGTGGGACTGTGTGGCCAGTTCAGGGACTGGGGCCCTTGTTAAAGGTCAAGGGTCAGATGAATTCAACCCAATATCAACACAATTTTCAGGATAATATTCCAGCATCAGTCACAAAGTTGAAGTTACGCAGGGTTTGGATATTCCAACAAGACAATGAAACACACTGGAAATATACAAAGGCATTTATGCAGAGGGAGAAATACAATATTCTGGAATGGTCACCTTCCCCGACTTGATTAATATGGAAAATCTATGGGATGTTTTGAAGCAGGCTGTCCATGCTCAGCAGCCATCAAATTTAACTAAACTGGAGAGATTTTGTATGCATGAATGGTCAAAAATACTGCCATCCAGTATCCAGACACTCATCAAAGGCTATATGAGGCGTCTAGAGGCTGTTAAATTTGCAAAAGGAGGCTCAACTAAGTATTGATGTAATATCTCTGTTGGGGTGCCCAAGTTTATGCACCTGTCTAATTTTGTTATGATGCATACTGCATATTTTCATTTAATCCAATAAACTTTATGCCACAACTGAAATACTACTGTTTCCATAAGGCATGTTATATATATTAAAATGAAGTTGCTACTTTGAAAGCTCAGCCAATGATAAACAAAACTCCAAAGAATTAAGAGGGTTTCCCAAACTTTTTCATATGACTGTATATTTGAAAGACTTACCTGCCTTCTTCATTTACTTTGGAATTCAGAATTACTTAACTGACTTTAAGGGGCAAATTTACAATTTTTCACCTAAAATCCCTCGAATCCCCTCGAAAGTCGATAAGCATTTGACTATCGAATGCTTATCGAATAGTTGCAGGCTTTAATTTCCTCGATATTTGATTTCTCGAAGAAATCGTACGGTTGAACACCGATCGTTCGATTTCACGAAAAAATCGTACTTTTTCCTTCGAGCCTCCAACAAATTTGTACAATTCGAACGATCGTTCAATCGTACGAATGGTATTCGAGCAAGTCTTTGCAAAAGAAGCCTATGGGGGGTTCCCATAGGCTTCTATTGGTATTCGGTAGGTTCAATCTGGCGAAGTAGGCATTCGAAGGATTTTAAAATTTTAAATCCTTCTATCAACGAATGATCGAATATTCGATCATTCAATCTATTTGATGATTTAGTATTTGATGCCAAGTTTGCATATTCGATCCTCCGAAAAAATCTTACTATCGGTGTTCAATCGAATTCGATCGAACTTTGATCTCTTTACACAAATTTTGTAAATATGCCCCTAAGTCTTTCCTACTTTTTTATTATTTCATACTTATGTTTCTTATGTTTTTTGTGTGGCTAATATTCTGGAACAATATCATAAATATTAACAAATCTTCAAAATATGCTTGTTATTTTGGGGGTCTGGGAGAAAACAGTATACTGTGGTCAATACACTGACTTCGCCCCTTTTTTATGGAAACGTCCTTACAAAGCAACAGTCTATGCAGGACAATTTATACTGTGGTTATGACTGTACTTTATGTTGTAATTACTTCTGCATAGAGATGTAACATTAATGGTTATAGCCCCATAGCTCTCCTACATTCAAGTACAAACACAGAGTCGGGCTTCCTGTAGCCTGTAAGTGTGTCATAAATCATATCACATCATATAGAGCCTTCCCTGATTCAGGGTACAAATACACATGGAAGAAAGTAGGGATACCAGCAAACATTTCATGGACTCTGCATTTGGCATGATAAGGTGGACCAGAAGCACTTTCATCAAATGGGACCCTTATTAATTGTGGTAGATTCCCCTTCCCCTTTTCCTGCACTAACATAATAATGATATTCTTGTGCCCTGTAAAAAATGACTACAAAGCCAGCTGTATTTTGCACGTCACTAAGGGGTTGAACACACAAAAAAGTCACAGCTTTACCAGAAGTATTGTTTCTGTGATGCTGTATTACCCAAAACCATTAAACAAAACATTATCAGCTTTAAGGAATCCATTCAGGTTTATGATAATCACAAACCTGCCAAATTTCCTCTGAAACTGACTATTAGCCAGATTATCAATGAACTGAAATCACTATTTCATTCTAATGTGACCAGCAACTCATGAGTATGTTAATGTAATTGCAAAGAAATAAAGGCAAATTATATTGGGAGCCTTTGCACAATTTACATCTTGTTGCAATGTGTAATTTCGCTCCACTGGGCCTTCACTATGAAATCTTCATCTTTTTTTCTTTGCTAAAAGATTATGAAAACATATATACTAGTGCCATGTTAATTTAAATGACATACACTGCCAATTTAATGGTAGCGAATCACAAGTGCCCTCTCCAGATCTGCAAGTAATGGTCTGAATCTTGCCCGAAAGCAGAAAAGATGACTTATGTTGATGTCACCCACTGGCTTTTTATGGAAATTATTAATAAATCAGTAATTCCATCTGCAAAGATGTTGTTATGTTTATAAATATTTAATTTACCTTCAGGTGTCCACATTTTTTTCCAAAAGCTTGATGACTTTGCTATATGCTCAGCTGAACAGCAAAATGTATGAAGTTATAAGAGTATGGGAATAAGGTTAACAAACGGTTCATTTCATGGAGGAGGAACCTTGTTTTGTCTGTTCATTAATCTTTGCAGAATAGTCATGAGAGAATTGCAATGGAGTAAGAGGATGTAGACTTGTCAACAAAGCTGGCCTAGCATTTAAATAGGGCACAACACATTTATATTTGTTCCATTAAAAGCAAAGCCTATTTCTTTCTGAATTGGAAACTGTGATTTGATATTCATGAAAGTCCTGGTTTCATTTACGGAGGCCAATGAGTACATTTAACCAATATGTTCTTTGCACACATCCACATTGTAAATATATCTTCACCATTAAATTGTGAAGCAAGAACAATTTATACAGGTATAGGATCTATTATCTGAGAACCCATAATCCAGAAGCTGTCTAAGCAAAGAGTGCGTATTCTTTGTGTTTTTCCCTTTTTCTCTTCAATAATAAAAAATAATCTTCTGCTTGATCCCAACTAAGCTTCATAAATCCATATTGGTGGCAACACAATTCTATTGTTTTGGTTTTAATGTTTACATTTTTTTAGTAGCCCAAAAGAATTGTGCTCCTTATTATGTCAATGTCTGTAAAACCCCATGTCAGAAGCATACTGGATAAAAAAATCCCATATCTATATTAACCTTTTAACAGTGTCAAAGGGACACAAGATGTGCATATATGCATGGGGAACCCTAGCTTTTATATAGTGATCTATCTTCATATTATATAAGGACTGTACAATCTGCAGCTGTCTGGTTCTGCCTGAACTACAGTTTTCACATCCTTGTATTCTTGACGGCTTTGGCTTATTATGGATAGCTGTTAAATAATTGTTAAGGATAGCTGTTTGGATATTCTGACCTTATAAAATTGTTTATTACCTTATTTAGAAATTTAATGTAGTACAGGTATTGGACCTGTTATCCAGAATGATCAGGACTTGGAGTTTTCCAGATAACAGATCTGTAATTTGGATCTTCATACCTTAAGTCTACTAGAAAATCATGTAAACATTACATAAACCAAACAGGCCGGTTTAATTAATAAAAATCAGCAATGCAAAATATGTTCCCATAGGGATGTATAGCAATTTGGTAGGTTTTATCTGCTGAATTGTTATATCAAATTTTTTTTAAAGGGCCAGTACTTCGACAATCAAATTCTAATTTTCGAATTTGGCAAATTGAATCAAATTTTGGGCTATTTGAAATAACCCCAAAATAAATTCGTATTTCAAAATTTTTTTAATTCGAATTTTCACTTCGAATCAATTCGAACCTTAATAAATCTGCCCCTAGTGTGTTGGGTTGGGTTCATGGGTTACAGATCATTGGGGGCATTTACTTGGTCCACATTTAACAGCACTTGCATCCCGGATCTGGCTACATGAACTGGACTCATTTATAAACACTTAGCAAATTTGACCTGGGCAGTAACCCAAAGCAACCAATCAGTGACTGGCTTTTTAACAGGCAACTGCAGTTTGAGCAATGGGTCCAGCACTGGGTGAATAGAACTGCTCCTGTGAATTCAAGGCAATCTTGTCTTATCTTCTGCTTATCTTCTGGTGCTCCTCAACTGACAACTATATGCTTAAGCATTCCTGTATTCATGGGGTATATGCAGGTCTCTGCACTTGCTTTGAATAACACAGAGATCTGCAGCAATTCATCCAGAGTGAACGCAATGGTGGATTATACAATCTGTGCCCTACCTGCAGGTAAAGCATACCCCCTAATGGCATATGTAACTCTTTACACCATTCCCCAGTGTAGTCAGAAGCAGCAAGGCAAGCAGAAAAAAAAGAATTAAAAAAAAAAGCTTTTAACCTTGTATTATGTTTTCAGCATTTTTGTATGCTAACTCTGAAAGGTTGTACAGTTAAATACTTTGCAGGATCATTGGTGATGCACTTGAGTGCTGTGGTACCCATAAGAACAACATTAACGTTCACCAGATTGTCAAAATATATATCACTGACAAACACTCAGAAATGTCTGCCAAATAGGAGACAGAAGGTTTAACTCAGCACAATCCAACTCAATGAGCCACGGCCGTCTGTGACCGGCCATCCCACAACGACTCCTGTGTATTTTGTGATCCCTTCTGGGTATTTGAAAGGCCAAGGTTATTTCTTTTTGTTACTTTACCAAAGAATTCTTGCCTGTATTTGTGACAGTTGGCATATTTTTGTCTTTCAGGAAATTGCAGCTTATTTAATAACGTTTGAAAAACACGAAGAATGGCTAACAACCTCCCCTAAAACAAGGTAAGAACACGTTTTCAAACTGCTCTTTGTGTAATTAACATTAATTGTGCTATTCAAGGCCATGGCTGCCTTACCCTGTACAATAGAAAATGTAATTATGCTGCCATTTTTTTCATATTTTTGAACAAATTGATCTTATGTTACAAAGGACTGGCAAATCTCATTTTTTTTCTATTCTTAATAATGATTACTTTTGCAACCTTCTTGTCTTTGCTTGCTGACAAAATAAAGTGTTTGCACATTAATTAGCCCTTTCTTCGTGTACTCCCCTACCTAGAATTGTGCTGTTGGTAACAATTTGGCGTATGTTTAATGGGAAATGGGGACTTTAAACCAAGGAATTAAGAATTTTGTATAAAATGTATTAATTAAACACATGGCTGTTACTGTTAATGTTTGCTCTTTTCTGCAAGGCCAGCTTATTTCCAAGCACAATAATCAGTTTCTATGATTTATATTTCATTTTCCAAATGGTTTCTCGGAGATGTTAATTTGCTTTAACCACTTACATTTAGGTTTTGTTGCAAATATATTGTAATAGAAGGATTTCAATGCATTACAGCTGAGGTATCCTGCCATTTTATACATTGTAATTGTGAATTGTCTTGTGTGCATTAGAAATGTACTGTATTTGTTAACAGCAGGGGACATTTATGATCTGCAAAAAGCTTGCCTTATCCAAATATTTAATTGCTGACCTGCACATCAGTACTAGCAGAGTATAGGTATGGGGCTGCATTTGGTGTAAATCTTCACTATTATTACCCTTAACAATACGGGGATATTTATCAAAATCTTAATTTATCTGATTTTTTTAAATAAAAAAGTCACACCAAACTAGAATTCATTATTTGACTTATTTATTTATCTTTAAAAAAGCATGATTTAATCGGAACAGGGAAAACTCGATAAAATTGAGCGAAAACCGGAATTCTATGTTTTGTTTTGATTTATTTTCCCGAATCACTCAATTTCTTTAGGCTTTTTCCCAAAAAGCTAAATTTTTTGGGATTTTTACCCGAAAAGCACCAAATAGTCAGATTTTTAGACAAATTCCAGCACAGACCGCAGAAACTTCCAAATAGGATAGGGACCTCTCTAACTGAATTATATACAATGGTGGATTTTCAGATTCAGATTGCAGCTTCACGGTATAATAAATCTAGAAAAATTTTAATTTTTTTTCACTATAGATTCAGATTTTCTAGTTTTTAGCATTCGTACTTTTATAAATAACCCCTTAAAAGTATGTATACAAAATTCCTGTAATTTAAATATTACACCTTTAAATATAAACCTTATTATAGGTTTCTGTATGTAAAGAAAAGCAAAAATAGGAAGAACAAACATTCGTACATTCAAACTTAAGTAAATAACCCCCTAACAGTAAGTATAAAAAGTCCCCCTAATTTGAATATTGCTCCTTTATATGTATTTTAATTCTAATGTTTTTGTACGTAAAGAAAAGCACAAATAATAAGAACAAACATTGCATTGCAATAAATAAATAAATACACACATACGAAAATGAAATGCCGTGTGCAAAGATACTTATAAGGAGGAGGTCCCTGCCTTCTAGAATTTATAATCTAGGTTGAAAATATACTGTATATCAGTGCTAAATGTGGATTCCTAAAATCCTAGGGACCATTTGCAGTCTGTAAGCTGCTAGCTAGGTCTCTGATGTGCGTTGTGCCATTTGTTACTCTGATGTGTGCTGTGTACTGAGAATTTGTTGAAAATCAGAGCTGTGTTGGAAAATGGATTATTGTTTTCTCTGTTTTCACCAATTCCCCCATTTAGTCATCAGTTCAGATTTTTTGAAATTATCTTTTTTATTTAAAACACAGAGAAAGTGAAGACAGATTTTGTGACTCACAATTGACATTGCTGGAATGAAAGAAGAAATGTAGTGAAAGCTGTGAGATCTCATTAGTAAAATGTTCCTTTTTTAAAGTTGAGATGCAATTGAGAGACTAGAACTCCAGCAGAAATAATGGTGTACCTCATTCCTTATGTGCCATTAACTGGCTGTTTTTATGCCATTCCTGTATTAGTACAGGGAAAGGATTTGGTAAGATTCTGCTTAAGTTGGCATAGAGCAAAAACCGGAAATAGAGCTCATCATTTCTGACATAGGCATACACATTAACTACATTTCAAAGGTAAACTATTAATGTTTACTTATTGATTCTACATTGAGGATGCACAGACAGCAATTATAACTTTAACAACCTTGTATCGCAATATAGATAACAACCCAGAGCTTAGATAAGAAGGTTATATATAAATATCATTATAATGTGCAATAATAGTGCAAATCAGTACATGTTGAGGAAAAGAACAACATCACAAATGCACCACACTTGTTAAAAATGTATACACAGCCCTTTTAGTTAATGGAATTTATTTTCTTTGCCCTTGCTAAAACAGTTGTATAAAAAACAGCCATGTAACAGCAACACATATTGGTACTAAAATGGGTTATACTGAAGAGCTCAGTGATTTGTTCACAAGTCTGCTCTGCCAGAGTTGCTGTGGTCAACTTAAAGTGAAGAGATTGTGAAGGGGAACCGTCTTAGAAAAACAGCAGTTTAACACCTTCACTTGGAACTCTGTCAGCACAAGGAATACTCATCAAACAAGCAAGCTAACATTAGCATATGCAATACTAAGGGGGTTATTAATCAACCTTTGAATGTATTGCAGCATTTGCTGCTACAAACTCTGAGCATATCTGCTCGGGTTTTTTAGGCTTATTTATTATAACATTACCCAGAAAATTTTCTTTGCAGGAAAAACTCAGTGATTTTTTCAAATTTCTTATCCGAAAACTATCAATGGGACTTCTCCCATTGACTTATATGTAACCTCAGCAGATCTGAGATGCTGGATTTTAATATTTGGATGTTTTCATCCTTGGGGTTTAATGAAAAATTCAGAAAAATTTGTGATTTTTAAAAAGTCAGATACTATTAAATAAAACACAATTGTTTAGGATTTTCAGCATTAGGAGTTTGATAAATAACCCCTCAAGTGTTGGTGCAAAGGCTACCACCAATGGACTCTTGAGAAGTAGAAATGTGTTCTTTGAAGCTGTAACTCAAGCTTTACCATAACTCTGATTATGAGTCTGGCTTTGGCAGATGCCAGGAGAATGCTACCTTCTTAAATGTATAATGACATTAAAGTTTGGTGGAGAAAGTATTATGGTCTGAGGCTGTTTGTGGTTTAGGCTTGGGTCCCAGAGGACTTTAGAGAAAGCAAACTCTTAACACTGCAGCTTTCAATGATATCTTGATAAGTCTGTGATTCCTACTTGGTGGAAACAATTTGGGAAAGGCCTAAATTGCACATTACACATAGGGGCAGATTTACCAATGGTCAAGGTGAAAATTTTTATACATTTTTTTTTATTTCAATCTATTTTTTTGTACTTCAATTAGGGAATAGTCCAAATTCCATTCAGATTTGCAAAAAATTTAAAATTTCTAATTTTTAAATTTATCATGTACTGTCTCTTTAAAAATTCAACTTTAACCATTCACCATCTGTGTTGCTGTTTAAGCCTATGAGGGATCTCCTAGAACCTATTTGTGTGATGTACTTTGAAAATTCTAAGTTTTTGGGGGATCGAATAAACTGTTTGATTGAAAACGGACTTATTCAAATTAAAAAAGTTAAATTAATTTTGGTTGGTCTTTTTGAATTTGAATGTTAGAAATGTTTGCATTTCGAAAATCGACCCTTGATAAATCTGCCCCATAGATATCTCATTAACTGCTTATACCCCAAAGTATGAATAAGCTGTAATCTTAAAAAAATAAAGATTAACTATAGAGATGGGATTATACTATTTTCTTATTCAAAAAAAAAAAAAAAGAATCCTGAGAATAAGAACAATGTCCAAAACAATATTAACCAATATTACACCTTTTATCTAAATTAGACTAATTCAGTGCAAACATTCATCTATCCAGTTTCCCATATTGGATTGCCTGTGCCTTCCATATCTTGAACAATCTATTTTTCATTCCTACTACTCTTTTCCAAGAAATATTAATTATAAAACATTTTGAAGCAATTAACATTCTTGCTCCTAAGTGAAATAGTTGGCTCAGTTCTTTTGGTTCCTTTTAAGCACTGGGATCTGAGATTTAGTTGTGAGTCATAATTATACCAAGCTATTTAGTTTCTACTATGGAAGAAACTAGGGAAATTTATCGTTCTTGTACATTGCCTTGTGCACACTAATGGAAGAGGGCATCATCTGAATAGAGAGTATGGTATTATTCTGAATATATTATTATAAAGCATGTTAAGGTATATCCCAATAGGTGTAAGTTTTTAAAATAAAAAGATTCCTTATTCTTTGGCTTTTTAAGTCAAAGATAGCAGTCAATTTAAAGCGTATAATACAAAAAAAGTATAAAAATACATACACTGGGATTATATATACATAAACTATAAACCTTAATTTTTGCCATAAAACAGACAAATGTAAAGACAGACAAACATCTAGATCTATATTTTGTATATGCATTAAATTCATGTCTTCTCTAGTTTGGGGTTTTGCTAAATTGCTTTCTGTATGACGGAACTTAATCCTTAGAACTCAATCGGATCGCGGGCGCATCTCTGCGTGTATGCGGTCCCACGAACTGACCACCCATATGGCCTCCATTATGATCAGCACAGTATCGCCCACCTCAATGTGGGCATATCGGGGAGAGATCCATTTGTTTGGCGATTATTACCAAACGAGCAGATCTCCCTGTCTATGGCCACCTTTAGTTATTACAAAGGCAATATTTGCTTAATCATCTTCTAAGGTAACTTTACATGTAAATTGTTAAATTCTGTTGCGCTTGATACATCACCAGTGTTACAAGAGCACAGTAAGAGTGGGATATACTTGAAACCTGGCTGTTTTTAAGTACAGTTCAAGATTGAAAAATGTATACTGTCTGTGCATTTTAGGAGAGAATGAATAAGAACATGCCACATATATGGAAAGAACAATACTTGATATTTCTGACATCTTTTTTTTCCTCTCGTGCTTGTCATTTTTTTCAGGATGGTGTTTTAGGCATTTTTGGAAAGCTTCAAGACATATTGAACTTTTATATTTTTATCCCTTTGTGAATTTGTCAGTTGTAAGAGACTTGTTAGGCAGTATTTGACTCAGAGATGGCACCTCACTTTCTCAGTCAGAGGTATTTGTTCTACGGAAAGGGTGAATTGTGAGGGAACTGGTTGTAACTTTGAATCCTTACTTCAGTGTACTTCAGCAACTCTTCTGAGAGTCCTGGTAGACAACCACATACTAGAAAGGAAAAGGTGGAGAGGAAAAGGTTGAGCAACATGTGAAGTTTCTGTTTAGTGCTGTTAGTGATAAATGTTTCTCAAGATCAGCTTTTACTGTAAACTGGACTGTGATATGCCTCACCAGTATTCTTTGAATCAGTCTGTTCTCCAAAACCACAACAGAGTATGTGTAACAAAATTCCATACTGATTATCATGTCTATTCTGTGAGAGGTTATATAAATACAGGGCATAGTGTTAGATGATGTCTGGTAAGCATTAAGTAAAAGCACAGCATATGCTGAAGGTAGGGGTCAGAGAAAATCAATGAGCTAGCTTTATGAGATGCTATATGCAAATGGAAGATAAGGTGTTTAATAAATTCAGACTGATAATATAGAAGCCTAGATGCTATTTTCTCCTGAACCAAGTTGATAAAGAGATGGTAAAAGTCTGCAAACATTCCCTCTGCTGGATCTATAACAATGCTTTACTGAACCCTATCCTACCCTTTTCATTTTAAGAACCGTATTTATGACCAATTTTTCTTTTTTTCCCATGAGATAATGATTTACTATTCTTTGTCTGTATTATTTCTGATTCATAAGAGTATTGATTATTTAAGTGACCCATATACTTGCATTGCATTTCAATACATGCCTGATCCATATTCTTTAAATCATAACCTTAGATTCACATCAGCAAGAAAGATACAGATGGGGACATGTGTGCATAGCTCTTTGATCTCATTGTTAGTAACAGTTCTTATGGAATTTCCTGCCATACATATGACCCCTGGGAAAACAATCAGAGGGTATACTATAAAAAGTGAGAAACGTAAGATTTCAGTGAGCGATCTTGCTGCCATGTTAACAATAAGGAAGAGAAAATGGGATCTAGAAGGAAACTGGAGAAAATAAAAGACAAATGAACACCCCTAAATGGAAGCAATAGTGTGCAAGGTGCTAAGCATTGTTTTTGTTATCTTTTCTACTTTCTTGGTACTGAGCTAAAAGCATCTCTGCTTTTGAACACTCCAGGCCAGTGTCCTCTTAGTTAATTCTCTATGGATTTGTCCAGTCAGAAGCCTCTAACTTTTAATGCCTGGTTACATTTTTTCTGTTTTTTGGAGCTAAATGTGCAGCTTAATCTTAACATACAGTGTGATGTGCTGGGCTTTTGCTGACAGAGGAATATTCCTACCATTTGATATATCTGGGCATTTGCCCGACTATAATTCAGCATGGCTTATTAGGAGTGATAGAAGAGTATACGTGAATCCAAACCCCAAATCAATTAAGCAGTCACATGTCTCTTCCTGAGTAGAAAATCTGTTGGTTCACGGTGTATGTTTAATAGCCCAATTCCTAAATAATATAATGTACCTACCGTTAGTATAACTTTTAATAACTTGTCTGAGGTGATTTATGGAATAACGGGAACATCCAACTGAGTGACAAATGGATGCACTGGTAGAGTGCTTTGTTTGCATGTTATCATGGGAGAAGCAGGTCAGCTTTTTGTGCCCCAGAGAAATCTGTCAGTTTCACTGAAGATTGTGCTGCGCCTTTTAGTTATGGCAGCCTTAAACACACAGTTCTGGCTTTAGTGATGATATTCATTAATTTCCCAGAACAAAATGCTCTCTGGTTCAATATTTTTGTGCAATATTTATCTGGTATTTTAAGAATTCTTAAATGTTTCATTTAGTCAGTACAGGTATAAAACAATGTTATATAATACAGAGTTCATATTCCTTTAGTAAAATGATTTGAACATTATGACCTTCACTTCCCTTAGTTTTATCCAGGCTGGAGAAGAAGAAGCCCCTGGCAATGCAGCAATGCTGTGGCCCCTGATGTAAAAGAGACAAATAGACTTCATATGCTGGGCATTGCAATGCTGAAGGGGGTATATGTTCTTTGCATTTGTATTTAATTTCCCAGATCATGGGAAAAACCCAGGGCAAGTATCATCTTTGCCCTACCCTATCTCGCAACCAGTCCTATGTCAGTAAGTCATTCTGTTTTGAGGCAGATGAACTTAAAACAAAAGTAAGATTATGAAAAAAAGGATTATTTCTTTATAATAAAGAAGGCCAGTTTCTTATATACTAAAGCTCACTAATATCAATTCTGCTGAAATTGAAAAATTGAACCCTATACTCTAGAATGTTCCAAAAGTGCTTGATCGTATTAAGATTCAGACTGTGTAACTGCAAGGTATATATTCCACACAACCAACAAGTCAAGCAGCTTAATTATAGCTTGGATATGAGTGATGATTCTCTGGAAAAACAGCTTTGTTCTCCATTTATTTACTCTCAGAAAATGCAGTTAAAAAGTGCACAACAGTTGCAGCCTTTTTTAAGACCACCAGATTCAATTAGTCAGATACTCTAGGGCAGAATAAATATGAATGTAAAATACAAAGGATCTAATCGCCTTTAATTAGTTTCACCAGAACAATTGTACTTTTCTTTCTAAATCATTCAGAAAATACACTGTAGGAATATGTGCTTTTGTTGACACCCATAAAAAGTCTCTCCTATCTTATATAAACCTAAAGATGCCGAGCAGTACAAGGTGAATAGAGATAATTTCTTTTTTTGTCTGCTCTACAGTGCTACCAATTGCTATTTCTGTACTTGAAATGAAAGCAGTGCAGACAGTGTCACCCTTCTACCTATTCTCCTTGTTCTCATCCTCTTATTTCCCTTTGTTTTTTTTACATTAACATTAACCAATATACCAGTTCCTAAAGTCTGTGCTGTAGACCAAAGATATTCCTTAACAGCACCTTTCCCCTAAACAATTTGGAGTACTTAAAATGGTTTTAAATATAACATACATATCTTTGAGGTTGACTCTTAAAGAGAGAGCGATACTGAACAAATGACAAAACAAGGGATATATCACTCAAATGTATAGTCGGCATCCATACAATAGTAATGCAGGGTCTACTTTTAGTGATGATGTCCCATTATGATCTACATCCATAAAAGCTTTGTAACATTCTGTTCCATAGAAAATTTTACTTAAATATTGATTGACAAGGGGACTCCTCAATTGACCCTTCACTTATAGCCATCCCACTGAATCCCATTGTTACATACCTTAATGAAACAGAAATGAGGAGTCAGAAATGGGGTAAAATGGCCACAGCATGTATTGACATTTTATCAAATAAATAGGACCTTGCCAGTCTCACCCCAAGGCAATATTATAAAGCCAGAATTCCAAGAGATTATTATGTTCTGCCGTTCCTCAGTGAAGTGACTTGAGATCAGCACTTTATCATTATATCCACCACTGAGTATTAGGCTGCCTCTTACATTGGAGAAGTTCAGCAGCCTTACTGCCACTACTGAATTGGCAATGTGTCGATGATGGGAAATCCAAGCAGGCTGTCACCTAGCACAAGCAGTAGTAGCGTCTGTATCAATAAATCAAAGTGCAGTCACAGGTGAGAACCTCCTTTCTCCCTCTTCTAAATTTGCCTGTGCAGTACTCTGCCAAGGTCCTACCTCTGCTGTGAAAAAACTTAAAATAAATTATTATATATCCACTGTTTTTCCAGAGGAAGGAAAAAACCCAAACTTAAGCCAGTGGCAATTATGCTTCAAGAAAAAAAAATCCTTCTTAACCCCAATGACAATCGGATCAAGCATCTGACATTCAATTAACATGAATAATACCATGCAGACTCTCCTGTTTGTACTATATAACAATACCAGAACCACAATATAACAGTGCATGCAGAAAAAACATCAATATTTAGTTTTAATGGACAATATAAAGAAGAGAAACTCCTGGCATTTCACAAAATATGCAAAAAAAAGGAGGGCAGGTGGGTGGGATGTTTCTACCTGCTCAGAAGATAAGGAAGTGAACTGCTTCTTCTTTTGACATCACATCCCTCTCTTTCTCCACCCCAAACCCAGCTCTTCCCGCCTTGACTCATTCCTTCTCACCCAATAACAGCTACATCTGATTCTTTACAATTTTTAAACATAAACCAGTATAATTTGCCTGCTGGTCATTCGAGTCCCTTGTCACGCAGCCCCTGCATTTATGGCTCCAGGGTGTTGCTTTCTAAGAAAATGTATATTGTTATATTTAAACATGTATTTCTTACGTAACCATAATGTAATAAATATCTTAATGAAAAGCTAGGAGTGTGATTTTGTGTCTTGAGATCTACTGATCAACAGCTAAAGGCCTACTGGTAGATCACAATCTACCTTTTGGACACCCTTGCTCTAATTGTTAAAAGCATAAAACATACCTGGGAACTACAACTCCTTATTACCTTTCAGAAAATAATTCCACTAAAATCAATTTAAAATTCTAATTATTTCCACAGAGCATATAAAGAGTAAGATTAATCAACCAACCGATAAGACACAATGGAAGCATGTTCTTGCTGATTTGGAATTAGAACATTATTGGTATAAGGTTCCTTCCAAACTTGCTGAATCATTTTCCCATCACTGATGAGAATAAAACATCGTTTAACAATATCCTTTCAATAAATATTATGGTAAACTAATTATTTTACAGTAGAATACAAGTCTTTAGGCCCATGCAATGTGACTTCATTTGATGCAGTAATTTACGTTTCAGAGCATGTGAATGAAAGCATATAAAATTATAAATATACATACTCCTACCCTTTGCACACTCATTGTTCCCAAGGTTGTCGTACATTCTGTATGTTAATTGATACTTCTTGTAGTGGTGATCACAAACTGACGAGTCACCACAGTTCATTACCATTGATATGGAAGTAAAGTGATTAACGTTGTTCCCTGTCTCAATTTCACTGCCCCGTATAGTACATGTCTGGAGTACAGGTCTCAAAGTCAATGCCTGTATTTGCTTTCTGGTTCTCTTTCTCAAAGACACAGGTCCCTTGTTTATGGCAAAATGTAAAAAGTTAGCAGTGGTCAAGGGAAACATATTTTTCCATTAATTTTGCTACATGGACCGGAACGGTTGTAGGAGGGGAGCCTTGCCAGGGATAGGAAGGCAGGAAGGTGGAAGGATCAAGAGCCAGATCACACCAGTCCCCGTGGTCAGCAGTGAACAGCATGACAACTGCATGCCTTGATGTAGCCCTGGTCAAGGAAAACTATACCCCAAACAATGTAGGCTGCTATAAAAATAAATTGTATTAAAAAAACTCCTATGTAAAACCCTACATAATGTAAATAAACTATGATAATATCTTTTTATAGTGGTATGTGCCATTGGAAAATCCTAAATAGAGAATTGCCATTTTAAGAACCAAGGGCCACCCCTGTGATTCTACAATTTATGGTGCAGGCAGACCATCATAAAATGGGGTCTCAAGGTAAAAGGGCATATTTACTTAAATATATATAACAGTTTGGTAAGATTCTTCAATATGTCACTTTATAGGATGTAAATGTTTTGTTGCTTAAGTGTTCATTTTGTGGGTATAGTTTTCCTTTAAGAAATATTATTTCTCCTAGTCTTCCAAAGCTTGAAAAAACAAAAACAAAGCCCATCTTTTAAACTGAACTTGTTATGCCTGCTTATCTTGCCTCCAGCCCTCGTTTCTGCTTTGCTGTTAACAACTTCCCATTATTCCAAGCTACACAAGCCTGGTGCCTAAGGGTTATTTTTAACAGTGTTCATTCATCACCTATGATCTGTCCCTCACCAAGTCCTACTGCTTCCCACAAAAAAAACATTTGTCAAATATACCCTTTACTTTCTCAAAACAAATGAAACCTCTGGACTCCTGCCTTAAATTGTGGTAATAGGACTACAACATCAGTGCACATGTGATTCCACCACCTGGATGGTGTTGGCAAAAATTTTACAAATTGATTAGATTTACAGATTGAGGGATTTGCTTTTCTAAATGTAAACATGAGGTCACTCTCCTGGAAATAATTATAAGTGGTTAGTTCAGATTCTAGTATATAAAATTGTACTGGTACTACTTAATGACATAAGACCTTAATTTCCACATAAACTAATTCCATCCTCAAGAAACATCTTTAGATATCTTCTAATGTAGCTTTTCTCTTCCGATTTCCCATATGGTAGACTACAAGACTAATTTCCTCTACTCATACTGTATCATTATGTTTCCAATGCTCATTTATGATTCCATGCTAATACTCAGTGCATATATATATATATATATATATATTCTGTATATATCTCAATATCTATGCTCATCTAAATCATCAAAACCATTGGATCCACTCTTAAAGGCACTGATAGAATCTGCCATCTCAAAATCAGCCAGCAGGTGTGCCACAACCTAACTGCCCTCAACGTGAAGAAGCAAGATGGAAGATGATCAGGAATATTGTGGCAGTGGATCCCAGTAGTGATGTGTGGGCTTTCCTGAAACCCACGGGGTTGCATGAGTTGGGGCCGGCTCCTGCTCAGAATTGCGGGCGGATCTGGGTTGAGCTCTTCTCCTGCTCTCCCCACCCGCAAGCTAGCACTAACAGATTCCAGCACATTTATAGACTCACGTCCGCTCCATTTTTATATTACTGCGGGGTAGGGCGGATACAGGTCTATGAATAGAAGGGGACCAGGTTGGGTGTGGCTTTGGGAGGTTGCTTAGGTCCCAGTGATTTTTAAAACAAATATAACTATGAAGAAGCTGCTTGGATGAGCAGTGAAACGTCTTCATTAAAATATCTCAGCAAGTCCAGTTGCTTTGAGTTACTTTTTATATATATTTAAAACAAATAGTTAATAAATTGTGATGAGTGAATCTGTCCCATTTCACTTTGCCAGACGATGTGCTAAACTGCAAAAAAAAAAAAAAATCACAAAATATATTTATTGCGTGAATATTTTGGTGCACTTTTCCATAACACTTCATTTCTGCTTTGGGAGGGCAAAATCACATTGCTACATTGTTAAAGGACCCCCTATCCACTAGGCTTCAATTGCTTTTTCAATCAAAACATTACATCATGTATAGATACGTCGCAAAGTCCACAGTTTCACAAAAGTTTTCTCCAGCTGCATAACCTGGATTTTTGCAACAAATCTAAAAATGGCAACATTTTTCGATCTTCACTTTTAATAAACAGTTCATTCAAGATAGCCATGGTGTGAAACTTTCAGTTTATTATCAAAATCAGAACAGTACTGACATACATACGCACTTGCATGCAATCTCAGTATCTAGAAATCTCCAATTATGAAAAATCATCTCCCATTGAGTCCATTTAAGACATGGGTTCTGCTTTTTTCTCTTTAGAAAAACAGTAGCTTGTACATGATGATAACCAAGCTAAATAGTCCCATAATAGTGGCAAAACAATGGTACAGTTACTGGAAAAATTAGGTCCCATGTTTTCTAGATAACACAGTAGATCCCACGTCTGTAGTATCATACCCTTTGAGACACAGTTGTATAATACTTGTTACCCCTATGCCTACACAAAACAGATACTATGACCACTACAGTACATACCTCCCAACATTTTGAAAACAGAAAGAGGGACAAAAAGATTTGGAGTGCTGCAGCATGGCAATTACCACACCCCCTAATTACCACGTCCATTTTACAAAATTTGGCAGGTTATGGAAAGTTTAAACACGTTTCTGGGGTTTTTAGAGTCATATATTATAAAATGACAGTGAATTGCCCTTTAAGCTGCAAGTCACTTATCTTAAAATGTTAAAATTGTTACTTTGCTTATCTGAAATTGGAACAAATGTATCTAAGTGCACTGGCCATGTGTTCTGGGTTCTCCGCCAAAAGCCAATTATGTTTTAGAATTTTTGTATCTTTTTCTGGCTGTGCAGAAGATCAAAGAGAAAGCCTGGACATTTCAGTTACAATGTGGGACTGCAGGTTGAGCTGTCACAATCTGGAACTGTCCCACAACAGTTGGGAGGTATGCCACTATAGATTTTTGGTGGAGCTTATGACAGCTCCTAGAGCAACTTGACAAATGGAACTGATTCTACTAATACTTGCCTAAGGGACCCCACCATGTTTTATTGCTATTCTGCATATTTCTATTTCTGGACATGTACATTCTGACAGGCATCACTTAGATAGTTCCCACATGCTTTATCACTTAAATAAGTAAACCACGGCTATCCAGTTGTCACAATATTATTTCAAGTTGATCAAAACAAAAACATGAATAGGGCCACAGGTTGCATATTCCTGTGTTATCATAATTATAAATAAACCTAAATTATACACAGAATCTTTTAGGTTATCTTCTCAACAGATGCTGTTCTAATGTCAAATACTTCATAAAAATACAGTTCAAGATTTTCCTGGTTTTCCCAATTGCACAGAAATATACTGATCGATATACTGGCAGGTAAATGTGCTGTTATTTTTCAGGAGCGATAACCTACTTCTATTTTTTTTGCACCTGACAAATCACATAACGGGATGACATGATTTGACCTTGTATAATATCAGATTTGAAGAAAACTGAAGAATAGCATCTTTGTATTTAATATTTCACAGTGTGTGACAAGTTACAGCATAACACTGCCTCTGACTGTTATTCATCTTACTACAATACACTGTGAGAAATGAGGCTTAATCTGAGCTTCACACAATAGTATCCTAAAATGCCATTTAACTTCAGGGTGCCTGATAAAGCTATACATACAGTACTCTCCAGATGGTATAAAGGAAAGAAACCTAATTAAGGAGCTAATGTCCTCTTAGAACCTTGCAACTAATGTCATAGTTCTTCCCTGTGTTTACATTTTTTGGGTTTGTAAAACAGTTAGTGGGATTTCCTACCCTGACCAGTACTGTATTCATATACCAAGTTACCCATAACAACCAATGAGATGTTGAATTCTCATCAAGGCTAATTACTATTGTTTCAATTATTAGTGGACTGGTAATAATGTGCAAGTATGTTATTAATAAAGAGCCTGAGTCTACCTGTTACTACCTGCATATTTTGGGGTAGTTATGGGGTGTACAACCTACACTCCAATTCAAACTTAACTATAAGACAAAGGTCTCAAGACAGACTGAAGCACTGGAATAAGTGCCTTTCTTTACACAATATTCTATATCTTTCCTGTAGGGTGCACCCAGGCTTTGGGTTGTCTATGAAAAGTAAACTCCAGGGAAAAGTTTATGTGGCTGCAGCAAGTAATGCTGTTTAATTCTATTCCAGCTTAGGAAAAACTCAATAGTGGGTCCCTGGAGTGAATGTAAGAGAGCAAGGTGGGCTTCCATTCCTTGCTCCAGTAAGGGTTTTCAGCTGCCAAGCTAGAGGCAGTTAAGTAATTAAGCTACAGGTGACCTGTAGTTAAAAGGAAGTGTAGGACTACACCTCAGTGCTTCTTCCTCTAGATACCTCCTGTAGCTGCAGGAGGTTGAGGGCCATGTGAGGACCTACTTGAAGGAAGGTGCCTGTGTAGAGCTGGGAAGAGAGGGTAATTCCCCCTGTGTTGGAGAGAGTTCCAAAAGGACTGAGGAGAGGAAAAGAGAAACCACTCCCTACCCTGAAAATCTAATTTCTGTGCAAGTTAGGTGACAGAAGTAGAGGATGCCTATGTGCTACTACCCACCCACCAATTACGAATGCTATGATGCAATGTAGGTCTTTTCACTCCATTTTGGAAAACAGAGACATGAAATTCAGAGCTGTGCAGTGCTGGGGGCAAAGTTCACAAACAGATGGTAGATTTTGCACCTTGTCCTCCATCTAGTAAATGACCACAAAGTTCTATTACAAACATCTTTTAAAGAGCACCTGTCACTTGAAAAATGCCCCCTATCAGAGGTGAAGACTAATAGAGCTCACACTCTATTAGCTCTTTTTTTAAAGACTGTCACCTGCCTGTACTAGACAAATGCAAAAGGTCCTCTGCACTCAACCCATTATCAATATATTTAAGACATTGAGACATTCTGTGCATACAGCTACTAAAAAATGTCTTACCCTTTAAACAACAGGGATTGTTTGTCCATATATTGCAATATATTTAAGCTGGCCAACTACGGTGGCCTGTACTAGGCCACTGGCACCGGAAAGGGAGCTCTAAGTGTTGGTGACGATGTGCATAAAAAGTGGTTCACTTGGGGCGCTTGTTACTTCCATGCATGTGACATAACCTGCAAATGCATTGCACTATTCTGAGTGCCACAGCATGGCCACCCGTACCAAAAGCTCCCTTCCTAGGTATGGGGCATTCTTTTTCAAAAAATGCTATGGTTTACACCCAGGGAAACATTTTTGGGTGACAGGAACCATTTAAACATTTAAGACAATACAAAATTAATAAAAAGTCCTGATTCTTCTCAGCATGGAAGATGTTACAGAGCATTTCTTAGTTTTTTCCTTTGTTCTGAGACAGGCATGATGATATTATTAAGCACAGGAAAGAAATAATGATAAAGGCCTAAAAATTAACAATAACAAATTTGAGATTTTTTTTATTAATTGTAGTTATGTAAGTGGCGTTACTGGAAAATTTATAACTAACAAATAAATATATTCAGTAAATAAAAAAATCAATAGTAACAGCATTCAAAATGAGGAAAGAAAGGCCTTATGTTTCAGAAATGCAAAGGTTTAAGAGCAGCATGGCAGAACAACTTTCAGGGACATTAAGCAGGAGCTTTTTGAAGAGAACTCTTAATCCCCACTATTGCTCTGCAAATTCTTTAAACAGCAAAAGATTTCAATCTCTCAGAAAGTCTGGACAGATAAGTGAAATGAGCTTTTCTCAATGGCCAGCACTTTTATTTTGTTAGATGTGTAAAGACTACCGCTGGTCCTGATTATTTCCTATTTTATATTTCAAAAGAGAGAAAAGATATCTACAGTTAAAGCATCTTTGTCCATCTGCGCCTCTTGAAAATGCATGCATGTGCTTAAAGAGCTATATGAAGAAGTGCCCAGTTAAATTCTGCAGTTGTATATATTATACCCTAATGCCAAAGCATAAAATAAGAAGGCAATAAAAAATGTTCATTTATTTGTACTTTGGAAGCTCAGCGTCTCTGACTTCTTTGCTCCTGCAAGCCTTCCAATGCACAATGCAGCAACTTATTATTAGACAGTGTTATATGAACAGGACTGAGAAATATAAAAAACTAGATACAAAGAACAATGAGAACTTGGAGCATGGCTAATACAACCCACTTTGTTATACATTATATATCAACCAGGCTTGTTAAGGTTGTACCAAGGTTACACAACCATGCAGCAGGGATTGTGGGACTTGCAATTCCGCCGCACCTAACAAAAAGCAAAGAGTGCCAGGAACATGCACATTTAAAATGTATAATATATGAAAAATGGTGCTGCAGCCGTCCATTTCTGTATTATTTGCATTATTCTTCTAAAGTTAAGTAAGGGTATATTATCCAGTATACACGATAAACCTGTTTTTAAGAAAGCTCCATACTAAGGATCTAGTTAGGTATGTAGTGTGTGCAGCATCAGGGGCCCAGGGCAGACCAGGCCCCTGCTACCTAAGGGGCCCCCACACCACCCCCGAGCCACAAAGCATCCTCTGGCCTTCCCAGCCACAACCCCCCCCCCCCTGGCATATATATATAGTGTATTGATAGGGATGTGCATATACTGTATATACAGGTATAGGTTACATTATCAGGAAACCCGTTATCCAGATAACCCTGAATGATGGGAAAGCCACCTCCCATAGACTTCATATTAATCAAATAATTCGAAATGCAGGTATAGTTTGTAATTGTATATTGTGTAGAATAAAAGCTCTTTACAGTTCTTAAGGTTCCTTATTACTCTAATTAGTGATACACCTGACCCAGAATAGGATTTCTTTTTACCAAGTCACTTTGTATGACCTCTGTTCTTTTTGTGTTCATCAAAACTTCCACCATATTGTCCACCAGCACCAATGACCTATATAGCGCATCCCCCTGTCACTATATCTATGTTAAAAAATTTCTATACAAAAAACAGATTTATCTCACCCACACTTGAATTCTAGAATCCCCTCCTTCTTTCAGGCAGTTTTTGTTCACTGCAACCTTTCCCAATGGTTTCCACCCCTCCATGCTTGCAACATTTACCTGTGGGTAACAGCCTCCTTCAACCTTTGCACTATGGCTCCTCCTTTATTTTTAGTGTGTGGTACACCATTGAGAGCATAAGCACATTTGATGACAGCTATACAAATATTCAAAACTTTACTTATTCATGTTCATTTATGCTACACGTTTCACTCAATGTTGAGCTTTCTACAGAAAAATATTTCCCTTGCATCCTAACAGATAATTTTCATATGCACTTCACTGCATTCATTAATTTCCCAGTGATCCTTTGTGGCTGTTTTAGACCAGTTGCATTCACAATACCGTCATTTTGGAAGCTGGAGCTAGTTTACATCATTAAAGCAATTTGGGGGACTATACAATGTTTACCAATAGTGATGGGTGACATTTTTGTCTCAAAATGTGAAGGTTTTGTCTCAAAAATGCTAATTGACTCTAACAGGCTGTACATAAAAAAAGTTGTGTGGTTTGGAAAGGGTCACTTAAAAATTCCCATTGACTCCAATAGGTTTGGTGAAAGTTTGCAGTTTTGCAAATTTTGGTGAAGCAAAACACTCATTTTGAATCAATTACAAAGGCCAACCAAATTGCTCAATAACATGGCTATGTGTGAGCCTGCAAATAATTCCCCACCTTTATATACAAGAGGTTAGGAAAGTGGTCAAAATGTTGTGATTGTGTGAATGATATTTGGCTAGATAGAACTAATGCAATGTACAGAAGAGAAATCTGCCTGAAAGTAACTACATACTACTATGTAGTTAGGAACAATTTTGTTGTGATAGGTTTGACAAGTCTTAAAGGCAAAACTTGGGCACTCAACTTAAAAATATAAGAGAAAAAGATCAGTTGGGGTTCGCGTAGCATATCTTCACTAAAAAGATTTATTCTACAGATGTGACATGAAAAAGATCAGCACCTTCAGATCAAAAAACCCACACTGCATATTTGAACTCATAAGAGAACATGTTGAGCTTTTAACATTGTAGAATGAGAAAGTGCCAAGCCAAAAGTTTATAAAAATGGGAAGAACAACACAAGCATGTAGTCCCTAAATGGCCATTACTTTCTTTCAACTTGACTTGGCTTGAAGTGAATATATTGGGCTTTTTTGAAGACTGTACACTTTCTTACACGCCCGTTAGTTAAGAGTTATTAGAGCGTATGTACATTCACGTTAGGCCCCCGACACAGAGCATTACCTTGCAGTCGCCTTTATGCAAAAGCTGAAGGTTACTAATTGCTGATCTGATAGTTTTGTTGCCTTTAGAAAACATCAGATTTTCACACATGAAACCCTTAGCCAGCATTCATTCACTATGGAAGTAAAAATAAGTACTATCGACAATTACAAACATAAATCTAATGTAATGCATGGGTATCTTTATCTAAATAGCATTGCATATATAATAAAAGTCACAATGAGAGAAACAGTTTTCACAAATAAGAGTAAAAATTTGCATTTTACAATGTACTATTCTTCCTTTAACGTTTATTGCATTACAAATTTTAATTGTGCACTTTTAAGAAGAAGGTGTCGCATTTTGGAGCAAACCTAACTTTTTCAAGAAGACATTTTATTACATTCACTGCGCACTAGCTCAAGCTACTGTATAAAATTTGCAAACCTTTTTCTACTGTTGGAAGAGGTCACTAAACAGTTTCCGGATTAGCAAAAGCTAAATTGTAATAAATTCACATATTTGCTTATTTTCCATCAGGCATTGTTATTGTCAGCATTATCTGGCTAGTTTACATGTATTGAATATCTACAAAATTTACTTTCACGCTATTATAATACGATTATGTGCAAATCTGATTGCTGGGCAATTGGTTGAAAGAAGTGGGCTGTGTGTCTGTCCTGCTTTAGCCTTCATCAGTGATTGGTGAATCTGTCCCGTTCACAAAAAAAAAAAAATCACGAAACAGCGAAAGAATTATCAAAATGCACTGAAGTTAATGGATGTCAAAATAATTTCAAGGCGCGTAAATTTTGATGCGAGTGACAACGTTTACACACACGACTATTTTGTTTACATGCATTAAAGTCAATGGGGTCCAAATAATTTTGATGTGCAACAATTTCTATGTGCGTTCCAATTTTGATGCACACCAATATTTTTGTTGCTGCAAATTTTCTGCCTGCAAATTTTCTCCACAGTTTTGTGAAAACATTCAGAGGTGAAAATTCACCGCAAATCCATGTATAAAAAACTTCCATGTTATCTACCTCCTCCTAACTCTTCCAAAATCATGACAGTCTATCAGTGGGTCACATATATCTTCATTTAATTATGGATTGTTGAGACTTTTAACTTACAAATTAGTGTATTAGAGTTTTTTTTAATACTGAGATGATATCAAAAGGCTTTTTATATAAAAATTAATACTGAGATCAATATGGTAGCAAACTAAAACCTTCCTTATTTTAGCTTATGCCTGAGAGTTGCACTAATTTTGCTTTGGAGAAATTAATAAAAAGGAATTGTCACACTGAGATTTATAAAGTTTTTTTTAATAAAGTGATGCAGTGTGTGAGATTAGAATCATTTGCACATCATTCATTTTAATCAGTTCACATAATGATGTTGCTATCTGAGTTAAATGTGCAGTTGACACATACCACAGGTTATGTCTTTAATGATATTACTGTTAAATTAATTGTCTAATGCTCCTAGTTTAATTGTGAAAGAATCCCATGGAGTAATAGCTGCATATTTTTAATAAAATGCTTGAAGTATTATACAGTAGAGTAGGGATTCTTATACAGGTATTGGACCTGTTATCCAGAATGCTGGCGACATAAGACTTTCTGGATAATGGATCCTTCTGTAATTTGGATCTTCATACCTCAAGTCTACTGGAAAATATTGTTAACATTGGCTAATCCAGTTTGGATCATGTACAAGGTACTGTTTTATTATTATTATTATTATTATTATTAAATTAAAAATTTGGATTATTTGGAAAAAATGTAGTCTATGGGAGACATACAGTACTGTAATAAAAAGACCTTTGGAGTGCGGCAGAGATGCCCACCGCACTCCGGGCAAGGGCCACCCACCAGGTCCTAGCTCTTCTGTTGTTGTTGGGGAAGTGCAGACTCTTGGTGAACTTCCAGGTTTTGACTCTGGTTTGCATCTGATGTTATCGCGTTTGGTGTGGAGCCTCAGGCAAATTTTCACTGCCCAACAAAAGGTCTATTTCTTAGTTCCTGGGTGGGTCCTTTGTGTATTTCTAACTTGTTATTGATCCTGCCTGTCCTTATTGACCAGGTCTAATTCACTGCCTGTCCTGACCATTGTCTTGTTTAGACTATTCTCTGTTCTGTACAACGATATCAGTGTGTTTGACCTGGCTTGTGACCCCAACTATTCCTGTGTTTCCTGTACTGGTGCTGCATTGTCCGACCTGGCTTGGCTTATGACAACACTTCTTGTTTCCCATTACTTCACGCTTGTTTCCCTTGCTCACTCAGAACACTCTCCTTGGGCGTCTCATGTCAAGGCCTGGCAGAATTAGAGTAGTGAAGGGCTAGTCCCGAAGCCAAATTCGGCTGTTATAGGCTGAAGGGTGAGACCCAACCGAGGTCCTTCTGTGTTCTGAGTGGGATATCCTGCGTTACACAGACTTTCTGTAATCCGGAGCTCTTTGTACATGAAGCTATTCAGTGTTCCAACAAATGGGAAGGCTCACAGTATATTTGCACAAAATAATGTAAAATGTTCAGTTAGTTTACTGATTCTCTATACTCACTATGACAGCACTGGCTGCAGGGTACTTCTCTGCAGATTGATAGTGAACTCTGATAAAAAAATGCTTTTTTAAAGGGATAATCTGGGCTTGAGGTGGTCTATGTTGCTTCATAGACATGTCAAAGGAGGTGGACTAGGGTGAGTAGCATGTTTAATTCAAATGCTCCTGATAGTATTTCCTTAAGAATATGTATTGACACTTTTTGCCACCGAAGAATAAGTGTATGGAAGACATAGACGAATGGCAGATAACCTCTGGAAAATAATTTCTTAGACGTTTCCCTGTGATTGGCTGTTTTTTTTTATAAATCATCACAAGTTAACCTCCCAGAACCTATAATCCAAAAAAAATTGGAAGTTGACATACATGTACATGTAGAGTAAACAACATTTGCATCAATTACTGCCCCACTGAAGCTTACAATAAAGACCCTATAACACAACACACTAGGTTCAGTTTTTTCAGGAACCAATTACCTTGTTCTGGACCTTGGAAGGAAACCAGAACACAACAGAAACCCAGTCAATCTCAGATAGAGGAAGATGGAATTTAATTGGACCCAGTTTGCACAAGGGTTAGGCACAGTGCAAGGAAAGTACTTCCATGACTACTATTTTACAAGACAGCTGCATCCAAAAGCAAGCCATTTGTCCTGGGTTGAGGAAGGTCTTCTGAACTGGTTACAGTATGAGAAAATAAAACATGACTAAAATACTACCTCTATGTGCAACCTGCAGCATCTACTGGAATTTGCACTTTGCACTTTGTAAGTGCAAAGTGCTCAGTTATAGGGCTAATAAAGCCAATGCCCAGTAAGACTGACAGAATAGAAGAGCTTATTTTCAACTTTTCAACTTATTTTGTTCTAAACAGACATGTAACAAAGCGACTGAACAATATCAGACAGTCGGTTGGCGTAAGGAAAAAAAGTTTCACGGTCTTCTCTGATAAAGAGAAGAGAAATTTGACCTGATGATCCCAGGTCTAGTTCTGGAATTTTGTTTTTTTACTGAAATGCTTGATATAGTCTTGAACTGAATGGATTTTTGTGAGACCGTTATCTCTAACAATTGACATAGTCTTTGGTACATGCTGTATGATTTTTTTTTGGTCACAGCTGGAAGCCAATCTTCTTTTTAGTATAGGCAACGGGATCACCTTATTGTCTGTAAAGGACTTGAATGTTATTTTACTGGCTTTGTTCAGGGTTGTACTTTAAATATACTCAAAAAAGGAATATTGTGCTGTCATTAAACTAACTGCTCTGCATATTCATCAACTTGCTAGGCCTGCTATTGTCTGTTTCAACTATGACCCTCAAAGTCCAGTAACTTTGCTTGGAAGAAACACACTTACATACCAGAAAAATGCATTTTAATCCATTTAATTGAGCTGAAAATGTGGCCCAAGCTTTCAGTTGTAATAGTCCAGTCCCCGAGAGAGAAACAATAGTTTCTCTCAGGCCACATGGTAAATGACTATTGCTGCTTGTCAGAAATGCTGTCTGTACTATTTGTAATGTGCCTACACACTATATAACTGTAGAAGACATACAGAGACTTGTCTAAAACAGTTTTAAAAAAAGATGAAGTAAAATAATTCAGAATTAATAAGACATAAAATAATAATAATATAATAATAATAAGAAGAAGAAGAAGAAAACCTGAAAAAACATGAAACTGCATACAAAAATGTGTATACTGTATGGAACCCACAAAGTCCAGGTTCAGGCACAGGGTCTAGGAAGGCAGCAAGGAGAACACAGCCTGAAAATAGCCATAGGGTTAGGGAAGGTGGCTAGTAATCAGGAATCCAGATAACAGGTAAAGCTCAAAACCAAAGTCTGAATACAGACATATGCTGGGCCTATCTTACAGGGTTCAGGAGTTCAGGTTATAGGCATGGTCTCAGCTGAAAGAAAAATGATCCAGTGCAGGTTGTTGGAGGAGGAAAGTTGAAATGGCTCCCTAAACGGGCTTATTGGAGGTTACCAGAGAAGTTACAGTTAGAAATGTCATTCAGGTTGCTTTGCTGGTACTGTTGGTGGCAGATTGAGCTATTGTTATGTCAGGGTGATTGCCAAAAATGCTGGGTAGGTTCACAAGTTTGTTTACAGCCTGGTGAAGTCCAAGGCTTTCTTGCTGTTTATTTGGTGCTGCTCTCCAAATCTTAAAAAGTAGTTTTATCTAAAAGTTAAAAACAAAAAAATATATTAAGTAGTTGCACATTCTCCAGGGAATATCATAAAAGGGTCATACCTGGTGTTGGGCTTATTTCAATCAATTTGTGGACCTCTGATTCAATTAGAATAGAATAGAGCAGCAGGGGATAGTCAGCCTCTTCTGCCACAAGATTTGCTGGCTCAGTTCGCATAAAGAGGGAGTGATACAGCAGGTATGGACAGAGTAAGAGAGGAATATAAAAGGAAATTAATTGAGCAGAAAATAAATCAGTCTGACCAAAGCACTGGGCATTTGCACTGGCAAGTACATTACATTATACCACATTATTTTAAAGATAATTCCTCTATATCAACAGAATTCAGCATCTACTAATATGGATCTTAGCCCCCATATTTGGCAAACTTTAAGGGGATTTTTCTACACTGAATTAAAATCCTTGATTGCTCCAGAAAATATAGACATAACCATAACCGGCATAACCGTGTTAGGAGCAATGTATATGAAGAAGAAAATTACCATAGACAACTATATTTTATGTCAATTATATATTATATATTATTAAATATTCCAGTCATTTAATTCCATCAGAGGTTGATATGTTTCTTCCTGTAACCTGACAAAAAATTGCCTATATCTTTCTTTCTATTTTATGCTATGGATTTTATCTTTAAGTTATTACCTGCAGTTTTGTCTAAACAATAATTTTATTAGAATATTATACTGACATGCATCTTCTAAATCATATTTTGGCCTGCCATACCTGACATCTCTTCCAAGGCTATATCCCTATCAAGTTACAATTCAAATTCAATTTTGCAGCAACATCAAAGCTCCAGAGACCAGGAAGAACTGAAAAGCATAAAAAAACGATGTCACATTCAAGTGTGTTTTAATCATGTAAAGTAATTCTGAATCACATCTCCAATTCAATGTGTATATGCATCTTTGGGAAAGATAACAGGGAAGAAAGATATACTGTGGAAACACTAGAAAAAAATGGACACTCTAATAAGAAATTCTTAACTAACATGCACTCTGGAAATTAGATAGGAATATGTCAAAGGAACAATTATGTTCTCACAAAAGTAGATTTTTTAAAATTATAAATGTGTTTCCACAGTATTGTTCACAGTTGATTTAGCGTTAAATAAATGTAATATTGAAAGCTGTCCTCATCAATAGTATATATTTAAACAATGATCATTACACAGTGTTTGTAGGGTTATCTACTAAATCCCAATGCTTGGTTTGCAAAGGACAAAATGCAATACACAAAAAGCAACACTAATACAGCAGTAAGGTACAATTAGAAGGCACATGAAACCACTCATGATCCAACCATTTGACTAATAACTAGGCTGTAGAATTGATTCAGGCTTCAGAATATATGTGGGAGGAATGTGTCAGGCTCTGCTGGGATTCGAGCCAGGGACCTTTGGGTTTCTGGCTCGATGTTC
>CM044444.1:80134993-80277951 GCA_024363595.1 Xenopus borealis
TTCCGTTCCAGCCAATCCTCACCTGTTCCCTGGGCACGAGATACCCTTGCCTTAAGGACTAGCACCTCTCCCTTCAGACTCTACAGCGCCCCCTACCCAATCCTTGACAGAATGATACTTGAATAATAAGGAATAAGTAATTTTAAAATACAAGGGGAAATTTCAAATATATAATTGATGGACTGACTTAAGCTGCCCATCCCTGACATACTGTAACTGTCAGGGTACAAACAGGGGGTGACTGCACTGGGCTCAACATAGAAGGGCCCTGATGAGAAGTAGATATTTGTGATTAAGTGACTTAGAAATGCAAATAGAAGGATAACACATTTATCCATGCACAATGGCTGGGACACTGGCTCACATGAATCAGTCCTCAACTAGTCTTTTTGAAAATGAAGCAAAAAGCAGCAAGAGAGAAACATTTATGGAAGGAAATGGCCTAAAAAGGTTGCGGGGGAGTGTGTTAATAAAATTTATGATCCATTTTTTTAATATGTAACATATATTTAAATCATTGGGGAACATAAAGGTGTCTTAATGTTATTGTAATATGTAAGCAGGGCAAATGATTTCCTTTCTTTTGTTTCAGCTCTTGCTTTGGGACCCTCTAACTCAGCTTAGAGTTAAAAAAAGTAATACAAGGTTTTAGGAAGCTGAAGCTAAAATGATTAAGCACCAGTGGTTCTTAACCAGGATGGTGATTTATTAAACAGTAGCAAAGGTACTTCCTGACTCCAACAATAGTGAGGCAATATGACTATATAGTGGTCTAGCAAAGTTTAAGCAAGTTCAGAGGATCAGGAAATACTGTACCACAATGGTGAAGGCAATATTGATATCATACACTGATGCAGATCCCCAGGAGTCCCACCCCTTTGTTCTATAGTTCCCAGACATTTATGTATTTATGGACATTTTACCGACTATATGTCAATGTCAGTATATGTGCCAGTACTGGAATCCCAGACCTATAACAGTTTCATACCTGAGTTACGTCCATTTGAAGCCCTATTCCATGCCCCCTCATCTCACTGACTCGGGCTAGTAACTGACACCTACATCAGTATAAAAAGGAATGCCAGAAAGGTTGCCAGAGCTTCTGCATTTTCTCTAACCAGAAAACATCTATTTTGCATTTATTTCCCCATTTAGCAGTAATGTCAGGACAAACCATATACTTGTATTTATTATCTGTCAACGTATGATATGTATTTAGGAAAAGTGATTAGGAAGCAACACATTTATTACAGGTATAACAGAGTAATCTAGAGTCTGTTAGAAGTCACAGTTCCGAGCTGCATTTTCGGTAGTAATGTAGTGTTTGTAGTTTGTAGTTTTGTAGTTTGGCACTACAATTGCGAAGTGAAAAAGTGAGGAATGTGATGCTCTGCGGCTGGTGTCAAGGTGAGAGTGTGGATTTCCCAAGACGCACAGACACAGTGATACTATAAGCGCATTCAAACTCTCAGGAGCAAGGCATCCCCACTAGTGACACAGTTGTTGCCCATGCATAGGTTGCCGGGCTCCCAGGGGATCTTGACAAAGCAGTTGTTGAGTGAGAGTTTGTAGAGGATGGAGTTCTGCCAGGTGGGGAACTTCTCCCGGTAGTAGGGGAAGCGATTGCTGATGAACTTGCAGATGCTTGTTGAGGGTCAGTCTCTTCTTGGGGCTCTGCAGGATAGACATGATGATGAGCACGATGTACAAATAGGGTGCTTTCCAGCTGCATGCTTCCTGTCAAGAAGCATGTGAGGGCTTGGTGAAAAAAGTTTAGGAACCGCCAAACAAGTCAGCAGGGTTGTTCACAGGATTTCCCCTTCTGTGAAAATGAATTGTCACCTTGGATATATTTCTGGCAACCTGGTGACCAGGAGAAATGCTCTGCTTCTTCCAACATCAACATCATGCCCTGTTATTAAGGGATTCGAGATGAGAGGATCAACAAGGTTGTCCCTCTCTGAGTATTATAGAGCAAACATATGTATTTTTATCAGATTAACTAGTGTGTGTACACATATGAACACAAGCATGTAAGAGCAGACAGTTTTCCATTCAACATCAAAGGATTCATTATAAGATACTTAAGAAATATGCATTTATACTTTAGCCGTTAAATAATTAATAGTGAAGATAATTGATGAAGTATTCAATTTCCAGGTAGGATTGGGTGATAAATATTCATAACCTTTTTTTTATTATGAACATTTCCATTTCCTGTGTCATGAGAGTTGGATTAAGCAAAATGGCTTTACATAGAAAACCGAAAACAATTGTCATTTTGAATCAATTTACAGCGTAAGCATGACAGTCATGTCAGTTAAGATCTACACAACAATATGCAATCCCCCTGTCTGAAATTACATTAAATGGTTAAGTAATAGCTGTCTTTACATGTAACACAATCCTGCAACATTGTATTGAAGATCTGCTATTTATTATAAATTAATAAGAGGTTGATGCCTTGGAGGTAAAAAAAAATACAATGGGATCAAATACTTGGCAAATCAAAGCCTAGCAGTATCCTATAGGATAAAATTATATAAAAAGTAATTACTTGTACACAAGCAGTACTAATGTTATGCATTTTATTTGCTGAACATATAGAAATGATTGGCTAGAGCAAGAGCACAGGGACCATAGTTATAGGTTTAGGGTAACATCCCTGCCCCCATAGAACAAACAATATATATGTATTTCTTTTACTATATATTTAAATAAATAAATATAAATATATATATATATATATATATATATATATACTGTATATATATATATATATATATAGACAGAGAGAGAGAGAGAGAGAATGGAGTGACTTTCTGCTTCTCTGGAGAACAGCCTGAACAAATTCTGTGAAATCTGGGCCCTACAGATCCATTATAAAATACTCAAGCAATGTATCCTCAATACCACCTGATGCAAGCCTTGGTACTTCTATTTAATATTTGCACATAAATCTGTCTTGTGCTTCTGCAGTCCTTTATTATTTAATAAAGCATTTTTCCCATGGCTGTATGAAAAGTGATAAATGTTGTTTGACCCATGTTTTTCATAAGTAAAATGCTTAAACAACTGAATTTTAAATAGATAATCAATGAGTACCGCATGACAGCTTCTTTTGCTACTAAAAGGCTTTTTGCTAAGAATGCTATTATGACTTCAATGGCAAATACAGAAATTCTCCTTGTATTTCACAATATATGAAATACTTACATACTTGTCTAACTCTTTGATAAGAGCAACTATATGAAGTAGAATCCTATCATGTGATTAATGTTTGGATAAAGAAGACAGAAAGGGTTGGTGGTGTTGTTCAAGGAATAGTAATGAGCAGTGTCAGACTGGCCCACTGAGCCAATTGGTCTATTTTATGGTCAATAAATAATGGTCAATGCATAATGAAAGAATAGAGTATAGTAAGTAGATATAAAAGACTAAGAGGATAAAGAGGCTGAGTGAGGTGAGGAAGAATAACAGTTTGGAAAGTGGGCCCACAGTCTAAGGTTTTCGAGTGGGCCCACGGCCTAAGGTTTTCTGGTGGGCGTCCCAGTCTGACACTGGTAATGGGTGCCAGGAGCTTTTATGAAACAGAACTGAAAGAGGCGCCTTTCTCTTCAAAATCATCTCACAATTTAAAAATCAATATTAACATGTATTTATGAATTTATTAATGTACAATGTCTCCATTTTATAGTGACATGAGTTTGCAAATCTCAACCAAGTTCTCCCACCCTTTACAAAATTCCTAAAACAAAATCCTCATACAGCCAATTACTGGCTACATTACTTCCAAAGGGGTATAAAACAGGAAAGAACTTTTAAACACAGGTGTATCAATAATATAGAAAAATGTTTTCAAATTATATAAGCTTTGGTTAGCAAGGTAATGACATCTCTTAGGAACGGAAAATATGTGTTATAAACTGAGTTTATTTACCTTTTAATCAACAAGGAGCATAATCCATTTGTTTACAGGTGCTTTCATAAAAATCTTTAGTTTGTCCTCAGAGGCCCGAGTTTAATTATTTCTGGAGTGATCTGGTAGCCAGCCTCAGAAGTAGGAAATCCCCCTGCAGTGCTTCACAATGGTTTTGATCTAGAAAACCAGGTCAGTGGTGGATTGTCTCCTTTTATTCAGTCTGGTTGTCTTAGCTTGAATTTCTGAAGAGGATAAACTGAGCACTTTGCATTCTGTCTACAGTTTATTTCCTCGCTTTCTCAGAGTGTTAAAAGGAGACAGTAAGTAAAACACAAATTTCTGTTTCATGAAAGAGTGAGCTTCAAGGCTCTGAGATCTGTATGTAAGTTGCTTTTTGATGGCAGGCTTTAAGGTTTTTTCTTTTTTCCTTTTTTTTTTTTAATTTCTCACAAGTTTTTCTTTAGGAGAACCAATAACACTTTCTTTTTCTATCAGTAGATGGCATTAACCCTGGACCCATTGAAATTTTAACTCACAGTATCTTTTACCAATAACTTGCTGTTGAAAAATATAGGACGACCACATACAGATATCTGTATTGTTTTTTTTCTTAAGATAAACACATGCTGCGTTATATGGGGACCCATCTTTTCTAGCAGTGGATCTGGCTTTTTAAGGCACACCCATGTTATGTATAAGTATTAAATCAATTATTTTGATAAAAGACCTGGTGATATCCAGATAGTGTCTTTTTATAGTCTTCTAAACACATTTAAAGATTAAATTAATACATTTGTTTTTCCATTAGTTTCAACCCCCTAATTCTGTGTTTTGAAGCATTCACAAAACCATCAGTATTGTTCTCTGGGAGGCCATGTGTATATGCTGGAAGCAAGGTAAGCCTTTTGTATATGTTGTTGCTCTGAGAGTTCTTCAGACGCTATTCATTGCTTAAAAAGACTTTCAAGGTCCTCCAACTTACTCTCCTGTGTAGTTGTACCAATATAAAGTGGCTGTGTTAAATAGTTCATCTGAACTAAAATACGCACTTACAGTACCCCTATGACTGTGTGTGAATGCACAAGAGCTCCAAGCCACTGAGCTCCATCCCCTGCATACGAAGTAACTGGAAAGCCCAACAACAATCGAAGATTTAGGATGTAGAATAGATGCTTCATCAGTGAATAATGGAATTGTCTACAGGTGGGAGCATAAAAAATGTATAGAAATGTTTGTTTCTGTTAATGAATAGAAGTCACTTGGAGAAGGAGATAGTGGGCTACCGTCAAAAACAAGAGCACAGTCTATTTATAAACGGGATACAAACTTGGTTAACAAATGGGAGGACCATTTTAGTGAGATGACTGCCATATAGTTTGCATGTGCAAGATGGTATTTTAAACAAAGAAAAGCATATTAAAACAACACATGACTAGTGATGGGCGAATCTACCCAGTTTCGCGGAAAAATTGGCGAAAAAATTTGCGAAACGAGTCGCGGCACGTTTTTGACGCGCAGAGTGACAACTTTGACGCGTCATGTCATTTTCGACGTGCGTCGCTTTCAATGTGCGTCATGTCGTTTTCGTCACGTCGCATCAAAAACGACGCGCGACTTGTTTTTTTTGGCGAATTTTCGCCAGGCGAAATTTTGCTGCCGTTTCGTGAATTTATTCGCCAGCGCCGAATCGCAGGAATTCTCCGCAAATTCGCCCCTGGCAAATAAATTCGCCCATCACTACACATGACTAATAAAAAGGCTCTCAGAAATCCATCAATCAAATGTGCCTTAATTAGAATATTTACCCTCTCCAGATAATGCTTGGTTTATCTAATACTTGGCCACATTCCCATGCACAGACAATCTAAGTGTGAGAGCAGATATAGGGACTCTTGTAAAGGGAACCACTGTATATTTGCATGGTATTTCTACAGATACATATACAAGGAAGCCATAGCATCTAATTATATGTTTGCTTTCAAACAGCAGGCAAGTAAATTCTAGTATGGTTGCTATGTTAGTTATAACATTACCTACTTTAAAGTCCATTAAATGAGCAATGTATCAGTAATGGTATCAAGTATCTTTTTGGCATTTAAAACATGAGTGACAACTGCACCCAACACACTGAATAAATATTTTCTTTTTGTTGCTCTTTGCTCCATATTCATAATGACTGCATGCTCACCTTGATCTTTAAGATGAAATACTTTAGGTTCAGAAGAAATCTTGCTCAGAAATCTTTTGCTTCACTCAAAAGAATTTATTGCTTGCAGTCGTGTGCCATGGAAAGGTTCATATAGTATATAACTTCAGCCGTGCAGGCATCAATTCTTAAAATGCCCGTATGGCTGTAATGGGCCGAGAATGCAGCAGGTATCAATGTGCTGTCCTATTATACACTTCAGTGAGTGGAAAGAGATCCAGCCCTAACCTTTTGTCATCATCCTTTTTATTGATAATGTTTGAACACTTATGGCTCATGCCACTTTATTAGCATTTTAAGCTATTTCATCCTCTGGAATCTTTCAGTTAAAAACAAAAATGAAGAATTAAAATGTTCACTAGTTTAAAGACATTTTTAACTCATGGATTCAAGCTGCAGACATCCAGCCTAGAGATGTTCTTGAGAGCTGCTTGTTTGACATTACTCTATGTAAAAAGTTTTTTGCTAATTCTACACTAAAATTTACAGCTTGTGTGTCTGGGGCTTCATTTTGTAGCCAGAAGGCAATAACATTAAAATATCAGCCGTAGAAAGTGTGAATGAATATACGTCCCCTGGACATAGTGGTGGCCTCTGTCATAGGCACATTAAACCGTGGCACCTGCCATTCAGCTTGTTTTTCAAGACTTCAAACACTGGTATTAAAATATATGTTTACCATCTAGATACTTTTGGACAAATAATCTTAGCCCTTGAAGGAACCATGATTTTCCCAACAAGTTCATCGAAACAGTTCATGCTAGCAAGTCAGCATGATGTGTCTTTAATAGTTTCTACAATGTCACTTATAATGTACCTTCTCTCTAACAAGCTATGCCTGTTTAGTTCTTTGTCCCAATCGTAGTAAGTTTCATACAGGAGGGACGCTAGTCTAATTTATAATGCATGGAGTAACATAATCATTTGGGTACAGTAAGGTCACAGAGCAAAGCTCAGCATTATTAGCTGAATATATCTAACCACAGTAAAAGCCAGAGGAGAACATAAGCATTATTGCTTACGTCCTAATTATAAGCTTACTTGTCATTGTAATAGTATGCTCCAGTGAGAGAGAGAAACACATTCAAAACAAAAATTACCATTCGACTTTAAAAATTCCACTCATTCCAGCCTCATCCTAATGTACTGTAAATGATATATATATATAATGAGAAAAGAGGAAAGTACTTAAAAAAGACATATACGGCACACTGGCAATTCAGAACTAGCATTGTACAGGTTCTGCATCTCTGTACTTTGTGCCAAAGGGCATTTAAATCTCGACACACTCCAGAGCTGAACTGAATCCCACATATTGTAACACTGCCTATCACTTCAGTCACTGTCTCACAGTCCAGTAAATGTTTAATAAGCAATTTGGTATCATCATTTGAGGAGATTGAATTTACTATTCATTATAAAGACAGTTCCTTAGCTTAACAAAAATTAATTCTCTTCTCCAAAAAAGGTTTTGGCAGCTAAGGCACATGCACACAAGGAAGGTCAGATGTTTGCTCCACAGAGAGACAGGATTTCTTTTGCTATTATTATAGTGCCTGTTTGGGAATTGCTGAGTATTAAACTCTTCTGTAGGTCAGGAATGTAAAACTCCCTCTCAGCTTGGCTGAAATATAAATGGAGAATGGTATACCGCAATATACTTTCAAAATACTCTCAATATTCTCTCTAACGGAGAGTGATGGTCTTGACATGCTTTTGACCTTGTACCACAATAACTGGCACCCAAATTGTGTAAACATTTGTAGATGTAATACTTCACACCCAATACTTTAGATCCAATACGCAAAAGAGGTGTGGGAGGTGGAAACCTGCTATTCAGACAATGCCATTTTTCACAGTGTCCTGTTTAAACAAGCAATTCTTAATTTTGTTACTGATCTATTCCTTTGTGTAGAAGGTCTAAGTTTAGGCCACAACCAATGTTGTGGTCACACAAAAATGCATGCAGTCAATGCTCAAATTGACCTCATTCATAAAGGGCCACTTCTTGCAGGCACATACTTTTGCATGCCATTCATGTGTCCATTCAGTGTTACTGTTAATACTTGGGAGCATAGTAGCAACTACCACCTTTATGGTGGCGGTGACTAAATCGTTCCCGTAGTAGACAGTGGGGCAGATTTACTAACGGGCAAATTTTCACCAGCATTAGCTTTGCACCCCTTGCACCACTTCGCCAGGCACAAATGCACTTTGAATACGCTAATTCACTAAAATGCAAACTTTTGTAACAGGAGTTGAACACTGGCGACTTCGTTTTGTGCAAACATTTCGTAGCAGAGATTTACTAGCATTCATTTATGCCTACAGAAAATCCGCTAGTGATCTTGCATTTAGGTCAATATGCATAGGGAGGGAAATTTAAAATTGTATGGCTATCTTTCTTCTAAATGTTGGTGCAAATAGTTTCAGTTACCGCTTTTTAATACACATGTCCAGGGAACCTTATAAAAGAAAAGAGACTTAATATAATGCCCTGCACATGAGCCCACGGTAAAATGTATTTTCCATATGTTATAAAAGGTCCAGAGAAAACTGGTAACCCAATAAAAAGTCAAAGTTACGACTTTTGCAGGCAATCCTGCTTAAAAAAAAGTCGCCAGTGTTTTTTCAACTTTAATGCATTTTCAGCAGATGGGATATGATGTAAGTAACAGAAGATTGAGGAAGATCTAGCTTCTTTTTAGCACTTTTCCTGGTTTGAGGTGGCAAAGTCAACTCTGGTGAAAGAGGTAAGTGAATTTGCGGAGTGACAATTGAAAGTTGCCTGGCGATAGAGTGCAAATGAATTGGTGCCTGCGCCTGGCGAAAAGACACTAGTGTAAGCCACTTTACCCTTTAGTGAATCTGCCCACTGTCATTATGCACAGCATACTTGTGGCCAGAGAATCCTGTGCAGAATTTATCCCTAGCATTTGTGTGGGTGAGCGTTTAGGAAACAGTGATCATAGCACAGGCTCCTTTGAGATTATGTTGCAGAGACCACTATATAAGGGAGTAACTAAAATAGAAAATTTTAGACATGCAAACTTTAACAGTATAAAGGCTTCTCTGCAACAAATTAAGTGTAAAATGCTTTTCACGGGGTTAACCAAACATAAATGGGACGTCTTTAAAATGTAGCTTAATAAATATACGTCACATTGTGGCAAAACAAAACCTTTGTGGTTCAATAGAAGTGTTTGTATTGAGGTGAATAAGAAAAGAAGTGCTTTTAAGACTTCCAAGTTAGCTGGACAGTCAAAACATTTATCAGATACAAGGAAGCCAATAAATCATGCAAAAAAGCAGACAAGCAAAAATCGGTATGGAAAATAGTATTGTAGCAAGCAGTAAAAAGAATACACAATTATATTTTAAATATGTAAATAGTAAAAAAATGAAGCAGGAAGGGGTGGGACCCTTAATATCAGAGGGGGTCAGCTGGTTGATGAGCTCAGAGAAAAAGCTGATATTATGAATTATTATTTTTCATCTATCTACAAAACAAGCAACAGTTAATGAAAGTTTTCTTCTTAATAGTCTCAATTCTATTAATACAACTAATGATGCATGGTTCACACATGAGGAAATTCATGAGGAAGAGACTAGAAAATGTTAAGATAAACAAAGGTCTTGGACCGGATGGTGTTCATCCTCGGATGCTTAGAGATCTTAGTCAAACCTCTTTTCTTAATTTTTTACACGGTGCAGAGAGAGACTTGCAAATGAGGTGCTGCCATTCAAAAAGACATGCAGTTCTCAGCCTCAAAACCTTGTAAAGGGTAATTAAAGGATACATTACTTGACTTCATTGCAAATCATAATATGAATTTGTAACAGCATGATTTTATGCGTAACATATCTTGCCTGACTAATTTTTCATAATTTCCTTTTATGAGAAGGTGAGCAGGGACCTTGATTCAGGGAAGGCAATGGATGTGATCTACAGTACTTAGACTTTGCTAAAGCATTCCATACAGTGCCACACAGAAGGTTACTGGTTTAATAAGGGAATGTTGGTCTGGAACATGGTATTTCTACCTGGATAAAGAACTGGTTAAAAGATAGATTACAAAGAGTGGTTGCCTCATTTGTATGCAGTACATTGTGGTATCTTCCATGTTAAGCACAAAACAAAAAGATTGTTAGCCAATATAGGTATAAGTTCTACAATATTTTTTGTATTAATTTTTTTTTATTTGTTATTTTTGCTACTGGCTAACAAGGTACCACAGTTTTTGTTTTGTGTCTAACATGGAAGATACCACAATGTAGCGTATACAGATGAGACTTAAAACTCTGCTGAAGAAACTGGCACTAGTTATGGGCGAATCTCACCCGTTTCGCCAGAAAATTGGCAAAAAAATTTGCGAAACAAGTCGCGCGTCAATCGCGTCGCGTTGCTTCCGACGCGCGTCGCGTCACTTTTTTTGGCGAATTTTTGCTGGCGAATTTTTGCTGGTGAATATTTGCTGGCGAATTTTTGCTGGCGTTTCGCGAATTTATGTGCCAGCGGCGAATGGCGGGAATTCGCCCCTGGCGAATAAATTCTCCCATCATTAACTGGCACAAATAGACAGCCCATCAATACCTTTCACTGTTCTACAGTATATATGCTGTACCTTGCCTGACGAAGGGACCTTGGTGCTCCGAAAGCTTGCAATGTATTTTTATTGTTAGCCAATATAGGTATCACTTCTACAATACTTTTTGTATTTGTTTTTTTTTATTTGTTATTTTTGCTACTGGCTAACACAGTACCACAGTTTTTGTTTTTGCATTTGAAATAGAGTAAGTGGTTCTTCACAGTGAGGACAGTGAGGTTGTGGACTGCCCTGCCAGGTGATGTAATTCTGTTAATGTTTTTAAGGGTGGCTTGGATGATTTCTTGAAAAAATATAATATACAAGGTTACTGTGATGCTAAAATCTATAGTTAGTATAGATATGGGTATGTATAGTTTATGTGAATGTAATAAGGAGTCAGTGGGAGTGTGTGATGTATGGATGCTGGGTTTCAATTGGAGGGGTTGAACTTGATTGACTTTGGTCTTTTTTGAACCCGATCTAACTACGTATGTATCTATTTAACTAGGTGCAGACATTACTCAGTTTTTCCAAAGCTAAGGAAGCTGCTATATAAATAATGAAAGATGATGAAAAACATCACCATGGTAACCCTAAACATTTTTTTTGAATGCTGAAGCACAGGAGGGGAATAAAATAACATGAATATTATTAAGACTTTTTATTGTAATGTTTCTGGCAAATTAAATATTCTCAATAATTTTTTGGACTGCACAGTAAAGTAAAATGCAATCAATGTATAACAGTAGGTATTTGACATAGGCCGAGTCCTGGCTCCAAAAAATTTGCTTACCATATATAATATATTGCAAAAAATTAAATTGCTGAAATATAAATCTAATTTGTGGTCTCCAGTATGTATATTTATGAAACAAACATTGCTATATTTATGATAGACATGAACCCAGTTTAACAAAAAACACAAAAAATTAAATATATTATTCCATATTGTGGTACTCTAATAATCTTGAAAACATTGCTGCTATCTGGGCCAATGTCCAAATAAAAACTTTTAAATGAAAATTTAACTGGAGTGCAAATACTGTATTTCTGAAGGACCATGTAGACATGGCCACCATGTAATGTGTATCACTGATATTTTCTGGAGCAGTGCTGCTGTTGACTACAGACTTACACTGTAAGAAAGAGGTTCCTAATGACTTTCAGGGCTCAGAATCACAACGGACAGAACACAATGGAATACTCTGAAACACTTTATTTTAGAGCCTGCTCAGTAATCTTAACAACTGTAATGCAATATAGCCACCTATTGGCCTTTTTATTGTATTTAGATGTCACTGAACACCCTGCAGCTATCTTCAGAGCTTTTATCTCAGTTTATATTTACTCAGGCTAACAACTATTTTTTCATGCAACAGTTTAATATGAATAGCCGACAGCATAACAGATAAGACCACAGGTTTGACAGCCTTCATGTGCAGAATAAACAGTGCGATATATGCAATGTCATAACATTGGATGTCCTCTTCTTCCTTTGGGAAATTATAATGATTTATAATGTTTTATAATGACCAAAAACTCATAAACTTGATTTTTTTCATGAAGATGAAGAATAAGCAAGAATAAATTTACGGGTATTACACAAAATCCTTTTGATGTACTGTCATGTTTTAATATGATTTCCGTGAGAGTCGAGGGAGTTTATATATTAGTAAGTGGAGAGTTCCATATTGATCTTAGAGAGCTTTAGCGTTGTCATAAACAGTTGTATCTTTTAATGGGTTTACCCTAGTATTTGTATTATGTTAAAGTGATACTGACAATGTGCCCAGCTTAATTCCTTCAACCCTTTGCCTTTACAATCAATATTGTTATATGATTATCTATGGAGAGTGCTTAGCATAAGGTTATAATGAACACACTTATACAGTATGTCCTGTTCATGTGGAGAGGCCCTAGTCAGAACAGAAGTAGGCCCTTCGCTGAGCACATGCTGTAAGAAAAGAACAGAAAAGGGGGCAAGAATTGTGGACTGGCCCACTGAAGTTTTAGGGTGTTATATACATTACAAAGAAAGACGAAAATACGATTAGACAGAAAAATATATTGAAAAATATAAATATACATACAGACATATTGAGAGAAGGTCTTAAAACATGAGACAGGGAAGGAAAATAAGAAGAAAGGGAAGGGAAATCATGGAACTGGAATAGGCCGAATGGTGGATGAAACAATAAAGGAGGGCATAGGGAGAAGAGAATGGTAGCGTAAGTGAGTATGAAAACAATTGCTTGCTTATCGAGAAAGCAAGGAGTTGAAGATATAACTATACAATATAAATGTAAAAATGTATGTCTGAATCTGTGCAGAACAGTACAATTAGACCAGTTCTCAATTAAACACGAGTTGCCTTGTGGCTTGTAAACATATAAATTATAGCTAAAAAAACTTCTTAATTAAGGAAAGCTAGGAAGACCTATATACAAGAATGTTTTAGCTAGTTCTATTTTTTTGTGTTTGTTTAATGATAGTCTGCTTAATGATGTTGCATTATCATTTTTCAAAACATAATAATAACATAATTCTATCATAAAGTCTTCATTTTGGTGCATAATCCATGTGTATTTAAAGTATTAAGATGAATAATCGAGTTTGCACAATTCAAACCATGTGGGAGATGGAGCGCATTAGAATAGTCCATGAAAGATGACCGGGAATCCTTCATGTTCCCACCACGCTCACATTTTGCTTATTTTGTTTCTGCTTTTTTACATTACAAATTTTTCCGAATTTAAAAGCTGCTATTTAGCAAGTCTAATTCCCAGTATCAAATACCTTGTGATTTTGCTTTTAATTTATCTTAAATGGATGTCCATTGTCTCAGACAGATTCACCTCCTGCTGCATTTTCAGATAAAATGGGTATATTGAAAAGGTCTAGTGGCTATCAGGGCCCTAACATGTAGTGGAACAAGTATGTACATACCATGGCATTTTCTGAAAGTCTTCCTAGTCCCTTTTTCACATTTTCACACCCTGACCCTAAATGTTAAAATATAATATACATTAAATAAACTTCTCTTTGCATAGTGCCATTTATTTAATTTTAAAGGAAAACATAATCCATTTCTTGGCAATATCAGTTAGGAGTAATTTCGAGCAAGTGTAGAACAATGTTATACAGTTGTTGGGTGCCATACTTGCGATACTTTTTTAATACGTTGGATGGAAATTTCATGTAGTGCAGTGCTGTTTCCAAGTCTTCCCAAATATTTTTTTAGATTCATGAATAGGCTTCCAATAGATCACTCAGGGATGTATACCTTCTTCTTACAAAGGGGGAAATTCACTAAAGCGCGAAGCGTATAACACTAGCGCTAATTTGCCAGCGTGACGTCAAATCATAACTTTGCAAATTTACTAACACTGACTGCGAATTTTCGCTAGCGAGGTAGATAGACTTGCGCAACTTCGCACCCTTATGCCAGGCGAAGTTGCGCACTGACGAAGGATCATAATTACGCAAATTCACTAAGATGACCATTTTACTGAACGTGACCACTTATGCCAGACGTTACTTCATCAGGTCAGACCTGGCGAAGTTCAATACAATACATAGGAGCTTGAAAAAAAAGTCCCAAAAAAACGCTGCCGTGTTTTACCTTTCTATGGTGATAGTCTGAAAAAGAGCAAAATTTTCTTTGGGGGGTTACCCTCTTTCCCCCCACATTTCCTAACATATAGCAAAACAACTATATAGGGGGCACATGTAGGGCAATAGGACAACTTTATTTTTTTTATTAAAGGTTTCCTGGGTTTGTGTAGTGCAATGTAGTGGCTGTAACATACACTTCTATTATACTTTGAAATTTGCGCCATATGCAAATTAGGCATCGCTAGCGTAAATGCGCTTTGCCTGGCGAAATACAGGTAGCGCTACTTTGCTAACGTTCGTCGCCCTGAGCGAAAATTTGCTTCTTACTGAATTTGAGTCGCGCTTGCGAAAATTCGCCTGGACGAAGTGCGGCGAACGTTAGCAAAGCCAACGCTAGCGAATTTTCGCCGCTTATTGAATTTCCCCCAAAGACTTTCCGATATTGCCTTTTTCTGTGTGTTTAGTGTAATTGCCTTGACAAATGACCAATCTTCTCCACAGTCTTATATCTTTAGTATGGTATGGGTGTGGTATGGGTTTTTTGAGGGGTTTGCCTATATTCGGCAAAATTAATCTTTTCCTGGATGTTCCTTTCTTACTGTTTGAAAAAAAAAAAAAATTAACAAACCATAATGTTGTCAACACCATATAATGTAGGAATTGTATTATGAGTATGATGTTCTGGGGTCTTTTTATGTTGAACCCTTCCAATGTTTTCTTAACCCAGTACAGTTTGTCTGAGTCAGTGTCAAGGTTCACCAGAAAATGCTTCCAATGAAACAAGTGGCAGTGCACCATTGGGCATTCAAAACCAGTATGTATTTCAAATGACAATCCAGCCATTTTATCCCAACTTACCATTCCTGAATAACAAGATCTTCTCTTAACTCAAAATGAACAAAAATACATGATAAATGTTGGGTAAATTACATCTTACAAATACAAGCATGATTTTTATATGACACATGAGCATAGTAGAACTCAATTTCTCAATCATCTTTCCCTAGTGAACACTCTGCAGTCAAGAGCACTATTTACCATTCTGTCTGCTTTAATGTTCACATCACTTGCCTCATTTGTTAATTGGAGCCAGCATTTTTAATTAGCTGTTACCTGGCCTTGTTTGGCAGTTAAGGAGACTTCATTTTCTCCTTCATGCATAAACAATACGTGTATCCTCCTTACATATAAAGGTGTCACCCTTCAAGGTTTGTGTTTACTGAAAGGTTTTAAAAATGTATTTTATTGAATTGTGCCGACATATACTATTTTAAGACTTTTGTCATTAACAGAAATTAGTTAATTTAAATATTCCAAGCTGAATCCAAATAGCAATTTACTTCATTTACATGCAGATTTCAAAATTTTGAAAGTATGCCAAGCCCAAATAGCAACTCCACACACTTCTAGCAGATAACCTCTACCCCTCCAAAACAGACACCATGTCTTCATTTCCATTAGATTGCAATCTCCTTGGAGTGGTGCCCTTTTTCACAATAATATTTTGAATTAAAATAAATGTCAGACAATAGAATTTCATTGTAAAGGGAGCACACAGGGCCAAAAGCAGGGCCAAAAACAGTAGAATAATGGGATTAATACATCTAATTTTATATGAGTCTAAAATAATTTATTTTAAATGAACTATAGCCAAGATTTGTGTTGCGTTGTCATCCAATATTGTCCCAAGATGTAGATGTTAATATGTCCCAAGAATGTAGATTTATGTATCCAATTAGGTATGATCTACAGTATTTTAAGGTTCAGACTTTCCCTAGTAATGCACTGATCTTCCTTATGTTGATCACTGCAGTTGCAGAACTTCTGTGATCCTCAGTTAGCAGATGGTAGACATCAACTACTCAAAAACTTCAATAACATTGTGTCTTTGACTGAGAGGAGCAGATAGCTTTCTCATTGTTTTGTTCTCAAACAACTGGTATCTTTGAAGACATGAAATCTTGCGGGATTTGAATGCAGGTGTGTTTTCTTTACTTCAGTTTGATTGTTTGATTAAATAAGATATTTCAAACACACACTATTTTATTATATGGACAGTATCGTTGGAGCTCAGGCTACAACATTGTATAATTTTTAAACATTTTTTGTATAATCAGCTAATCTGTATAGTTATGTGGCAATCTTTCTATCTCAAAGCAATAATTCAGTGTGCCAGATGTCTTGTAGAAGTGCAATATAGTATATATTTTTAATGAAAGTGGTCTGATTTCTGAACATGACAAATGTCTGACATCTGATTCTGCATGTTACTCATAATACCACAATACTTCTTTTAATATTGATGCCTTGTTCAGTGAAGAAAAGAGGGTAGCAGACTCTGAATTGATTTTGTGTCCAACACAAACTGAGGCAACACTATCTCACTTTTTTTCCTTCTGACCTAACACTTTTCCCAACATTTCAGTCATTTTTTTACAAATTTGCTAATTATTCTTGTGAAACACCTTACTGAGGAAGTGACTTTTAAAATTTATTTAAAAAATTTTACATATACAGTATGACAAGATACACAAAATATATTTGAAGAGCAAGGTATTAGTACAGACATGGGTCCAGCACATCTGAGGGGACCCATACAACTTTATAGACATTATAGACACTCAGAATCAACTAACATAGAAAAAGCTTATTCTCTCTCATTGGATTTATTCATGATGACAATAATATTAATTTAGCATCCCTTTTTACATAAATGCCAAAATAGGGGACTGAACCAGGCACATATTTATAAGGTGGACAAGCCATCAGAAAATGCCTTGATATATCAATATTGACATGTTTGCACTTTTCCTTACATTACCAATGCTTCCTCCTGGCCCTTATTAAACACTTTCTGGTGGCTACATATTCGGTATTATAATAGAGGCTTTGACAAGAAGTATCTTAGCTGATTGCTGGAATGCCTTGCTTGTACAGTACAACGTTACAATTTTGGTAACCTCTCTCTAAATTTTGTAATTACGGTATAAACCTAAATTTAAGTGTGTGTCTATGTATTCAGGCGACTAGTAAGCATTGGCACACTCACAACATCAGCAGAGATTAGTTTCAAAGATAGATTTACATGCCAGGTGTTAGATGCACAGGCTATGTTTCTGACAAGCATAATGATCTTTGTTAAGCTATTATTATTATTATTATATTATTATTATTATTATTATTATAACAACAACTGTATGGTTACAGAATGTAAGTAAACCTAGGCTGTAACAGGAAGTTATTAAAAAAATCATTTAATGTAAATATGCCATGTACAGTACAATGTCTATAAAGTTCCACTCGTAAAGAATAACAAAAATATTTACATGCCATCCATGCCCATACTAAGTTCAGCAAATAGTGTTTTTTTTATTGCAAATGTAAATTACAAAATGGATTCTTAACCTATGTCCCGTAATCCAAAAATGAGTTCACAATTGGTTTAGAGTAGGTCTCCTCGATTCCATTCAATACAGTAAAATCTCTTTCTATAATAGGCAACACTAATTAAGATGAGGTTTAATATTCATATTAAACCATTTCTTGGGTTGCACAGCTAACTTTCAGTCTTAATCACAGCCCCCTAAGAGACAGGTTATGAAACAATGATGTTCAGGAATAATGTTTTAAGACTTGACTTGAGTTAATTTTCATTGAAAGGAATTGTTCAGGGTAAAAATAAAATACACAATGTTTCTAATATAGTTAGTTAGGCAAAAATGTATCCTATAAAAGCTGGAGTGACTGGATGTCTAATAGAACACTACTTCTTGCTTTTCAGCTCTCTTGGTTTCCTCGTACTGGCTATTCCGGTTACCAGACAGTAACCAACCAGTGACTTAAGTGAGAGCCACACAGGTCATAACTGTTGCTTTTGGGTGGCCACCCTTCAAGTCGCTGGCTAACTTAGACTTAGAGAGCTGAAAAGCAGGTTGGATTCTGTTATATTAGACATCCAATCACTCCAGTCCTTATAGATTACATTTTTGACTAACTATATTAGAAACATTTTTTATTTTGCACAGCCTATCTATTTACCTAGTTTTTACTTTTACACTGAACTGTTCCCTTGAGCACATAATATAAAGATAGCAAAGACCTACAAATATAGAAGCACATCTTACTTAAGAAATTCCAAGTAACAAGCCCAAAAGAGTACATACTATAAACATTCTTGTTTAAATAAAAATGAACTTAAAATAAAGTCTTTTCATCTACACACTCTGTCTTTCCTTTTTTTGCATAGGATAAGGTAAAACAAACATAGCTGTATATTTACCTACTTCACTGACATTCACAACTCTACAAGATTACTGTACATTGTTTGCTGTTCTTTAAAATTAGGTGTTGTACTACTTACTATCACAAAGACAAGAAGGAGAGGATGGCGCCAAAGGACTTGTTACATTTACAGTTTTTGCATATGATGGCAATTAATCAAAATACCAGGTGCTAATATATAATCTGAACTACTGGCAACATTTTAGTAGACAGCATTTGTTATGGAAATGTACAATTAGCTAGTAAATACCACCTGTTTGAACAGTTTGATGAGGAAATCCCATTGGTATGCTTAATTAATATTTTGACGAGAATGTATAATAATGATTTCTGATAGCTAATGTATTTTTCATCCTACTGAGATGCAATCCAATTTGAAATATATACACCAAATTGCAGCTTTAGTTATCAATGTCTAAAAACAAACAAATCCATTCAGCCTTCGGAATTTCTAGCTCAGAAGAGAGAAAAGCCAAACAGGGAAGAGGAAAGTTGTGATACATCTAAATTAATAAGAAGCTAATATTCAAATAACGTGTTACATTGAGAAATGTTGAGATTGAGTAGATAGTGTAAACACATACTATTTTATTGTGACCAACTATAGGCAAATATTATCCAGAACCCTTAGGACAAGAGGTTTTCTGAATAAGGCTTCCTTCAGCAACATAGTCTATTTATTATAACTGCAAACTCATGGTGTGTTCAAATTAAATATTGTATATTACAGTATTAAATTACATTACATTTTCTACATAGGCCCAGCTGAACATATTTTCTTTGATATAGGCATTTTAATAATTTTGCCAGTCTCACAAATAAAGTTAATGTATTACTGGCTATATAACATCTGTTTTAAATTACTACACCTACACCTGACATTTTCATGAATGCACTAATTCATTGGCCAGCAGCTTGGACACCCTCAGTGACCATTTTCCAGGAATTGCTGGGTTATACTGCACAGCTCTTTCCTGTCCTTAGTTCAGCACTGGATAACATTTTATTTTCCTTCCACAAAGCTATCTCTTAACCAAGCATATTATCTAAATAATGAATCTATCATAAAAAAGGAAATATTCCTTAAACAATGCTTTGCAACAGGGAGAGGTTGCACATTCCCTTTATGCTATCTGCTTCTTGTTTTGATTTTTCAGAAATGTAATAGAACATTATTTAATTAAAATATGAATTACCTTTCATCAAGACATTATCAGCAAGCACCTAAGGGATTTATTTAGCTCATACAATAAGAAATTGTGTTGTACTTCATGAAATTATAATATACTAAGCCTCTGAAGTTGTGTATTTCTTATAACAAAAGTAGGACTGCATGTCTGAGCTGTGAACAGCTACTGTATTAATGGTATGGCAAGTTTGTCTTTTTAATTAATAGTATGAATAATCATTTTAACACCAAACAAAAGAGAAACAATTACCATTTTACACATTTTCTCACACAACATAAAAGATTAATTTCTTTGTTTTGGCACTTTCAGCAAGTAGCATTTAGCTAACTTAGATTGTAATGCATATACTGTATCTGATGTCATGAGTTAAAGACTATTTGCAACATCTATATACATTATTCCATGTAGACAAATACAAGATGTCCTCTGCACTCAACCCATTATCAATATATTTAATATATTGCAATATATTGAAGCTGGCCAACTATGTCAAAGTCATCCCATGTCTGGCCAGTCCTACTCTCAAATTGCATCTGATTCATTAAGAATTCATAACAAACAAGGGAAAGTTAGGCAGGGGTGCAATGAGGCTGTGAACACAAAATACATATATATATATATATATATATATATATATATATATACTGCAAAAGGAATATATATGTATATAATATATATGTATATTTTTTTTGGGGGGGGGGATCAAACCAAGCATTTCCCCATTCGTGATTGACTTGCATCTTGACACATGACAGTGTTGATAGAACATCAACCAGTTTTCATTTAGTCATGCAACATGAATGTATGCCATATCAAATAACCCATAGAAAAAAAAAACAACATATTTGCTATTATTATTGTAGCAAATGATTGCTCACCTTAAAACTAAAAATGCATATTACAGAGACACAAAGTACAGGACTTATTATCCAGAACTCTTGGAATCTGGGGTTTTCCATATAACAGATCTTTCCATAATTTGGATCTTCATACCTCAAAGGTGGCCATAGATGTGCAGATTTCCTGCAATATCAGAAAAACTATTGGACGTCCCTATCTCCTGATTTGTCACTGACCTTCAGTTTAAATAAAGTAGTAAAAGAACATATCAGACAATGTTCTGCCCCTGACACCAATCGTATGAAAGTTTATGTCTATCAAAGCCGGTGCCAATCTCCCACTGAAAATCGTCAGATCCACAATACAGGCAGAGATATCATCGACAGCCAAAAGAAAATCTCTGACGGAACGACTGATTGCCATGGCACGAAAAATGTTGGGAGACTCCACACACGATTCCCGTGATTCACAGCAGGCGAATAGATTCACCCTTTCAAAAATTTGCTGGCGTCTCGTTTTGGACAGCGCCCATTGCCGGCATCCACTTTTTTTTCATTCCACAAATTTGACAAAAATGACCTTTAGTATTCATGTGCACAAAGAACTAGTTACATTTATACATGGTTAGAATTCTTGCAATGTGCACTGTAACAATACTTTAATATAATTAAATTTTAAGTTCCATGTAGAATCTAGTGGGTAGGCAGATGTACCGGTATGTTAAACTTTATGTCGCTTGAAAATGGTTTTCAAGTACGTCAGAGGGAGACCATCCAGCTGTAAAATTATCTACTTTATGATGCTGCATCACAGCATTGGTCTCTTAATTAAAAATGTACCTTATAGTATAACATGCTTAGACATTTAGCTCACTTATTACAGCACTTTAATACCCGTCCAAATTGTGTCCGTAAGTTACCCTCCCATTTAGACTGCAAGCCCCACGGGGTAGGGTTCTCCATCCTTTTGTCTCTCTGACACTGTGTAATTATATTTTATATTTATGTGAATTGTATGTCTAATAATGCACTTATTGTTACTTGTTAATGCAGTGAACTCTTGTTTAATACTAATTTACTGTTGCTGTACAGTGCTTTGCCCTCAAGGAGCGCCATACAAAAAAAAATAAATGTACATACATACATATTTTTCTCTTTAACCAGCTGAGAAAATAAACTGCTGTGTGATCTACCTTGTATGAAAATGTTACAAAACAAATTTGAATTGAGATTCAAAATAGAAACATCATGAGCTCTCTCAAGCAAGAGACTTGATAAGTTGGCAGTTTTGCACTGAACATGTAGTCTAATATTGTGTGCTTTTAAAATGGATAAAATAAAGCAAGACGTTTAAATATACCTTATGGGAGACTGCAGTGGATTCCGGACAAAGTGTATTGTTTATGTAATGTTTACATGCATTTGTAGTAGACTTAAAGGAACAGTAACACCAAAAAATTATAGTTTTTAATGGAATGGCAATAGAATAGAACTTTAATTTATATAAATAAGCTGCTGTACTAAAGGTTACATTTTTTATTAAGAAACCAATCCTGTAGCCATGGGGGCATGCTGTGTAGCCATGGGGGCAGCCATTGAAGCATAGGATAAACAGTAGATAATAGATACATTCTGAAAAATCCTACTGTTCACTGCATAGATTATCTGTTATCTGCTATGTAACCTGTGTCTTTTCTCCTTTTTCAGCTTTAAATGGCTGCCCCCATGGCAACAGAGTGAATTGTTTATATAAATTAGAGTTTCTGAAGCAAACATACCAGTTGTACCACTTTAGGGCAACAGTACATTATATTTTCATTATTTTAAAACACTTTAATTTTTAATGTTGCTGTTCCTTTAAGGTATGAAGATCCAAACTATGGAAAGATCCATTATCTGGAAAACCTTAGGTCCCAAGCATTCTGGATAACAGGTCCTATACCTGTATAAATATTTCTACTGCTAGATATTCTCTGTGAATATTCTCCTGTGAATATTCACCATATAATTCTAGTAGGGAAGAAACAACATAGAGAATGAAGAAATAATGTATGGAGGAAATTAGCATGGAGGAGATAATAATAAGATGTACAGTTGCCTGATCTAGCTTTACTGTGGCAGTTTTGCAGCCTGATCCTGCAGAACTTTCTCTTGATGAAAATTGATTCTTTTACTTTTAGGGGCACATTTACTAACGGTCGAAGTGAATATTCAAATAAAATTTAAATTTAAATTTCAAGTCAAATTTTCGAAATACTGGCCCTTTAAAATCCTTCAAATTTGACACTTTGCCACCTTAAACTGCTGAATTGCCATTGTAGCCCATGGGGTACCTGTTAGAACCTGTCTTGCAATTTTTTGTAAGTCCTAGGAATTTGAAGGATTCGATTCGAACGATGAGATTGAACAATTCAAACTATTTGTTTTCGATCAAAAATTGAGTTATTCGATCAAAATAGGTCAATTCTAATCGAAAAAGCCCTTTAAAAAAATGTTATGGTTGAATTACAAAGTTTGTTCACTTTGAAATTCGGCCATTAGTAAATCTGCCTCTTAGTAAAGTGGCAAAGATAAACTTAAGAAATTTCGTCTAGCGATAAGATGTGAATTTTGTTACAGTGCAAAGATAATTTTTCACCAATGGGAAATTACAGTAATTAGCCAAAATTAGTTGTGTATTTTAGTATATTGCAGATGTTATGGAAAGTTTACCAAAAATACACCAAATTTCACACTTTAGAAAATATGGCCCCCTTGTGTATATCTAGGATTTAAATGTTTTAAGGGGGATAGTAAAGAAAGGTGAGAATGAGAAAATATGTGCAATATGAAAATGTATATTTTTGCACAAATTTTCTTAAACTGGTAAACTGTTTAGCAGCTATTACTGCCTGTAGAAGAAGGATTGAAAATTGTATTGTTTGTGCCAGTGTGGAATGTATGTAATCAAACTTTTTTTTAGGGGCACTGGGCACTATGCTAATTCACTAAAATGCAAATGTCTTGGGTTCCAAACACTGGCAACTTTTCGCTAGCGTTATTTCGTCAGTGTGAGCATTTGAATGAGAAATTACGCTAGTGATTGCTTCTGCCTAGCAAAACTTTATCAGTCCTCTTACTCTTAGGTCATTATGAATAGGGCGGGTACAAGTATGGATGCCTTTATTAGAGATATTGGTGAAAATGCTTGAACTGGCCACTTTTTATTACAAATGTCCAAGGAACCTAAATAAAGACAAAAGGGATCCTATAATGCCCTACACATTAGCCCACACTAAAATTAATGTTCAATGACCATCAAATATCTGGGGGGAAATGTTAACCCAAAAAAGTTTAATAGTTAGGACTTTTGCAGGCAATCCTGCTTAAAAAAGGACAAGTCGCCAGCATTTTTACCCTAATGCATTTCCGGCAGACAGCATATGATGTAACTGACATAAGATTTAGGAAGATGTAGCTTAATTTTAGCAGTTCGTCTGGTCTGAGGCGGCAACTCTGGTGAAAGAGATAATGTTCAGTAAAATTTACACTTTACTAAATTTGCAGAGTAATGATCATTCGCCAAATCGCGTGCAAACGAATGCTATCGATACTCTACACGTTACACGACACATTACGTTCACTAGCGAATTGTAGCCTACACCTGTTTACAAATTGACAATGCCCCTTCAGATGGAATTTCTGGCGAAAAGTCGCTAGTGTTAGCCACTTCACCCTTTAGTAAATCTGCCCCATGTCACCTTCAAATGTGCCATAGAAGTTTGCTATGTGCAATTAAGAATTCACAATACAACAAGGGGCAGATTTATCAAGAGTGGAATTGAACATTCACATTTTTAGAATTTAGTTTATTGTAATTCGACTAGGGAACAGCCTAAATTCAATTTGAATTTTTAAAAAAATTGCTGTACTGTCATTTTAAGAATTCAAATTCGACTATTTACTATCTAAAACATGCCAAATTTGTGTTTTAGCCTATGGGAGACCTCCTACAATCAATTTGGAGTCATTTAGTGGACTTGTGATTCGAATTTGCAGGTCAATTTTATTCACTCGAATTTAAAAAAATTAAATTTCGAGTTTAAACTCAAAATTCGACCCTTGATAAATCTGGTCAGCGCTATGAAATAAGTTGGCGCTATAGAAATACATGTTAATAATAATAATCTGCCCCTTAGTGTAATGATGAATATTAAATTGCAAAATGCAAGATTTTATTCTGACTAAACACAAACATTTTGACACTTTTTTCCATGATAATTTACTCTTCTAATAAATATCACAAATGCCCTTTAACGTTCCAGAACAAAAAATGTACTGTTTCTGAATTTTTATTAATTGTTTTAAATGTTTTAGACCTTTTGTTTCCAGTAATTACATTGTTTTTGTGTTAAATTGTGTTAATAGCTGCCTTTGAAACAATAGAATATACAGCAGATACAGACCCCTGTGTGGTTGTGTCCACCCTATTAGATCTAAATCAGTTCAGCTAAAGTTCAGTTCGCAAACATAAAGTAAAGTGGCTAGGGAAAAGCCATATATTGAAAAAAGCTGGCATCACTGTCATTTATATTTTAGACTGTCAAAATTCAGATTGCAAAATTTTCTGATGATACTGCAAAATGACCTAAGATGTTGAAAGATCTGAATGCACATTTGATTGACTGTTCTCAAACCAGTATATGTGCAAGTCCCCCAGGTATCTGTATATTAGCAGAGCTGTGAAGGATACCCAGCCTTTGGATCAAAGTTGATTCAGTGTCGTTAGTTGTGAAGTGAAATATTCTTTTATTTTTAACACATATTTGTCATCCACAAAACTACTTAGGTTGAATTGAAATCAGTTGTCTTAAAAGGAGCAAAACAAATGCTGCATTCGTCTCTTCAGGGCTTGGTGATTGTGAAATACCAAGGGGGGACTTGAGAGACATTAATGACTGTGTTGATACCCAATTCTCTGCCTCTATATTTGGAAAAGAATTATTGAAAATGCAGGAGTTTCCAATTTTAAAAGCTCACTCTACTGCTCTCCGTGTCTGGCTGTAAAGCAGCCAGAAGACTTAAAGGAAAACTACGGGGAAGTCAAATTCCTTTCTGTGTAAGACCTACTTCATAACCTAGAAGGCAAAAAACTTGCAGGGCTGGAGCTAAAGAAAAGGATCTCTGGACAAACCAGTAAACGATTGAGACTAGCACAACATACCTTTATAAGTAATGATGAAATGTTTGAATTCAACTACAAGACCCAGAACAAACTGAATGCCTTTGCCATTAATTTAAGATGTAAATATTTGTAAGGAATCCATTATCTGGAAACCTTTTAATTACAGGAAGGCTGTCTCCCTTAGACTCTATTTTAATAAAAAACAAAATAATTTTAAAAAATGATTTCCCTTTTCTCTGTAATAGCAGAACAGTACCTTGTACTTGATCCTAAATATGATTAATCCTTATTGGAAGCAAAACAATTCTATTGGATTTTTAATGGTTACATTATTTTTTGTAGACAAAATATGTGGTCCAAATGACTGAAAGATGACTTATGCTGAAAACTCCAGGTCCCAAGCATTCTGAATAACTGGTCCCATACCTGTACCAAAACATTATATATTCCCAAATGTAGTATGGGTCTTTATTCATTACAATTGAAAATAGCCTTTTCTACTTTTAAAAAATCTTAATTATATTGTAGTATACAGATGAAGCTGCGGCTATATGGCCTGTTTTTTTAGAATTTTAGTAGAAGGCTGGTTCTGGACTCAAGTTATATTTATCTTGTATATACTATATCAGTGCAGGATCCTTTCTGAGAAAAGACCATACCTACCTGCAGCAGCAAATTTACGACATTCTTTCATTTTGTGACAAATTCAAATATTTTTGTAATTATATTTTATGTTGTCTTTTATCTGCAGATTTCTGCACACAAGATAATTTTAATGCAGGGTGAAGCGCCTGTCAGCAGAAGACTTAGAAGGCATTGTAGAATTACATGCTGTTTACTCCATGCAAACGCCTTTTTCTGAAGAGTAAAGCTGGCCATAGATGCAAAGATCTGCTCGTTTGGCGACCGCGGATCTTTCCCTGATATGCCACTAACACGGCAGGGCTATATTAGATAATCCAAACATTCGGCCATATGGTTGAATGATCAGGTTAGGATGACGTCAAGGGGCTCCAACAGGTCGGTTGGAAGAAAATCAAACCTTCCCAATCGATATCATGGCCAGATATCAATCGGGAAGACCCGTCAGAAGCCCCCATACACTGGGAGATAAGCTGTAAAATTGGTCTAAATGACCGATATCGGCAGCTTTATCTGCCCGTGTATGTATTTAGAGAGGAGATAAGGATACACACAAACATGATTGCACTGGGAAGCACTTTACAATCAACATTCAAATCAACCATGCAGATAGTTAAACCTACTGCTGATATGCTAGTTTTTCTGTTGGAAATAATACTGACCCCTCATTTTTTGGGAACAAACATTTGTGTCACATTTAGGAGCCTATTTTGTTATACTGTGTAAAGCTGAATTTGCCAGAAAAACAGTGTAAAAGCTGGCAAATTTATCTGGGTTTTTTTTTATTTACACTGTCCAAATGCCAGATTTACAGCAATATTTTATATTGCTTCAGACGTTTGTAAGTTCTAGTGGAAGTCTCTCTAAGAAAAACATGTAAAAAAAAAAATTATTCCACTTTTTATGCAATGGAGCCTGGCCTTGTATAGCAAATTGTGTCACTGGCTTTTAAATAAATCTGGCCCTTAAATATGAAGTGCCACTTGTCAACCACACTTTAACGACCGTTGTCATCCAAACCAAGCAATTAGTATTAAACAGTCTGTTGCACATTGAACATAAACAACTTTTTAGTTGCTACCCTCAACTGCACCTGTTCAATTTAGAGCCTGTGTTCAAAATTAACCCTTTTGTCTGTACCTTAACCTGCGTGTGTCTGTTATTTTTTTCAGAACAGGTGCATGTACTATCCTCATCTGCAGATGCAAACAATTGTTTGAAAAAATGCAGGTAAAAGCCCCAGAGGAGTTTAAATCAACATGCAAAACAAAGCAATTTCTATTGCATATTTTCCGACTGTACAATCTATTGTGCCTCAAGATCTCACCTCCATCACTGAGAAAGCTCAAAGCGTGTGCTCTCTTTCAATTTCCATCTGCTTCTTTGTCTGAAAGAATCAGGGCACTAAGTACTGTTGGACACCACCCAAAGGGGAAAAAAATATATTAAAAAAGCAGCTCATCTCAGCATTTCATTAATTAATCACTTGCATCTTTAGATTTGCTGGGTTACAAAAATGTGACTTAGAATACACCAAAAATAATTTAAAATGGTAGTTTGGGACTGAATCCCGTATTCCAAGGTGGCACGCCGGATCAACATTTCCCATGATTCTATGCTAATCATTAATTGCACTAAGATGAGAATACTAAATTTGGGATTTTGGTGCCGCCTATGTTTAGAAATGAATACTGATAATTATACTGTTACTTAATTGGTACGGTTAGCTAAGAGTGTCATGTGAAAAATAATAGCCACTACACAGTTTATTCAACATTTTTAAAGCCATTAAGCCAATAGCTATAAAGAAGAAATAGTTTAGCTTTCAACCTTTAATTAGCAACATTAGATTGTTGTCAATCAGCTGATTAAAATGTATGATAGCTTAGTGAACAGTATGGCAGGCTGAGAACATTTCATGTAATCTATTTGTATGTGGTTATCTGTGAGTTTAGTTCAATCATGAGCCAAACATGCCTGTCCATTCCTGCCACTTACATTTGACGAAGGCAAAGCGTATACAGCAACTTTCTCATTCCTAACTGGTTTTGTACTGTCTGGATTCAAAGGTCATGAAGAAGAAAGATGTATTTTACAGAGGATTTAGCTGTAGACCAATTTGTTGGGGATGTAGAGCTCAGAAGGAGCAAGTGTTTGTTTTACAGATAACTAGGCGTTCTTCGGTTTTAACCACTTGTGAGTTTGGTGGGGTTTTATTGCAAGTGGGAATAACTGTACTTACAATATCTGGCTTTCCACTTGTGACTTTACAGCTCCCAGTATCTTTATACACTATATTCATAATAGATGACTGTTTTACTATTTTTGATTGACTTCATTGAATTTTGCCATGTAGCATCTAGCCTATGTATAACATAGTAACATAGTAAGTTAGGCTGAAAAAAGACTCGCGTCCATCAAGTTCAACCTTTTTTTTATTTTAACTGCCTAACTGCTAGTTGATCCAGAGGAAGGCAAAAAAAAAAACCCCATCCTAAGCCTCTCCAATTTGCCTCAGAGGGGGAAAAAATTCCTTCCTGACTCCAAAAAGGCAATCGGACTAGTCCCTGGATCAACTTGTATAATGAGCTATCTTCCATAACCCTGTATTCCCTAACTTGCTAAAAAGCCATCCAACCCCTTCTTAAAGCTATCTAATGTATCAGCCTGTACAACAATTTGCCCCATGCGAATAAATTCGCCCATCACTACTCCAAGGTCCTTTTCCATAATGGATTTTCCTAATGCAGTCCCATTAAGGGTATAAGTGTCTTGACTATTTTTATATCCCAGGTGCATGACTTTACATTTATCAATATTGAATCTCATTTGCCACTTATCTGCCCAGATTGCCAGTTTGTCAAGATCCTGTTGCAAGGATGCCACATCCTGGATGGAATTAATTGGGCTGGATAGTTTTGTGTCATCCACAAACACTGATACATTACTTACAACACCCTCCCCTAAGTCATTAATGAACAACTTAAATAAAAGTGGACCCAACACCGAGCCCTGAGGGACCCCACTAAGAACCTTACTCCAAGTAGAGAATGTACCATTAACAACCACCCTCTGTACCCGATCCTGTAGCCAGTTTCCTATCCATGTGCAAATGACTTCATTAAAGGGGTGGTTCACCTTCAAGTTAACTTTTAGTATATTGTAGAAGGGCCAATTCTAAGAAACTTTCAATTGGTCTTCATTATTTATTTTTCATAGTTTTTTAATGATTTGCAATTTTCTTCTGTTTCTTTGCAGCTTTCAAATGGGGGTCACTGACACCATCTAATAACAACTGCTCTGTAAGGCTACAAATGTATTGTTATTGCCACTTTTTATTACTTATAATTCTATTCAGTCCCTCTCCTATTCATATTCCAGTCTCTTATTCAAATCAATGCAGGGTTGCTAGGGTAATTTTTACCCTAGCAACCAGATTGCTGACACTGCAAACTAGAGAGCTGCTGAATAAAAAGCTAAATAACTATAAAACCACAAACAATAAAAAATCAAAACCAATTGCAAATTGTCTCAGAATATCACTCTCTACATTATACTAAAAGTTAACTCAAAGGTGAACAACCCCTTTAAGCCCAACATACCTTAGTTTATAAAGCAGTCGTTTGTAGGGCACGGTATCAAACGCTTTGGCAAAATCCAAATATATCACATCTACTGCCCCCCCACTGTCCAGCATCTTACTTACCTCATCATAAAAAGCAATCAAATTTGTCTGGCATGACCTATCCTTCATAAAGCCATGCTGATTGCTGCTCATAATGCCATTCCCTAGGACAAAATTTTGAATGTGATCCCTTAACAAACCTTCAAATAATTTTCCCACCACAGATGTCAAACTTACTGGCCTATAATTGCCAGGCTGAGATCGTAATCCATTTTTAAATATTGGGATGACATCAGCTTTCCTCCAATCCATAGGCACCATACCAGATGAAAGTGAATCTGAGAAAATCAGAAATAGGGGATGGTCTAAAACTGAACTAAGCTCTCTTAGAACCCATGGATGTATACCATCAGGCCCTGGCGCCTTGTTTACATTAATTTTTATTAAAGCTTTATGAATCATATCCTGAGTCAGCCACTGACTAGATTGAGTTGAGTCAGTGCATCTATGAAGCGAGCCTGGGAACTCAGACTCTATTGTATACACTGAAGAAAAAAACTGATTTAGCACATTTGCCTTTTCTGTATCGGTTACAACCATAATGGTACCATTATATAATGGAGCAACACTCTCAACGTGCATCTTTTTACTATTAATATATTTAAAAAACTTTTTAGGGTTTCTTTTCGCCTGCGCCGCAATTAATTCTTCATTTCCTTTCTTTGCCTTCCGGATTGCTGATTTACAACATTTATTACAGTGTTTATATTCATTAAATGCAGCTTCTGTCCCAACAGATTTGTAGTTTTTAAATGCCTTTTTCTTCTTTCCTATTATCTTCTTTACATCAGTATTAAGCCACATATTTTTTTTTTTCAGATTTTGAGTTAATTTATTAAGAAATACTGTAACAATGTGGAGGGGAGTGAAGTGGTTTTAAGAAAATAATGGGACATTTTTGAATTTTAGTAAATAACCCCTTAGATCTTGAATACTTTTTTTACTACCAGAATTGTGCACATAGATGATGCATCAGAATATATTTGATTGCTTTGAGCAGTATCATTATCACTGAGTACCAATATTGATGAATAGTTGATCAACTTTAATGTTTTATATTTACTTATTATAAAGATATTTTCACACTCACAAAATAACCCAGCCCAAAAGTGTAATTAATGTAATTGTTGGAAAGTATGTTTCTTTTGTACAGTATTTATATCTAGAGTGCAATAAGGATGATGAAAAATACAAATTTGAGTGGTGGCCCTTTGCCCTGAAGAATGTACTTTAGTCTATAAAAATGAACCATTGAATGTACTTTTAGATTTGAAATTATTCATAGCATATATAAATTGCAGAGTTTTGCAGTCTGGCTTAACTCCTACAGCAGTCAGTATTCTACCAAGATATTTGCATTTACATGTTGAAGAAGAGCTCTTATCAGCATATACATTGTGTACATGTACCTTGTGCTTGGGTAGGAAATTGTACTTCAGAACTGTTTCTGCCTCTTTTTGGCTAACCCCAGGAGCCCATAGATTCTAAATATACACTCAGAGGGACATTTATCAAGGATCGAATTTCGAATTCATTTAAAACTTGAAATTTCAAATTTATTATAAAAATCGAATTTTCTACACTTGAGTGAATAGGATTGACCCGAAAACTTGAATCAGATTTGAATAGAATTTAATTTGAGTTTTGAAAACTTGACATACTTGAATTCAGCAGGTTTTAGGTGGTGAATAATCACATTAGAGTTCTATAAGGGACAGAGAATAATAAATCTCAAAAAATCAAATAAAAACTCAAAAAGAATTTGGATATTCCCTCAGTCGAATTTGACAGTTTTGGCCATAAAAAACTCGAAATAAGAAAGCTGCAAAAGTATTAATTTGTGAAACCGCTGTCAAAAAAATTATCGAGCGTCACGATTGCCGAGTGCAAAAAAAGGGCAACACTACATGATATTTTCTTTACTTTAAAACACCTTCAATTTTTGGTGTTTCTGTTCCTTTAAGATAAACTCAAATGAAATCTTTCTAATATGATGCATGCCCATTTGTAAACTGAAGACAAAAGCAACTTGAGGATGTCTTTTACTTTCCTCTGCCAAAGTTTTTCTAAGATAATAACTTAGAAGTGGTGGCTTTGTACTGTTTTCTTCTATAATTTAGAATGCAAGTACTTATTGAGGTGAAGAGGTCTCTCTGGGGTAGCTGTTTTCACAATAGCCCATTATCAGTGTATCATATCATGGTTTCTAACACTTCATCATTTCAACGCCTCATCAGTTTATCAATATAGGACTGTATATTTTCTGATTGATTTTTTATTCATTGCACTGCTTCCATTTGGGACCTATTATTGCCAGTTGCTTTTTTGTTTGTTTTGTTGGATTTCTGTGTGAATAGAATTGTATTATATTTGTAGCAGGCACCTTGAACATTGCATTAATTAATTGCATAGCGGATCTCAGCATAGAATGTCCTTTCTGCATTGCAAATAAGAATATATAGTATTAAGCTGTTCACAATGATGAGATATTTAGCTGTGGCATTATTGTCATTGCCCACCTGATTATTGTCATTGCCCACCTGTAGTAGAAGCTTTGGTGCACCACAGCATTATAAAGGTATGGGACCTGTTATCCAAAATTCTCAGGAGCTGGGGCCTTGCAGATAATAGACTTTTCCATGTACACATTAAAACCCAATAGGCTGCGTTTGCTTCCAGTAAGGAATCATTATATCTTAGTGGGATCAAGTACAATATATTGTTTAATTATCACAGAGAAAAAGGAAATTTTTTAAAAAATTTGGATTACTTGGATAAAATGGAGTCTATGGGAGACGACTTGTCAGTAATTCAGAGCTTTCAGGGTAATGGGTTTCTGGAAAACGGATTCTATACCTGTACTAAAGCTTCTCTGAACATAAGAATTTACTTAACTAAGGAGCTATCTTGTGCTATCTATAATGTTATCTACTGAACTGTTATCATTTTATTCTACTAGCCATAGTATCTTTTATATATTTTTCTTTGATTAAATTGATAACAAAAATCAATGTTCAGTTGATGTGCTAAAACCCCAATGTTTTCTTGCTAAAATAAATCCCAACTATTATATGTATAGCCAGGAAACATTTCTAAATCTCTAATACAATTATGTAGAAAGACAATATTAAATTTTCACCCTCAAGCATCTAATAGAAATTGTCAGGTTACATATCTATGACGTGTAAATTCTGGGCAGAAAATATAGCTATTACTGTATATTACTTTTGTCATTAGACTGTAGATTGTAGATACTGTATATTAAATAAAAAAAAGTTTTTTTTGCACAGTTTGTTTTTAGGGGGCTATGATTTGAGTACAGTTTTTCAATGATGTCTTATGTAGGAGAACCATATTTTAAATGTATACAGATACAGTCACTTGGATTTATAAGTTAAATGCGTTGTGACTCAGGGATAATTGAAGAAACTGTGTTATCTAAAGTTATCTTAACTCATTTAATGCATTTAACCTTTTCATTAGCATACCAAAGCCCCATTGTTTTCAATGGTGAACTCTTTAATTGGATGGGATGATGTGACACAATATTCTGTGCTAAGTGGGATAAATGAGATAGATGAGTTAAGTCACGACGCATTTAACTTACAAATCCAAGTGACTGCATCTGTATATGCAGGAATGTTTGTAGAGGCTTATGGACTTTCTTCTTCAGGCTTTGGTAATATTGGAAGCTTTCTTACCATTTTGACTCCAAAAAAGTACACATGAATGAATGAATGAATGAATAGCATTTATATAAAAAAAAAGGTCTTTTACTGCAAGCGCAGTGGGCAACTTGTGCTTTTCCCCACACTCAAAACCACTTTCATTCAAAACCACTTGCATTCAACATCAAATGCATTCTTTCCAGCCCTCTGTTCCAAATCTATCTATTGACACAGGGGAACCCCATTGCTACTGCCTCCTCCTGACCATCTGCACCTAAATAATTTTTTGCAGGCATCATTTACAAGCCAAACACTAGAATTGTCTCCAGGCAGACTTCATAAATAGTCATACAATTTCCAACAAAGTGTACATGCAGTTGTGTCTATTTTGCAGAATCAGATGCAGCTGTGTTGGATGCAGAACAATTGTATCAGATGCAGCACAATTGTGTCTGATTCAACACCCATGTTGTGTCCAAAATTGCAGGAAAAACAGTGAATTGCAGGAAAAACATCCAACCTCAGTGATGCTCTTGTCTATTCCTAACTATAGAGATAAGGTGGCCATTTAAGCTGCTGATTCAGGTCCTTTAGACTGATTCCAAAGTTTATCTGCCAGTGTATGCGGCCTTATGACGGGCCTTCCAACGGGCCTCCCTGGCCGATATCTGGCAGGTTTGATTTTCCCCTCCGATCGAGGACTGCATTGGCTAGTTAATGCAGTCCTCATCCCTTCAGCACTAGTGATGGGTGAATTTATTTGGCAGCCTCAAATTTGCTGTAAATGTCGGCAATTTTACCGGATGGCGAATAAATTTGCGTCCTGCAAAAATTCACTGGTGAAAGTTCGCCAGCAACAAAATAGTTTGACACCGGCATCAAAATGGATGCTGGCTACAATTTGCCACAAATCCATTGACGCCAAATTTTGAAGCTGATGTGTATTTTGACGGCATTGTAAAATATTTCCCCGTTTTGTGAATTTTACAGGAAATGTTCAAATTTTTGGCAAAAAGGGACAAATTCACCCATCAATATTCAGCACCTATTATGCCTATTAACCTGATATTAACCTGATATCGCCTTGCCTTCGGGAACATATCAAAGAAAAGATATTATAGTTTATGGTCACCTTTAGTTAACATAACCATTATAATGGCTGCAGAGTCCTGGATAAGTTTTTGTAAAAGGAAGAAGTCTATTATATCATTGAGCCATTGCTTGAGCCTTTGCTGGGGGTGGATGGAAGTGGCATTGTCACATACCGGCATTGTTGAATCAAATGAATGTTAGAGTCTTAATTGTTTAGTACCTTAATTACTTACATTTAAATATTGCTAGCGTTTTCAATTATTGCATTTAATAATCCAATACAAATATATTTTCATACAGTAGCTATAATAAATGTATTTATTATCTATATAGTAACTATCAATGTGTTTTAAGGATCTGTAAAGTTTTCAGGATAGTAATGTACATCTCTGAGTCTATAGTAGGAATATGGTTACAGCACATAGCCCTTTTTACTTATATACACAGTTTCCTAATAAATCTCTTGGATTATAAAAACAAAACAAACAGATGAAAATATTGAAAGAAAAATAAGATCAGTTTTTATGGGTCTCAGACACATTTTTTTTTTGCCTAATACAAGATTTGCTCCGGGTGAAGAAAAAAAAATCAAAGGCTGCATTTACAGAGGAAAAATGGTGTTGGGACTCCTAATTTCCCCCCATAGAATGCCAAGCTCATATGCTTGTATTTAACTGCATTTTCTTCCTCGAGAAGTCATGAAAAAAGCAGTGTGGCTTGTGCAGTTCTCCATTCAAGTCTTGTCAACAGTCTAAATTAACATTTCAGCTCATGGGAAACTCAGGTATACATTTAAGCTTTTTTACTACTCTTTTATGTAACTCATCTGGCCCAAAAGACTTTTAATTTCTGAGAAGTTTAATCTGCATCACAGAAGTATAGTGAAAATAAAAAGGGAGATTAATTGCAGTTGGGAATGTTTTAATAAAACCACAGCAGACTGCATCTAAATGTTATAAAGAGACAGACTTCTAATGTGATTATCCATGGGCATCATTTATCCTAGTAATAAGTTTGTCTTAGGTTCAATTCCAGCCAGAGTACAATCTGCACAAGCTTTTTATGCTCTCTCCATGCTTGTATGGGTTTCTTCCCACATTCCAAAATTATACACGAAGGTTGGCTCCTGATAAAACTGAATATAGAGCGTAAATGGGTTGAAGACCTTAGTTTGCTTCATAATGTGTTCTAATCTCAGTAAAACACTACAGAGTATGTTGCACTGTAACTTTTGGTATGAGGTAGCAAGTGATATTCTGAGACAATTTGCATTTGGTTTTTATTATTTGTGATTTTTGCATTATTTTGCTTTTTGTTCAGCAGCTCTCCTAGCACTGATTTGTATAAAAGACTAGAATGTAAAAAGAAGAGGGCCTGAATAGACATAATGGGTGAAAAAAATTGTAGCCTGTCAAAAATTTGTCACTCATAGACTTCAATGCATTTCAGGGAGTTTTTGCTTTTTCGCAAATCTTCGGCGAAGCCCAACGGGTCAGATTCACCCATCACTAATCATACCTCCTGGTTGTGTAGTTTTTATTTTTAAACAATTTTGTTTTACAAATTCTCTTTCAATCCCAAAAGCATTCTACTTTATTGTATAGATCTATGTGCATGTGCTGCAATTAAGAATGTAACAAGGAAGTTTTAATCTTATTTCCTAACATCTCAATATGTTCTCCTTAAAGCAGAAATGAAAAAAAAATCATTGCATCATAATAACAAAAGGAATTACCAATAAAAATGTTGATTAAAACACTTGAGAATTTAATTGCTATACAATAATTTCTGAGGCTAGCTAACTTGTTTTCACTATGTCTCATGCTTCATGTAGAAAAAAAATAATGCTGCCATTAAACCACATCGCACATAGCATATATATTGCTAGTCATCTCTATGTATTATAAAAGCACAAAATGCAGCTGGATTTTTTTGGAAGGAGTTGTAAACAAGATTGAAGTGTTTCCTTCTCACATCATTAATCATAACAATACCATAACATTCGGAGACATTAAAAGATGTTTAAAAAAACAAAAAACGAACATAAGGAGATAAATCTATAAAAGCAAAAATATTAAATGGTATTTCAACAAAATACTGTCCCTTAAAGCTTCAGCCCTAGGTGCTGGCCCAGAAAAAATTATCACCCTGGCACCAATGTCCAGATAACACTTTGGGGCAGAATCACTAAAGGGTGCCAGATGATAATGCGCTACAAATATGCTAATTCACAAAAAAGTTTCGTCCCAGGCGTCGAACGATAGAGGGTTACTTCGGCTATGCTAGAATTTCATTGTGAAGATGTGCTAGAATTCAATGTGCCTAGTGAAAATACGCTAATGATCTTGTGCATAGGTCAATTTGCATAGGGTGGGAAATTTAAAGTTGTATGGAGGTCTTTATTATAAATGTTATTGCAAATGATTTAAGTTAGCGTTTTTTATTACACATGTCCAGGGGTCCTTTATAAAGAGCATTAATATAATGCCCTACACATGAGCCCACTGTAAAATTAATGTTCCATATGTTATAAAATGTGTGGAGATAACCAGTTACCCCAAAAAAAGTCTAAGATAGGACTTTTGCAGGCAATCCTGCTTCAAAAAAAAGGGAAAGTCACCAGCGTTTTTTTAACTTTCCACTTCTCCTGGTCTGAGGTGGCAAAGTCAACTCTGGCAAAGCGATACCATTCAGTAAAATCCACACCTGGTGATAGAGTGTGAATGACAACTAGTGACGGTCCCATTCGCTAGCGAATTGGTGCCTGCACCTCTTAATCAATTGTCAATGACCCTGCGGGTGGCAATGCTGCCAGAAAGTCACTAGCGTTAGCCCCATAGTGAATCTGCCCCTTGTCTTTGCTTTATTAGAGACTTTATCTACTAATAAATGTTATAGATATGCACCAAGAACAATAAAGACCTGCTGGTCTTCTGGAGCACCTTAAAATCTCAAATGTGCGGAAAGGCCCTGTTAGTAATTTATTATAAAAGAAAACTAAAACAGTAGCAATCAACAATGAAATACATATAGTTTACAATCACTGCACTGTTTTCTTCTTCCATCATTTGCAGGTCTACCCCACCATAAGAACTAGATATGCTTGTTTGTCCGCACCACCTAACACATCATGTATAATGAATTAATCAATATAATAAGAATGTGCTGACAGCTTCCATTGTTTTAGTTAATCATAGAAGGAGAAGGAGAAAAGGAGAAGCCACAGAATGTTGCACCATTCGAATTGTCACAACACCATATATATGGAGAAAAGGGCCTAATTCATTCAGTTATATACAATTGTATTGTTGCAAGGGGATAATCAGACCAATTATTCATGTATTCGTATCAGGTCAGTGTACAAAAATTCATCACAAGGAAATGTGTATTTTAGATGTACCATCAAGTGAAGAAACCAAAAAATTCAAAATTGATATATCAGTGAAAATGCATCATGTGAAAAATTGACGTGAAAATAAATAGGTGCAAAGAAACTTGTGAAATAAATGGCGTAAAAGCACCATAATGCTACCCTAACTAGATATTTGTCTCCATATCACTATGGGAAAGATTTACTAACGGTCGAATTTCGAAGTTAAAAAACATCAAAATTCGACCGCATTTTGATTGAAAGTGGATCGAATAAAAATCATTCAAATAGTTTGAATGCATTGTTCAATTCGAACAATTCTAATGATTTTCAAAAAAATCCTTAAACTTAGTAAAGGTTCTAGATATTTGTCTCCATATCACTATGGGGCAGATTTACTAATGGTCGAATTTCGAAGTTGAAAAATTTCAAAATTTGACCATTGAATTTTTTTAAAGGGCATTTCGATTGAAAGTGGATTAAAATAAAAAATGTTCAAATAGTTCGAATGATTTTCAAAAAAATCCTTAAATTTTCCAGGACTTAGTAAAGGTTCTAAAAGGTCCCCATAGGCTAAAATGGCAATTTTGCAGCTTTAAGGTGGTGAAGTGTCGAATTTGAATTTTAATAGAGACAGTACTTCGAAATTAGAATTTCTTCAATTCAAATCGAATTTTGGGCTTTTCGATAGTTGAAGTACCTGTAGTTCAAAATTACGTCAAAATTAAAAAAAAATTTATTAAAATTTAATTAAATTTTTCACTTCAACCCTTAGTAAATCTGCCCCTATACATGCCAATGTATTTGATTATCCTGGTGCAGGTCCTGTTATGCTGCCACTGTCATGATATAATAACACCCCATCCTTTGTGTTTCTGGTGCTCTTAGTAGACAGCTTATCTACACTAGATTTTGCTTACACTAGTCTTTGCCTAGTTATGAATTTGATGACCTTCTCCAGGATTAAGCAGACGCTTATCATTAACCTGTTTAAGCTTCCAACTGTCCTCATTTAGGTGCAGATAAAGCAAAATGTTGGGTATGTTAGATGGTTGCTTACCATCCAGCATATCAATCCTGTGGGCAAATTAAGGAATCAGACATTAAACAATGACAATTTTGTTAGCAAATAGAAGACTGGAGAGAGGTCTTTCTAGAATCTGAACACTTAATTGTTAACATACACACATATTCATATGAAAAGGGTATATTTAAGAATAATATAACCATAAAAGGGTTCTACAGTTTAAATTTTTAAATAAAAAAAAAAAAGGTTTAAAAAATTGAAAACCAAAACTGTGAACTCTTCATAAATGTAATAATTAGCACTTACTAAGCTTCATGTTTTTACCATTATCTTTCTAGAGGTTTTATTGGTTTTGTTGATAAATCAATCATATAAAAATACCTACAAGACACATTTATAATATAAAGATCATTAATATTTCTATGGTGCCTACATTATTTTGTGAATTTTTCTTCCAGTCATGCTCTGGTTGCAATTAATGATCAATATCAAATTTTATTTCATATATTTGTCATCTGCTTAAAACACAAAATCTGACTCAATGATACCAAATACATGTGTGCAGCTTTTAGTACCTATGTGCAATAAATTTACTGTATAATTTCATGCTACAGTAATAGTGCTAGTCCAGAGGGAACACAATTTTGAAACTAATACTTTATATGTTTAGAATTAATTTGAAGCAGCCGTACTAAATAATATGCATGTTTTCAAGACTGGTACACAAAGAGAGCAAATGTAATCATTTATGTTTCATTTTATCAAAAGATTATTAAACGCTGATCTAAGATATATTGCAAGTTTCTTCATTTCATGAGCATGAATAAAAACAAAGCTCCTTCTAAAATAATAACGCAAATTTAATTTGTTGGTCACTAAATCTTATTTCATTTAATCAGATTATGGTTTGTCATTTTGAAACAATAACATTTCTTCTTGCTTAGTGCAAATGAAATAAATATTTAAACTCAATAATGGACATACCACGCTTAATAATGTACAAACCGCTCCTAATTATGAGACATACACATAATTAAGCCTGAATGGTCTTTCTCTCATTACAAAAATGTAACTGTAGTAATTGGATATAATATGAAAATGATCAAAATAAAGAGCGAAGGCATAAAGTATTCTTAAAGTGAAACTGACACTTTTAGGGATAACTTACCCATTATAAAACATTGGATCTATTCAGATTATACCTGTCCACTTTCTATACCAGAGCTCTGTTTAAAAGTGTAGGATATACAGTAGTTTCATTATGTTTTGACATCTAAACCTCAAGGCTGTTCATATTAGCATACAACACCCCTTCACACCACACAACAAGAAAGCACTTCATGTATGAAGGCCAGCAAACCTTCAAAGTAAAGTTGCAAGTATCCTGGATTGCAATTTTCTCTTTAGCTACATCTGTATTTACTCATTTTTTAAAAAAGGGAAAATGCCATGGGTCTCTTCTTTTTGTTTTGATTCAAGTAACTCCATTAATGCATTTTCTGCTTTTAAATCCACTGTATATGTCCCAATTTTGTTTACTCAGTAAATGCCACGATTTCATTAGACAATGGAGATTTGGCTAAATACCAGATGTACCCACAAATGGCTTCTGAATGCCAACCTAACTGTAAGAGGCAGTGCCAACCTTAGTTTCTTGTGAATATTTCCTCCCACATTTAAAATAACACACAGGTAGGTTAAATTGATAGTGACACCACACATTTTGTTCTTAGATCTCTACTTTGATGGCAGTAATAACTGTTAATCACAAAATTACTGATGTAAACCCACAAATTAGTAAAATATATTGTTTTAATAAGACAACACACAGGGAGAAGGATACTACTTCCTGTAGGGGGTGAGTACTTCTTCTCTTCGCCTCTCTTATCTCACATCCACTCCTGCTAAAAATAACATTTCTTAAAATCTCCTCTCCTACACTGATCAGATTTGGTTGTTTTCAGATGGTGCTTGTCCCTTTCCTGTACTAACAATCTACTCCAGCTTTGGGGGTTAAAACATTAATCTTGTAAGTAGTCCTTGCACAAATCATTCTGTTTGTGCAGGGAAGGCAGCCAGGCAAGGGCCACACATAATCAAGTAAGGCAGAATAAGTGAAAAGCACCATTAAAAAAAATAAGCCGCACAGAGTGGTGCAGAAGAAGAGTTTTCCAGTGCAGTGGAGGAGCAAAGGATTGTTATTGTATAGTCACATACAGTACCTGAACATGAAAGGAGGCTGTAATCCCTGACCCTGTGTTGCTACATAGTATAAGCCGACAACATCATTTATCTGTGAGCCAGATTCTTCCTGTTAGTCAAGAATTTAACTTCAGGCCTGAAATAGATCGAATAAAAACCTATTAGATTATTCGATTATTTGATGGTCGAATTACTTGCCCGTTAAATGTTTAATCCAGTTTAAACCTACCGAATTGCTGTATAACCCAGTGGGAAACTCCCATAGGGTTTTTTCAGCTTTTTAAGATCGAATAAAAAAAATTAGATCGAATGGTTAAAATCGTTCGATCAAATTTTTTTAATTCGATCGTTCGATTGATCGAATTGTGTTAAGACCCTTCGGATTCGATATTCGAATTGTAAGGGTTAAAATTTGATCAAAATTCGATGGTCAAATTCGAGGGTTTTTTAACCCTCGAATTCGACCCGTGGTAAATCTGCCCCTAAGTCTACTAGAAAATCACATGAACATTATATAAACTTAATAGCCTGGTTCTGTTTTAAATTAGGATACATTACGTCTTAGTTTGGATCAAGTAAAAAGTATTGTTTTATTAGTACAGAGAAAAAGGAGACAATTTAAAAAAGGTTTTTATTATTTGATTATAATGGAGCATATGGGAGATGGTCTTTCCATAATTCAGTGATTTCTGGATAATGGGTTTCTTATATATATATTCATAGCCATTTTGCATGATCAAATATTTATGCTTTGGAAGAAAAATGTGCTTTGCTAGAGATACTTAAAGATTTAATATCCATATCTTGGTACAGAGGGTGTCCTTACAATATAGAACAAGTGTATTGATTGCCCTAAATATTGGAATCTGTGGTATCAGCAGCTTTTCAGCCATCTAAAGATTCAACATGGGAACAATACATTAAAGTATCTCCTCATCCATTTTTATTGATTTTGAATAGTCTAAATTTTCCGTGTTATACTAAATAAATTGTTTCAAAAAGCGTAAAATCACAGCATGGCAGTCCCCATGCAATGTAAATTACAGAATTACTGAAAAAAGCCTCTTGCCAAATATTCTCATAAAATTAAAGAAAAATAATATTTTTTATATAATTCAATGTCAAGTTTTTGTTTCCTTCATTTTGGAAAACTGATATACAGTTACTGTAGATGTGCATGAAAGATGGGTGTGCTATTTGTTTAAATCACAAAGATAAAATTTTACTGTGAACTTATAAGTTAAAGTTACAGTTACAGTAGATATTGTAATTTTTTGGGCTGATTTAAAACCTGAAAATAAGGACTTATAGTTCTGCTTTTGCAATCTATTGAAATACATATTTACTGTATAGTCCTACCTGTACATTTACAAACAAGCCAAAACACCTTTTGTCTATAAATTAGAGGCTTAAGCAAATTGAGTTTTTGTGACATTTTGAGCATTTTGTTAAGTTTTGCATGAATACATTCTCCACACCTCTTAGCTTCTTGTGATTTTCACTTTGTGTAATGTATACAGTGCATGATTTATGTGTTGAATCAGACCAAGATAAATAAATGCACAACTACTTATGCGCCAGATCATGCCATTTTAGATCCTTAGCTATCACTTTTGAATGGAAAATGTTTTGTGCAAGAAGATGTTGCCACTAAAAGCTGCAAAATTGTTTTATGGGAAAAATCAACAGCACAGAATAATTCAATGAATATCTTAAGCGTATCCCTATTGAGTAACCCATAGCAACAAGTCAGATGTTTGTTTTGAAACAAGTGGTCAGTAAATGCTTTGTGCTACTTGGTTGCTATGAATTACTAGAAAAGTAAAACACTAGGCCATTTATTAAATTAACTTATTAGTGTTAACATTTTCATACTTTTGTTAGAGTGCAGTTTTTGCATAGGGATGTCTGATGCTCACTTGGAGGAAGTGGTAGTGTTGATAGGGTTCTTAAAACTTTAGTTCTTCTTTCTATCCATGGTCCTTATAGGTAGTAATTTTAAAGGTTACCAGGTCAAAACTGTTTCTTTTACTATATTGCTATTTTGTAATTATCTGTGTATGTCTTCACTGAAAAATTACCATTGGCAGTTGCCACAACTCCTTTACTACCTAATTGGGGGTGGGGTAGTGTGTTTAAATTTCTGTGTGATGTTTGCTTTTGTTAACGCTTGAAAAAGAGCTCTCTGTTCAAAACATGTAGTGGATCAATAAAATAGCAATTTTTGGCATCAATGTACTGCATTTGACCAAGATGTTATCCACATTTATTTATATTAAGGTGGTTTGCATGGTCCCTACGGCCACAAAAATGCTACCAGACTGACATGGTTGACATAAGAACTCTGAAGGAATCATGATATCAATTTACTCAAGTGGAAATAAGATAATTCATGACTTGGCCAAAGGATATCTGCATAGTAAAGTACATTTTTTAAAATCCCCTTTCAGTTGTTTGAAGCACAGTACTATACATGGACCTAACCTAAAAAAAAAATCTGTGTTGCCCCTGTTTTTAATCACCACTCAGTTTAATAGGGGTTGAAAAATAACATCCAAAAAACAACAGAAAATTTTATTTTTTACAGATCCTCATTTCGTTAACTAGAAAAGCTCTACCACAGAAATTAAAAAAAACAAAAAACACTTTAAAGAACTGGAAGTTTAACCAACCCAAAATAAAATAGTTTTACCTGGTATATACAGTATGTAGAACTATGTAGTCAAACAGAAACCTCCTTCCCTAAGAAAGTAAAAATTATAGCCAAAGTAAAAGTTACCTAGCAACAGAACAAATAAGTATTTCATTTTAATAGTACATTTACATTAAAAAAGTTGTTTATATTTGAAGTATCAGAGTGGGCTCCTGTTTTACCCACAATTGTACCTAGTTCAGAGTATCTTATTATACATATCCCCTTTTTTATAATCCATTCTGAATAGGTTTCTCAGATTTCTTTTAAAAACATTCATGAAGTAGCTTTTTTCATGCGCATAAAGAATATATCTTTTCTGATATTCTGATACATAATTCAGGAATGATTTAGCTTTTTTCCTTTATATTTGTAAAAAGACATGAATAGCACTCTTCTCTTCTGTCCATACTCCTTAGAGAGTACATTAACCTATCACTAACTCAATAAGTATGCAGTAATGACTTATTAAAAGTGACCTTCCTAAATCGACTGTGTATTTCCAGCCACTGCATTTCTTAGAATCAAATGCTAGCAATTGACTTAAATGTTAATCCCATAAGAGAGCCATATGGGAAGGTAGTAACCATATTGTGGTATTCAAATGATCAGGCTGAAAATGCTAGCTGAAGAAGTAAGTTATTACTGGAGGAAACTGACAGTTTTATCACACCAAAATATGAAATTTCACTGTAACAATGTGATTGTTCATACTCTTAAAACCAACATTCTTTTTTAATAATGTATTTCCAGAATTGGCAATAGAAGCACAGGTACCATGTAAATGTTTTCCTAATCCTTTTTTAATGAGATAAATAAACAGCACCACCTACACTGAGCTTTCTATCAATTAATTTAACCTGGCCTGGAGGATAACGTGATATGTGTGATGCTATTGATTGGAAAATCTTTGACCATCATTCCTATTTAATTGCTTGGAAAAAAAAATATTAGTACAGCCTACAACCCTTTAATCCCTTGTAAGAGTAACATTTTACCAATATGCCTTTGACTTAAATTATTATTAAAGTATTATTTAAAAAAGACACACTTATAACAGCTTATTTCTTTACGCAATGGTTATTGGTGGCCCGGTAGTAACTGAAATATCATTATTCCATTTTTATTGACCACTCCTTTTGAAGGAAATGCGGTATCTCCAAATTTGCATTATAATGGCACAGAAACAAAACTGCATGGCATAATAACCAAATAGAGCTGATACTTGCTATGCTATGTGTGTTGTGTGTGTAGATGATGAAACATATTTTTTATAATTGGGTCCTCATCATGTTCCCATCCCTAAGACTGTTATAATGTATATATATATTCTAGCCAGCTACGGGTGAATTGTTGAGTACATACACCAACTAAGCAACAAAGGCAATCTGAATACCTTCAACAAGAATTATAGACTAACAAAAACATGAAACCTGAAAGCTTATAGAAAATTAAGCTTTTAAGCTCATCAGTCCTCTGTACATATTTCAAAGGGTAGCATTTCCACCATTTCCCATTAATTCATAGACCTCAAACTCAGCTCCTAGTGCCCCATTACGCATGAGCAATTTTTGTTCTCTTGTTTAACTTAATTCTGAACAAAGTAAGAAAACACATATATATATATATATATATATATATATATATATATATGGAATGGTTGCTCTAACTTTCATTTTAATTGATTAATTGATGCTTTCCTTGCTTTATTCCCAGCTTTAAAGCAGCTACATATTCTCAACAAGATATCTCGTTAGCACTTTATTAATAATGACAATCTAGGTTTCAATAAACATTTTTATATAAAGCATACAGATCTATGGTACATTACTACAAAAAGGTACTTGAACTGTGGGGTTATATCACTCGAAAAAAGACTCTGTGAAAGTGGTATAGATATTAGCTTGCAATCGTCCATCTTGTTTCTGTTGCTTGTTTGGATTTGTGCTAGATACATATTAAATGTCTTAAACGTCTCCATCTATATTTGGAAACTAAAAACATGAGCCTTTTAATGGAAATGTTTTATATTCATGAAAGAAAGCTGTTATCCCGGCTTTCTGCAGATTGAAAAGAAACTTTGGTATTTATAAAAAAAAAGTAAACATTTTATACTACATGCTGCGGTCCAGTGACCCTAACTGCACACAGTAATTAAAATTGTATGGGATAGAAGGATAATAATATTTTCATCAAACTGTAGATTTCTTATAATTAATTGTATTCAGATGTTAGCTGAGACATGCTAGCTAGTATATATCTTTTGCTTCTTTCATTGACAAAACAAATGTGTAGCATTTATCTACTATCACTGAATATTCATCAATAAAAGCAAATAAAATAGATATCAAGATCTTATTTGGAAAGAGCAATATTCACTTTAGTAATATACTGTATACTGCATGAATGGAGTGCTCCTCAGTTACATTCAAACACATTTTTAAACAGTGTATCTGGACTAACTAAACTTTCATGTTCTTAGTCTGAGCACTGAGTAATGAGTTCCTGCAGCCATCTGTGAAATTACTGTGTCCCCCTGCAAAAAAATCTTCTAAAGTCCTGGCACAAAGCGCTCCCTACCACGCATCTGTCCTCCTGCCCACTCCTGCCTCCTAACCACCTACTCCCCAACTTCTGACTACTTAATCCCTGCTTCCCACCTGCCCCCTCTCACTGTCTGTGTACTCCCTCCCCAATCACCAGGAAGAGTGTAGCTGGTTCGGGCCACGCTGCTACTGTAGGGTCGGCTTTTTCTATAGTTACAGTACACCACTGCCTGCAGTACTTCTAGCACAAGAACTATTTAGAAAAGTTGTGGAAAGATTACTGCAGTTATCTTCTGGAGTGAAAAAGTCTGGGTTAGTCAAATGCCAGAGGAACACTACTTACCTGCATGTATACAGCTTGTCAGTATGGAATACTGACATTAAAGTTTGGTGGAGGAGAAATGGTGATCTGGGGCTGTTTTCCATGGTTTTCACTAGGACTCCTAGTTCAATTGAGAGAAAGGCTGAATGCCATTTTTCACAATTCCTCCTGTTGCTGGGATAGGCTTTCTACACACTACAAAATAAATTTGCTGATATTGAAGTGGAAGAAACTGAATGGGGTCCTGCCGTGACCACAACCCAATAGAACAGCTGTCAGATGCAATAGAAGTCTTATTGTAAGCCTGCTCCCCAACACCAGAGTCAATCCCTGCTAATCTATTGTGGCATAAACATATTAATATGTTAGAGCATCAAAGGGAGTACCATGTTATTAGAAATACTCTTGTTTTATGTACAAGATGACAGGCCATATAGCATATACTCTTTTTATGCCTGTGATGGTTTCACAGTTATATAGTGCACATGAAAAGGTCTTAGATTGTAGGCTTTTGTAAGAAAGGAACTGACACTGTTGATTCCACTTAAAGGGTTAAATGCCAATCCTTCAAAACATATTCTCACCTATTGAGTCCCTATGCAGCTTTATCAATCTTCTTTAAGTGGAAGAATAATAGATATCGAATGACCTTTTTATTTTGTAGGTATAGTTGTAATAGTCTGTACAACATGACAACTGAGCAAATTTAATTGCTTTCACTTGCACACTAAAATGATTAAAGTCTGTGTGATGTGTCTCTTTGCTGATCTTTTATATGTCATCAAAAACGAAGGGAAGTTAAACAATATTTATACTGACCTATGTAGTGATGCACTGGAGTTAATATAAACTGCTAAAGGCAAACCTGTATTTTTAGAATATGACTCTTTAGCAGCTGGAATCAATAAAACACAATGGGTAGGTAGACAAAATTTCATACATGTTGAAAATAAGGCTCTGATTAGCTATAGCAAAGCAACAAAACTTTACTGTCACCATCATTAAATTATTCTAGTAATCTTTAACTTAATTTTCAATAATAAATTAAAATATAAGAACAGAAATAACAGATAAGGTAACGGTGTATAGAGAGAAAAGAGGAAGAAAGTTGAGAGAACCATTGCCACTAATACATCCCAGGAACAAATTGCTAAAAAATACCGCTTGTTTAATATTTTTTTGATTAATTGATCCTTACTCGGTGTCTGTGCACCTGAGATATGGACAGTAGATTGTATGCTCAGCTGGGGAGGGGACTTGTGTAAAAAAACATTTTTAGAAATGTTGGCACTGTAATAATAATAATTTTATAATAATAATCTACTGACCCAAAGCACCTACTGACTGTAAAATGCAAAACCTTCTTTGTTAGTTCTGAAACTAACAAAACATCAAAATATCATCTCTTTATATGAGTAACCTACAGTATTTACACTGCATTCTTTTTCTGCCTAAAATAAAATTACACATTTTTGCCAGTGGGTTACAGTGAAACTATTTGCATAGATCCAACCAGTTGTCCTTAATCAGTACACAATGCTTAATGTAATTTTAGTGAAACGTGCCTAAAGATAATGCATACTCAGTATTTCAATATCAACTTGATTGCATTTCAAAAAGTTTTCTCAAACTTTTTTCAGAGTGCGTTTGGCAGGAGTTGATCACAGACAATAGTTAAACTGATGTAGTATGGAACTGTTTTGCTTCCTGTTCTTTATGCTCTAAGTATTTGTACAGTTCTTCATACTTTCCTAGTCATTTGTTGTAGAGGCTTTTTTCAGATGTTCCGGGAACAAGTATCATGACATCAATTAATTTCTTTCTAAAGAGGCATCACCACCAGCAGAGAGCAATGAATCACATTGTCATTGTTTGCTGACTCTGCTCCTTCAGATTCCACTGACAAGGAACCTGCTGTGGTAAAGCTCACAGAGCTAAGCCTTAGCCTGCCTGTCCTGCAGAGGTTAACACACTACAAGGTGGTGGACTGGTGATCTTATATGTGAGTTTGTACACATTAATACAGGTCAGCAACAGTTGTCCAGAATATGGGGGCAGAAATTATTTTATTATCTTTATTTTCTAGTATAAGCTTCTAGGTAAACATTGTCATATGCATTAGTACTGCTTTTCACTATTCTCTCCTGTCTTTGACACCTATGCATGGCAGGGAGCAAATAGCAGGCTTATAGTGGATGTGATTGAGAACCAGAATAGGAAATGCACCGTTTTTATGAGTTGCATATTATACCGTGCATTCAGTTTGTTCATTTTGCTAATGATGGAGTAAATTGTAACTTGGGCATCTAACATCATAGTATTTAGACAGGCAGAAGTAAATCCACATTATGTACCCTGATGCACTGAGGCAAAAATTCAGGCTTAAGGCCAGGCTTAGGGCAGCAAATTGCTGGGGGTGGCATGCTGCCTGCTAACCATAACTAAACTGAGGACTGGGTAGGATATTTATTTAGTTGTTTGAATCTCCTGCCTTCCCAGTAGGCAGTGATCTTGTGTGAAGCAGTTAAGAATGAGAGAGGTTTGTTTGAGTGCACATTGGGGCTTGGTTGAAGTTGGGTTGGGTTAATGTGTGAGTGGTGGCCTAGGGTGCGCTATTTTTAAAAGAGGCACTGTATACAAGTCAAAGTCCAAGTCCTTGGAGCTCAATTTTAATATTACGGATGGGTACAAAAGTATGCTCCCTGTGGCGCACTGCGCACTGGGGGCTGGAGTCTCGATTAGCTCTGTACCTAGTGGCAGATTGAAAATCTAGTGCATAAAGCAGTGCTGGCTGGTGCAAGGTAGTAGTGATGGGTGAATCTGTCCCATTTTAACAAAAGAAAAATTGAGAAATGGTGAAAATATGGTGAAGTCAATTGCAGTTTTTTTCATGGACTATTTTTATTAGATGACTTTTTGCACTCACAGTCTATGGGTGTTTTCCACAGCAAAACGTAGTGAACAATTTGGCTCATCACTACAAGGCAGCCCTCTCCTTATCTCCTGCCATAGGGCAGTAGGTAAGAATAGGATTCAATTAAGTCCTGTGCCTGGTAGTGTTCCCTAAGTTGAACATTTGAATGATGCACAAATTAGGGGACAGATAGGGGGAGTCATGCCTCCACTTATCCCTCATGAATACAGCTAAACACAGAAGGTGCTGTTTTGTTGCATTGTTCCATTAATTTTCACAAATTCAAATGTTTAAAACATTTGTAAACACAGAATAGAATAATTGTTGAATATACACAACCCATTGACTTATATAGAAGCTCACTATAAGTTGCTGAATTCTTTTCTTTTGAATTTTCATAATCTTAAAAACAAATTTATTTTCAAAATAATTTGTGCTCACAAAATTTCATTGAGATGTTTTTGCACAATTTTCTCTTTTTGAATTTCACTTTAAACATCATACTTTTAAGTTGGTAGCATTGAATGCAATGTTAACATAACTTTGAAAAAGTTATTATATGTGCATTACTGTATGAGATTAGAAAAAAAGACTGAGCAGGTTTATATAAACGGTACATAAATGACCCTCTTGGTTCTGATTTTATTTCACCTAGAGAAAATAACTTGTGTGAACAGCATGTCAAATCCTCCTATTGGGTTAATTGTATTAGGATATTAAGGCAAGCATTTTGAAAGACAACATGCTGTATTGGATATGCATTACATTAAATTGAAATCAGAATACAAAGGTGCAATATGGAGGTCATCCAACGCACATTTTATATACTGAAACTCTGATCACATCATCATTATGAGGACAGAGTATTTGCATGTAATTAAGTTTCAGAATGTGGCAGTGTGCCTCTTTAAAGTACATAACACACATAATACAATCATTTGGCATGAATTTCTGAAAATCTGGAGTCAGTATCCCAAACTACTTATATGCTGGCAACTGATGTTGATATTCTGCTTATTGCTTTCTTTGCTTACTATAAAATAGCTCCAGCATATTCATTGCTCTTGACCTGGCGTTAATTTAAAAATCATAACTGCTTTTTATGTATAAACTAGTTTGGCCAATTAAATTTAACATGATTCTCAGAGAATAACCACAACAGATTGTAGCTCAGCAGAGGCATCTAGTATTTTCTGCAATTGGAAATACAATATTGAATACAGTTTAAGCTTTACAAACACAGTTATCCTGACAATGAAATCCTTGTCTTAACTTAGCTTTACACAAGACACATGTCAGTAACGCTGTCTAAGTGGGAAGCTGAAGATTATAGGTCAGGGTCTAATGGAAATACTGCACATGGAATTTTGTCTATTAAAAATCCTCTATGACTTGGCTTCTATTAAAGATAACTAAATAGCATGCAAAATGAATTATCAAATGAACAGCAGACCTCTGCCATAAAGACCAGTGATTTTCAATACAGTAGGTTATTTTATAAATTAAAACACCATTTGCTATTGTCCTAAATCTCAGGTTTCTTTAACACATAGAGAAGATATCTGGTAAAATACTGTAAATGTTGGTTTCTAGTTTGTAGTTAATAATTTAGTTTCTGTCAAAACTGGCTGTTTGATGAATTACTGAAAGTGAACAGACTTTTGGATTATATAAAACTATATGAAAGAGTGTTCTAAATCCAAGCTCAGGTCATCTTGGACACATATACGTGGCATAAAAATGTTAGCCTTATCACCAGGATAATGTGGCACAGGTAGTTTTTCACTGCCTGCACAAAATCGCTGGTGGAGAAAGTGTAAGTACTGTCAATATCAACTGCATTTGACTTGAATGGCAAATACCATACAGTGGATTTTGGATTCAAAACACTCAAGTAATCTTTCAGAAAGACCTCCATACTGGAAGGTTCATAGTTTTCTAATAATATTGGCCCTAGTGTGCAGGAATGTAATAGGGACCTTAGATTCTTCTAGATGGTTCACTGAGGCAGGAAAAAAACAAGGATGATGCATGATCTATGTAAACTGGTGATATTTGGTGTTTATTCCTGTGCCACTGGAGAAACCATCACTTGTGACATTAGCTTTAATAGACACACTGGCAACTTTGTTAATAATCTTGCATTGCAAAGTTAGTGAAGCTTGTTTCACATAAAGGTTGGAGCAGGGAAGCCATGTTTTTTATTTTATACTTTATAGCTTACTGTGCACAAATAACCACTTCTGTAGCTTTTTATACATTTTCTTTATTAGCAATAGAATTATGTGTAACAATATTGTTAATTTTACTTGAAAATAGCAATGGGGTCCCTCTATACTATTATATATATAATGTGTTTAATGCATATCCAATGTTTTGGCCCACATTAGGATATAGTATTTTTTACACTGCACACCAGGATTTTTACTCACTTTCACTGCTCCAGTGGTGCTGGTAATCCGCCGACCCGACAAGGTCCCTCAGCAACAGCAATTCCACAATCATGGATCCGCACACTCTTATTTTTCTGCAGTGGGGAGAACCCCTTTCCTTTTATTTGAATTTACCACCAATACCACATTAGGGCCTTTTTCAAGGACTAAGAGTGCTGGTCCTTTATACCAAGATGCATGACTAAATTTGACCATCGCACCCAAATGATACTTCAAATCCGGTAGGAGTGCAAATGCTGTATAAGAAGCATACATATATATTTATATATATATATATATTTAGATATAATTATTGACTAGGAAAAGGTGGAAAAAGGTCACTCTAGCCTTTAAATTCTCCCCATGTGCTAAGATAGGCTCCAGGAAGGGAATTGTCTTTAAACAGAGAATGGATTATTTGTTTAACTTTAGGAGCCAGGTACTCCATTCCACAGAGCCAGCCCAGGAATTGGAGTTCACCTTCCACAGGAAAGCTGTCCTATGGAAAGGCTATTTAAAGTTAATTGGAAAGAGAGTGTGTCTCTCTCAGCAGGGCATAGCAGGTAGGAGACCTGTCTGTGTAAAGAGGAGCTGGGATCTCGGAGGATTAAAAGAAAAATGTGCAGAACATATGATAAAAGAGAACTAGCAAATACCCCTAGGATATATAATTTTGATTGATGATTATTTTTCTTCTCTGGTTATCTTTTGTCTGTTTATCACGTTCTGTTTCTTCTTTTTTAATTTTTCATTTAAAATATTCCACTGTCAACAAAGCAAGGTGTATGTATTTTATTTCATACTGTGAACATGATGTGAAGTTATACTTGCTGTTGATACGGAAGTGGTAAACAAAAAATAAAGATTATATATAAAAAAAGAGGAGCTTGGAGTGCTGCCTGTGTCTGCCTGAAGCAAAAGGTGACCGGGACCAGGTGTTGGTCAAGCTTTTGAGTCTAGCTACAAGAGCATGAGGAAGTCAGGAGATTGAATATTATCTGTAAGTACAGAGGTGAGCCAAACAATATCGTTTTGTGTACTGGTTGTCCACCAGGGGCCCAGTCTAGTCAAGGCCTGCTCCAAAGTTTAAAGGTAGTGCCCAGTGGGCTGGGTTTTATTTTATGGTTTGTATGATACAATGATCACCCCTGTGTCTGTGTAAGAGACTGTTTGTTTAAAGTGGGCAAATAAACTGCTGTTTTCCTTGAAGAAGCTGTGTGTCCCTGTCTTTATGCTCCTTTGTCCTATGGTGCCTGCCCACCATTGACTAATCCCCCTAAAAGTTACGTGTGCAAGCTGCCAGTTTGCCAGAATATATATATATATATATATACACACATACATACAGTACATAGCTATACACTTACATATATAAAATATATACAGTATACAAATGCATATACTAAACTAACTGAAGATTTTGAGCAATGGATTTAATGCCTTTGCAATAAGTCATCCAAGTCACTCTTTGATTTGATAGAATCTACCATCATAACATCACTGGCAGGGCATTCCATAATCTCAATGCCCTCAATTTAAAGAAACATTTTCACTGATTTAAGTGAAAGTTCAGTGCCTCAAGACTAAAGGGATGGCCTTTTTTTCTTTTCTCTTTGCAATGTAATAAAATTACAGTATCCCTGCTGTTATAATTTTATCTTATGTGCTTGTAAAACCTATAAGTACTTTTTCTCCACAGAAAACTATCCTAAATTTGACATGGTAATTATTTTAATTCTTGCATTCCCTTTGCCAATTTAGTTGCATGCTTCTAAACTTTTCCAACCTATTAATATTTTTCTTATGTATAGGGGTCCAAAGCTGCACTGCATACTCAAGATGAAGCCTTATCAAAAATACATTTGTATAATTATTATTTATCTCCAGTGAATGCCCTTTTTATGGCATTGATTGACTTTGCCTCGAGTTCCATGGTTTGTTATCTACAAAATCCGGTGTTGTGAAATGGTTAATTGAATAAAAGGAAATATGTCAAAGGTGATGCAAAGTCTGAATGCTTTTTCAATTTTTTACCAAACGACAGTAACTGCCTATGACTACATGTATAGTATCAACACACAAAATGCAACAAGAAATGCTTTTGTAGTTTTTTGAATTTTCGCCACTGTCCGTGATTCTGTGAAGTGCGCGTTGCAAATAGTTTATCCATTGGTAAAGTTCTCCCCATGCTGCAAATGGACCATAGAGATTAAAGGACCAATTTTAAAGTTGAATATGTATTGATGTTTTTTTCGTAGTATACTAATGCATTTTTAAAACATTTTTTGATGTCACTGGTCCTTTAAGCATTGAATGACATGCCTCACACGTTGAAGTGAGAGAAAAAGCCTTATGCAAAAGATTTTGGGCATGGACACCTGAACCTAAATAAAACATTTGGTGAGTGAGAAAGCTCAACTGTAGCACATTAGTTTTTTTTTATATAGGAAAGTCGCTAAGGCTACCCATTTGAAGCATCTGTATTTATATGAAAGTTTTTGCTATTCTTACGTTGCGCATCCATATTTAAATAACTAGATACTCAATATGAAGCCTTACCAAAATATATTTTTGTAATTTTTATTTATCTCCAGTTAATACCCTTTTCATGCAATACAGATTTTTTTTTTTGTTGTAGCACCGTTGAGTGACTCTGCCCAGAGTTACATGGTTTGTCTTCTCCAAATTCTCAAACCATATCCATTTAAAGGACTAGGAAAAGTATCTAGAAATGTTGTACATTATTTTTTGTGCTTCTGTACCAACCAAAGGCAACCAAAGTAAAGATCTGTGTCTCCAAAGATGCCCCAGTAGCTCCCTGTCTTCTTTTTTGCTGCTTCACTGCACATGCTCTGTGCTGCTGTCACTTACTGAGCTTAGGGACCCACTCACAATATACAGTACACATAGAATAAACATATCACAATATAGATTCCTGATTAGTAATCAATATGGATAATTACTACATGGCAGCACAGAAACCAGTGCAACTAACATCAGAATTTAAAAATCAGCCCTATAGCATCAGTTTATATTACAGGACAACATAATTTTCAGCTTGATCATTTGTGATGACCCCTAAGTTTAAGTTTGAAGTCCTGGATTGCTGCTATTGAGAAGCTGAAACTTTAGGCTGGTGCAAAAAAGTTTAGCATACAAAACATGGAATTTTTATCCCTATTCAACACACTAACAGTAAGTGTACCTAAAATGTATCTTAAGGAAAGCCACATTACAGTGAATCTTTAAAACTAAGTTTTTATTGGCACATTATTAAAAATAATGTCACACAACTATAAACCACATTTACATATTTTTAAGGAAATTCATAACTTTGCTTTTGTGAACACTGAGACTCATTTTCCAATTTTCTCCCCAGTTCCCCACTTTATTATTATTGCTATATGTTATAGCTACACTCATTGTTTGCTTTGAATTGATTGTTTTTTTACAATACTGGACATTCTTTTTGTCCTTGCAAATTCAATTAGAAGAATGGAGATTTGCCTCTTTGTTAAAGGACAGAAATTAGCCTTAAGATGTTGTTACTATGCACATACAGTATATTAACATGGGTTCAACAATGTTGGGCAAAGGAAACTCCCCTGTGAGGGAAAGCACCTTGAATGTTATTCCACAGTCCAATACAGTTTAAGTCTGTATATAATAGTTCCAAGATTAATCGCCGAGTAGGAAATTATTATTTTTCCTGTAGTGAATACCACTGCATATATCCCTAATAGATGTACTAAATCAAATGAGACATTTTTGTAACCCCAATAAATATCCGAGCAGACTTTTTTATGTAGTAGATTTATTTTGGGTAAACACACTATACAATGACACTCAACACAATGCTTATTTTTCCAGTGATGGCTCTTCCACTTTGTATGCTATTCTACTTGATCACATTTTCATTAAAGGAAAACTGTCATGGAAAAACATGTTTTTTTTAAACACATCAGTTAATAGTGCTGCTCCAGCAGATTTCTGCACTGAAATCCATTTCTCAAAAGAGCAAACAGATTTTTTTTTAATATTCAGTTTTGAAAGCTGGCATGGGGCTAGCCATTTTGTCAATTTCCCAGCTGCCCCATGTCATGTGACTTGTGCCAGCACTTTAGGAGGGAACTGCTTTCTGGCAGGCTGTTGTTTTTCCTTCTCAATGTAACTGAATAGTACGCAGTGGGACATGGGTTTTACTATTGAGTGCTGTTCTTAGATCTACCAGGTAGCTGTTATCTTGTGTTAGGGAGCTGTTATCTGGTTACCTTCCCATTGTTCTTTTGTTAGGCTGTAGGGTGGGGGAAAGGGAGGGGTGATATCACTCCAACTTGCAGTACAGCATTAAAGAGTGACTAAAGTTTATCAGAGCACAAGTCACATAACTTGGGGCAGCTGGGAAATTGACAAAATGTCTAGCCCCATGTCATATTTCAAAATGAAATATAAAAAATGGATTTCAGTGCAGAATTCTTCTGCAACAACACTATTAACTGATGTATTTTTAAATAAACATGTTTTTCCCGTGACAGGATCCCTTTAAGGTATAGCCTTATGCATACAACTTTTAACAAAAAATGTTTCCCCCAACCAAAGTAGATCTCAATAATCATCCAAGGCTTGGGAACACCAGACTTTCTTTACTATTGTGAACTCTATGGGGCAGATTTACTAAATTCAATATGCTTTATGCTCAAGGGTTATATAACAAGACTTTAGTCCTGGTTCCTCTTTGAGCTTATTTATCTTACTGTTGACTGCAGATGAAAAGATAATGTGGCAATTTTGTAAAATGATTCTATAAGAATATATTTTTCAACAATGATGGCAACAGAGAAACTAGTTTCTAGCTTATTAGCAATTTTAGTGAAAAAAAAAACTAATGCAGCTTGTCTCATGGCTAAAATAGCATCTATTTTACACTGATTTAATCTACACAATAAACTTCTCCCATTTAAGGGTTACTCTAGATTTACGTACATAATTAGTATTCATCAACAATCAAATTAGAACTCATTTGTAAATCAACGTTTCTAATTAGATTGTTAATGTATGTTTGACTTTGTTAGAAGAAAATTGAGCATTAGGGATGGCTAAAACAGAAATTGTATTTTGAGTTTTAAAGCTTAGGCAAGAGAAAAGAATAAAAAAAAAAATCATTGTTATGAAAATTGGGATATTACTGAATATTTTAGCTGCTCCATTTCTAATAATAATGCCCACAGTAATCTGAGATAATTGTGTATGAGTTTGTTATATTAATATAAAATACTATGGGGGGGGGTTATTTTGATTATACATGAAAATGATTCCACTAAGCCAGTGATCCCCAACCAGTTGCTTGTGAGCAACATATTGCTCTCCAACCCCTTGGCTGTTGATTCAAGTGCCTTGACAGCAGGTTCTTATTTTTTTAATTACTGGCTTAGAGGCAAGTTTTGGTTGCACAGAAACCAGGCGTTCTGCCAAACATTTCCTGTAGGCTGCCAGTCAACATAAGGGCTACCAATAGCAAATCACAGCTCTTATTTGAACCACCCTGAAACCTTTTTCATGCTCATGTTGCTCCCACAACTCTTTCTACAATTGAAGGTTACTCAAGGTTAAAAAAAAAAAAGGTTGGGGACCCCTGCTCTAAACCAATAGCCATTTCTAATGGATAGCCAAAGTTACTGAAACGTATCCACATCTTATTAGCTATCTGAAAGGCAGCTTCCTGCCCTAAATAATTTAACACATCTTTCTTAATGATTGTGTTTTCATCTTCTGGCATACAGATGAAGCCACTTTGGATTGTGCGTTTGACACATAATAACTTAATGCAGACATCCCATTTAACTCACTTATCACAGAATATTGTGTCACAGCATCCCATCCAATTAAATAGTTCACATTGAAAACAATGGTGCGTTGGTATGCTAATGAAAAGGTTAAATGCATTAAATGAGTTAAGATGGCTTTAGATAACAGTTTCTTCAATTAACCCTGAGTCACGACGCATTTAACACACAAATCCAAGTGGCTACATCTGTAGTAAACAGTTGCTATTGTGACATTTATCATCAGTAAAAAAGTGCACACTTTGGTTGGAACTAGAAAGCCAGGAGGGCATCTATCCTAGGTGTTTCTGTTTCTAAGGTCCCCTGACAGTCTGAATATTGAAAACCTGCTTTGAGATGAAAAGTATTTCACTGACTGTTTTTTCTTTTCCTCAGGTCTCTTAACGTTAACCGCTTGCTAGAAAGAGAGATAATCCACAGTAGCTTTTCCAGCCTCAGTTAGCTCAGTCCCCGTTAAAAGATATAGCTTTTTCCCAACTACCACAGTATATATGCTGATATCATTGAATGACATCATAAACATTTAGAAGAATTAACTGAGCCTTAGTTTAGTACATAAGACATGTTTGGTTTTCATGGGTGTAAGCATTTTTGTTTCTACCACGAGCATAATGAATGATATAGTTTCAGACACAGACCTTACTTCTGCTTGTTTTTCATCTTGGCAAGCTGGATTATTACTTTGCATATATGTTGCTAAATAACCTTTTTACTGTATGTACATGTGTGTGTTTCTGACTTCAACACTGTCTCGCTGAATAAGTCACATGCTGGGGATCTGTTGTTCTGAATCAGCTACACACTGGGCTTTTATAGTTAATTAATGGCAAGATCTCAAGCCTTTTTGGGACGAGTTGTGTAAGCCTATACATTGGTCACTAAACCTTCTCACTTTGTTCATCCCTTTATGTTTTTAAATTGTCAATCTGCAATATATAAAGTTTTTTAGTGGAACTCCTTGAAAGGATTGATATTTTATTTTCCAAGATTTTCATTTTTCCAGGATTAAATATGTTTCTGCAAATGATTCATACAAAAATGCCCCAATTTTTATCATGCTCTTAAAAGTAATTTGCTGCTTTTGCTCAGCCTTTTTCCCCACACGTGTTGCTTTCAAAAATGTAACACTGATAAGGGGAATTTCTTCTATAAGACCTCTATTTAGTGATAGGTGAATCCTAGGGAAGAACTCAGAACCTAAATAAAGAGTCATTTACAAGCAGGCTATTACTTCCATCAATCAAAATATTGCTGTGTCATCTGGCAATAAAATAAAAATTAATTATCATATCTTTATCACCTTGGATGGTGTTTTAGCAAATACAGCAATGTCAAAAACAATCTATAGCACTGAATATTGATGATTAGTCATGTCATGTCTATTTGGCAAAGAGCAGTAAACAATAGCTCACAGAAATAGAATGCCATATACAGTATGGGAATGGCAGCATAGATAAAAAGCAAAAAGGAAATGTTGTCGGATTTGTGAGTAAACAGCCAGTCACCCAGGATTATTTTGATCATTCATGTACCATATGTTTTAAAATTTATCAAACTGGCTTATATTCATAAACTGCTAAAATTCTTCAGTTTGTCTGACTTTTTCTGTATAAAACTCTGCAAAACATTGCAATGCATTTTTTTCTCTGTTTTCCACTTCTTTATAATGCAATCCAAAATCCGTTTAGATGTAAAATGTAAAACCCGTCTTTCGTATTTGATGTAAAATGTTGACATTCTTTTCTCAGCCTCACACCTACCAATATTCATTATTTCTTAAAGAATGCTCAAGAGCTTATATCATTTGTATTGCAGATTTGGCTGACTGATTCTGATTGAGTAGACTGAGCAGTTTGTAATGGCAAATATTGTGCATGACCCCAGTGAGTTTTGTGAAATTAGAAAGGAATCTGTGTGATTTCACTTGCAGATCATTCTTGTAGAAGCAATGCTGGAAGAAGCGCAACTTTTCAGCATGTCATTTACATTTATCTAGTGATCCTATTCGGCACTTCTGAGCACTTCTGTTATTTGCCTTGTCTTGGATATTTCAAAAGCTCTTTGTAGCTTGAATATTTCTTATACTGAATGTAATATATATATTGGGGGGATTGTAATAAAAGCAGCAGTGAGAAAAACATTTGCACAAATAAGAGTAAAAATTCACACTTCACAATTTAATATTAGGGTTAGGGTTAGGATCCTTAAACAATGCAAATTTTAATTGCACATTGCTGATTTCAATTGCTTACTTTTAAGAAATGCTTTCAGGTGTCGTAATCTTTTGGAACAAACATACATTTTTCAGTAATAACTTTTGCATTCACTGTGCACTTGCACAAACTGTAAAATTGGAAATCCTTCTTCTTATATTTAATTGGTGCAAAGGAAATGTTGTTTCAGCAATACTGTTTTGCATGGTAAATATTTTTTATATTACAAACTTTTATTACATCCCCCAATAGTGAGCAATTTTTGCAAGGAACTTTATGTAGAGATGGGATGGAATAGCATCTGGAACACACAGCCATACCCTTTGCCATTATAAAACATTTTACTTTTTTTCAAGAATTTGGTGGATTAATAAATTAATCAAATTACGGTCATATATAGGTGTAGTGCAATTAATGGTTTAACCCAGGTTCCCAAATTGTGAAGCTGCCCCTCTTCAAATAAAAGGCCAAGTAGTATTGGATATATATGGAGATTTTAAAAAAATGCATTGCATTCCAAAAACAAAATCGTTCTAAAGACAGAAGCACAGAATGACTTCCAGTTTGATTAAAAGGGAAATGCTCTCTCTTGTCAGCTCTCTGTGTTTCCTATAGTGTCTATATCCCATCATATCTTAGTTTAAAAAAACAACACTACACTATAGCACTACATAAAATGAGTGACTGCCACTGGAAGCAATATAAAAGAACAGCATCAAATCTGGACTAAAATTACACATACAATGTTGGACTGGCCCCCCAGGATACCAGGAAAAGTCCAAGTGGGCCCAGGTGTCAGTGGGCCCTCATGCTGCTAATTTGGCCAATGTTTATTGACATTCCCTATTTCTAGAAGCTAAATAGATGTAATAAAAGATTATAGTATGTAAAGAAAATCGACTAGGAGAATATAGGTTGATTGAGTAGAGGAAGAATAATAGTAATGAGAGTGGGCCCCTGGTCTAAAAATTTTTGTTGGGCCCCTAGTGTAAGGTTTTTGGGTGGGCCCCTGATGTCCCAGTCTGATACTGTACACATACCTTTATACATTTGCCATTTCTTGTACACAGCTTTTTACATCTTTTTTTGCTAATTTTGTTTTACACAGCATAATAAATATGCCCATTAATGTAGAAAAAAATGTTTCCACTGTTGAAAAATAATTAATTCTAATCTTATCTGATGATCTTGTGTCCTGTGCTCTGGTTTGTTGCTGACACATACCCAAGAGAACTGTTCATTTTATTGATTTATGTTAGCATACTATATTTTCTTTTTGTAAGTCTTCCTCTTGAGCTTAGAGGGAGATACCATAATTTCTTCCATCTCTGGTGGATGTGATCCATTAGTACTAACTTAATAGAAGGAATGGAGAAGATTGTGATGTGCTATTCCATACAGGTCTGTATAACCTTCATTATTTGAATGCAGAGAGGAAAGTTCAATAATACGTCACTGCAGTATATCTAAAACTACTAGTAACAGATAACACACTACATGCCCATCATCAAAGGATTTTTTGGGGTAGTGAGTTTCAGAATAGACATTTTTCTATCTCACAATTCAATACTGCAACTTTAAGTTTATAAAAAATACTCTGCACCCTGATATTGCAGCATATTTTTATTGTACATGCATCATAAATAAGCCCCAACATGCTTCAAATTATTGTGATATCTAGAAACCCGTTATTCAGAAAGCTCTGAATATAGAAAGTATCTTAAAAAATACTTGAAAAAATATTGTAATGTTATTTTAGCTCATTTTACATTTCCCAGTACTAGGTTGTGAAATAGGTCTGAATACACTGTAAAATCTGATATAGAAGAAGCAGAAGTCATGCGTAATTGTTGGAGCTTTTTACAGAGACAAAAAACATTTGCACTGCATAATTCAATAATTAATGAATTACACTAATTTAACGACTTGGGCCTAATAACCTTTTGTCAGTACATTAGTAGACAGAAATATCTGTAATTGTCTTTATATGAAATGCCTTTCAATAAGAGGAAAGTAATTTGCATCGTTGATGCTCTTAAATTCAATATATTTGATGAATCTGGCTTTAATTGATCAAGTTTGAGCTAGCAGAATCTTTAATAGAAAATGGTTTGCTTGAGGCTGGTGTTTCACTAAGGGCAAGGTAAAAATAAAAACAATGATTTAAAGAAAGCATGGCTAACTAAACCTTTAAATGAAACTGCAGATGAAGTCATTTGGATTTGTGTGTTAAATGCATCATGACTCAAGATAAACTGAAGAAACTGTGGTATCTAAAGTCATCTAAACTCATTTAATGCATTTAACCTTTTCAGTAGACCACCAAAGCACTATTTTTCACAAATGGTGAACTCTTTAATTAAATGGGATGCTGTGACATAATTTTCTTTGTTAAATGGGATAAGTGAGTTAAATACATTTAGATATTTTGTGGTAAACACAGGAACCAAAGTGGCTTCATCCTGTATATGATCAATTCCAGCTAAATTGCAAACTGACTTGCAAGTATGACTTTTTTTGCAGATGATTGAATTTAGAGAAAAATATCAGAATTTGCTAGTGCATTATATTCTTTAAATGTAGAAGGAATGTGTCTAAAATGTAGTGTTCTGAGCCAATTTATTGAACATTTCTCCAAAAGCCCTATTCGTCCCATCCATCTATTCCACTTCCCTCTGCCTCCTTTCCCAGGCTCTACAGAGTAACCAGCGGCACTTAGCACACTTCACTGTAGGATAGGCAGACTTGATAGGGAATTGAAGTCCTTCTTTGTTTGTAGGACTGCAGAGCTGATGACTATCCCCATTGGTATGTGCCTCTGACAGGGATCACTCCTCATGGACAGTATCATAAGTATGAGAACATAATATAAATGGGTTATTTTTAAACATAATGATAGTTTTTAGTCTAAAATTGTATTCATAAATAAGTATGGAGGGGGATTCACTTACACTATATGCCTCCTTTAAGATAACCTAGCCATTAGTATTTTGTTTTGGTAGTAAGTAAAATATTTTACCAAAACTAAACTTTTGTTTAATTTCTGGAATAGTTTTGCATTTGCACATCAGCCATCTTTCTGGAGTAGCACATGATTTGTTTGTCTATATGACATTATTTGGAAATTACAAAGTTGTTTAACATCCCATTTTACCTTTTATCATGTAAATTGTAGGATTTGTTGGAAACAGTTTACTAAAATCTTCCTCCTATTACATTTACATAGCATAAAGGTTATTTTTTTTAGTACCTTTGTCAATTGAAATGAATTGCCTGTCTCTACTTGCAATAGAAGAACATGTTAGTGCCAGGCACTGCAGTAATTTTCTGCAAAATACAAGAACATTTTTCTGGTACTTGCAAATTGTTTAAATTGATACATTTATTTGAAACCTGAAACAAAAATGAATAGAGATTAAAAGGCTATGGTGTTACCAGTGGTGTCAAATGTATTTATACATCTGAGGAGTCTACACATGACCTCATTTTAATATAAATGAAAATTATTCTTTCTCTTGAGAGTATCATTTAAGTTCTTTTAACCTTCCACATAAAAGTGTCGTAAGAACTTTTCTCCCTCCATGCTGATAGCAAATAACTCATTTAAATCTAACTTTACTTTGGCCTTGAAATGCTTGATGTTAGAGATAACAGAGAGAAAAAATAGCTAGTGGACTTTTTCTTATTTAAGGATCATGATATACAAAAAGGAAGAAACAGGTTACTCCACATTACTTTCAAAGGAAGGTACAGTGTGGACAAGAATATGATTCAATGCCACTTTCATTTAGTTATGTGTCTTTGTTGAGAAATACTGTATCATTGAGTTCAATGTCAAGGTCCTGTCATTTGTACTAAATTGTGTAATATTAGACAGAAATGGCATGTACATATTGTGTTTATGCTAGCCCAAATGAATGACGGAAAAATTATCAAAGGGAAAATCTGAACATTTTATAACATCTACAAGACACATAAATTCACATTTTGAAGTCCCATGCATTTTATGGAATTTTGTTGACCTTCTAGAATATTTCTGTTCTATACAGGACTCATTGGGTATAAAAAGAAGGGTTATTGTTTGCTCCTTGCATATTATCCTCTGCAAGGGAGAATTTAGAATGTAGAAAAGGTATGTAAAATGTGTATGTTTATATTATTTAAAGATCTTGCTTAAAACTTAATCCCCAAGCTTTGATAGTCTATCAATTAGGTGGCAACTGGATGCAGCGAATATAGCATTCAAATTCAGTCCTGTTTTGCTTTCCCAGCTAGAATCCATATAAATGAAAGTATAAACATGAAAGTAGTCTACACCGACTCCTCTTCAACATTAAAGATGAGCAATGTAAGTCATTACAATTACTGTAATTTACTACCGTTTGGTACTATGTACAGCATATCAGTTGTATAATTCCTTTTGAGCAAAGAATTTTGTTCTTACTGCTTATCCATGGCTGGACTAAGTTAACCTCAGTAATAATTCATCCCAATGTAACCTCTGCTTGAAGTCATGACTAATGCAATTTGTATCTTGTACCCATTTCTCTTTTTAAATTGCAAGCTCTAATATGCAAGGCCATCTTTACCTCCATTATCACTGGTACTTTCAAAATGCATTTATATATATATATATATATATATATATATATATCACATAGCAGGGAACAGCACTCCAATTTATCTGTCAACGCAGGTGCAAGGTAAGAAAGTCCATATAATGCAATAGAAGACCAGCAACACTGTACTTAGGTACAGTAAATTCCTACACCTCTCCCCCATTGAGGCCTAGCTTACAATTACATCCTACCTATGTGCCTGAGGCAAATGGAGAAATGATACACCCAGGGAAAGATTTATCAATGGTGGAATTTCAAATTTTTTTCAATTCGAAATTCGACCATGTGAATAGGATGTGAAGTAAAATCGTTCGAAATTGAATATCGAATTCAAAGGATTTTACCGCAATTCGATTGGTCGAATGATCAAATAGGAAAAATTTGATTGATCGATTAAAAACGATTTTTTCAATCAATCAATTTTTTTTTTTATTCGATCAAAAATAACAAAACACAATTCGGTAGCTTGGATCTGGCGAACTAGGTGGTTGAATAAAACTTTAAAGGGGAAGTACTTTGACAGTCGAATGACTGAATATTCGAATAAAATTTTATTTGAATCATTTGATTCGATCGAATTTACAAAATTCACTGGTCAAAGTGAATTCCCTCGATTCGCCGCTGGCGAATAAATTCGCGAAAACGCCAGCGACGAAAACGACGCTACGCGTGTTGAAAATGACGCGACCTGACGAAGTTGACTCAACGCACGTCAAAAACGTGCTGCGACTCGTGTCGCAAATTTTTTTGCGAATTTCGCAAATTTTTCGGCGAAGCGAAACAGGGTAGATTTGTCCATCACTAGTCTTCGTTCGAACTTCGAATCCTTCATGTGAATTTTGTAAATCTGCCCCCCAGTGTCAGAAGGTCACAGTAATTGGGGATTTCTGCTTAAAAGCTCAATAAACAACATTCAGCTCCATCACTTGAATTTGATAAGCATTTGAGCATGTATCATCTTCAAAGGGAAACATCTGACAAATAAAACTGATAAACTTGAAAATACAAGGTCTACTAAACTCGTAATCATCCTCACAAACCATTGACTTATATGTTTACCCTTTGTATAAAGAAGTGAATCCTTCATAATGACATTCTTTAGAGATGGGTGGCAAGGTTCTCCTAGGCTATGGTACTCTTAGGATTTACATTTCTGTTGCTATGGTTCACTGTACTGTTATATTTTATACTGTACACTGTACTGTACTATATTTTTGGCACTGCAGTACAACAAGACAGGGAAAGATAATAAAAGTTGTATTATGTAAAGAATTTGCTGAGAACTTGCTATCAGTGTTGAAATTTGATGATTTTTTTCTACTAAAACTCAGGCCTATGAATTATTGAATGCCCGATATTAATTAAGCACAAAGAATTGTAAGTAATTTTGTGAGAGTATGTATACCCATTGGAATTGATAAATGGGAAACAAAAACTTGATGATCTCTTGCCTGACATACTGAAATGTTATTCTTCTGCTATGATTAATACGTACATATTTATTACATGAAACACTTCAACATACTGTTTTCCCTGCCTATGTAACTCCTCATGTTCCAGTGCAGTTCGTTTTAATCCCTACTTATTCCTCACTTGTTCTCCCTGCTATAGTTTGGCTGCTGTAGTTTGTGATTAATAACTTGCCTTTTGTGCCTTTTAAAGATGTCATTCAAGACGGAACACCGTGATGTGATGGTAGTGCTGTTTTGGCACTGGAATCCTGTCAAGATAAATAGCACAATATACTGTAAATGAAAGTTCTTAGTGATAAAATAGAGATTAGAAGGTATGTGCATAGGAGCATCTTAGGGAGTTCCCACATTTATATTAAAATATTATTATTTTGCCATTTATTGCCCTTGCTTTTAAATGAACTTTAGATCTTTGCAGGTACTGAATAATATTTTCAGACACCTTAAGTGACTTTGCTAGGATTAGATACTGCAAATATGCTCTATGGGGGATATACACAATTTATATTTGTTTTAGCTGCTGTTAAATAGGTCCCTCACTGGCAGAAACAGGAGCCTATATTCCATGGCTGAATATTGTGCTGGATGTTTTCTAATCTCTAGTTTTTGATGTAATGAACAAAACATCATCATTATTTCCGTGGAAGAATAAATGCTGCCTGGCTATATTTTACCACTTATTATTTCCCTCATTCCAAAGTGTTTTAAAGGCTGTTTAATGTACAGGGAAACTGCAACTTCTTCTTTATGATATAAAGCTGGATGTGCAGTATTGCATGTATAATTTAGTGCTCACAAAATTTTAAAACATCTGTTTTATTTTGGTCAGTCAGTTATATTAATAAAAAAAAGTATTTAAGTTTAAATGTAATTGCAAATGTGCATGAATTGTAGATGTACATATGGATTTAACATAAGAAAACTACATTCCTGTCCATTATCTATAACATTTTCCTTTAACCTCGATTTCTTACGCATAGGGTGAGATCCTGTACATATACCAATAGGTAATTCTTGATAAAATATATGATATGTAACTCATACACAAGGTTAATTTTGTAAGGGGTAAGTACTGTATAATAACTTGGGTGAATATACAAACGTGTAAAGGAAATATTAGGATTTTTTTAGCCCTAGATAAAATAAATAAATAAATAAATACATAAAATGAACCCAAAATATTTTCAAAATTCGCAATTTATGTAAATGTTTATTTATTTATTTGGGGCAATACATAAGGCCAATGATGTGTACCATTTCTGTTTGCTTTCCTCTTTCTTTGTGATAACACCATTTACTATACCAACCTATATGGCAAGCAGTGTGTTTTAGAATTATTTTAGAACTTTTCTTATATTTTAAAAGATGATATGTAAACTTTGGTGGGGATATATGTTTGCATCTCATTTATAGTACTTTTATTTGTATCTGTAATTTATTCAAAAGATAAATTCCTGCTGCAGAAAGCCTACGATGGAACAAATAGGTCTGTTTTCGATCAAATTCCATAGTCGAAGTAGCCCACAATGACTTCAAAATTCAAATTTTAAAAATTCAAATTTTATTCAAAAATGTACTTAGTAAATGTGCCCCTTAAACTCTATAGCACTCTATCAAGGCAGACTGATTATGGCCATGCAAGGGGGGGGGTAGCTACATTTGAACAGGCAAAACTTTATGATATTTTGTGAAAACAAAATCTTATGACTTCCATAAAGGAATTGGTTTAAACAGAGTAAAGTTTAGATTTTGTGTTCAAGCTGTCCAAATTTCAGATTCTGAGAATAAAAACTTGAGCAGAAATCACAACTTAAATCTAACCTTGAACCTCAGCAAATCATTTTGTTCATAAAGGTTTGCAGTCAAGGCTCAGATTCAAAATGAGAATCACATTTTTGTAACTATTCAAAGAGGTGACTTCTGAAATTCACAGAGCTGTTGATTCTGTGTAGTTACCGTGATAGGGTTAACTATGTGTCTTGCAGCTCCTAGAAACATATTACTTGTGAGAGTTGCATTAATGGATGTGTGAAGTGTTCTGAAACCCCTGGAGTACAGATGTAAAAACAGTATTGTATGTAGCAGACAGATGGTGTTGTAGGCCCCCATCTCTGCTCAGGGATGGTTTCTCCATTTTGACATGTCTCGCCTCTTTCATGCAAAACAGTGGTCTTCTTTATCCAAGAATTGGACATTGCTATCTTCAAAGGAGTGTCCCTTGACTTTTAGGTGTAGAAAGATGGCTGAGTCTTGCCCTGTAGAGTTTGCCCTTCTATGCTGAGCCATTCGCTTAGTTAGCAGTTGTTTTGTCTCCCCAATATATAGATCTGTGCACTCCTTGCTACACTGAACTGCATGTTCATGCAACTCTCACAAGTACAAATCACTCACCAGTTCAGAGCTTCTCTTCAGTTGATTACTCAGCAAGTTCAGTTGTTTTAGAATTACTTATTCTTGAAATCTAGCAGCACATGTGTGATTATTTGGCTTGTATTTTGCACTGGGTTTTCACTTGCAGTGCAGATGCATTCAGTGTCGGACTGGGATGCCAAGGGCCCAACAGAAAACCATAGACTGTGGGATCCTCCTCTCCTCAATCAGCCCCTTTATTGTCATAGTCCTTTATGTCTACAGTACTTACTATATTATTCCATTGCTAAGAATTTTTTTTCATAAAGAAATAGGGAATGACCATGAAAAAATGTTAGAAGCAAGAGGGCCCACTGACACCTTGGCCCACCGGGAGTTTTCCTGGTATCCTGGTGGGCCAGTCCAACACTGGATGCATTGAAACTTGTTACCGGGAACTATGCATTGACCTATGATGTTACAATTTAGTGAGAAATTTTTCAGTGGTCTGTTAGGGGCAGATTTATTATGATTTGAATGGTACATTTCAATTAAAATTTTTGAATAGTTTTTTTTGCTCAAACCCCTAACTTTAGTCTATTTTAAAACCACCAATTCAAATTCAAATGTGAGATTTATCTTACCTCGCCATGGTTTTAATTTGATACTTTGCCACCCAAAACCTGCCAAGTTCATGTATTAGTCAATGGCAGAGGTCCATTGAACAATTTGAATATGTTAATTGCCTTCCTGACATTCAAAATATTTATTTTTATCGAATTTTTGGGTCATTCCTATTTGATCGAATGTTAGAAGTTCAAGTTTTTCAGAAATAACCTAATATTCAAGTTATGAGTACATTCAAATTGATTAGAGTAAAAAAAATTCACATAACTTTGAAATTCAACCTTTGATAATTAACCCCCCAACTTTTCTGGTTACACGTCTTTGCTTGATGTTTCTGGAATAAAACAAAGCCTGCTAACCATTTCCATGCAGACAGGGATCCTATGACAAAAGTATCGGACAAGGGAAAACAAAATTAATAAGTTTTAAATTGTAAAGACTATCACTAGAGAGCACCACAGGAGGGAGCCATATCCAACAAAAAAAAAGTTTATAAAGGCATTTGCACTATCCTATCACTTTCCAGATTCTAGTTTTTCTGCAAAAATTTAATTTATATATATATTTTTTAAAATATTTATATTGATTCAAGAGACCAACTAAGTAGAGTGAATTCTTTGATATGATATTAGTTTTTCTACTTCTGATCACTTTAGTTTACTTACCACCTTGTATTTGTGTTTTTCTGTTTTTTGTGTATACCACCCTGTGTTTTTCTATTTCTCTTTTTACAGTCTTTCTCAAAAATCTCTTTGTAATATCCTGTGAATGGAAAGCAGTGTCTGTCTGTCCATTTCCTGAGTACATTTAATAATCAGTTCTCTTTCAGCCAAGATTCCAGTTACAAAAATGCCTTCTGTGATTCTTTACAGATTATCACATAACAAAAAAAATGAATTGTTTGGAACATTATCTGGATAAGAGCTGACAGCTGTATCATAATTGTTATGGTCTAGGTAATAAGGGCCACCAGTTGAATAGTAAAGGCCAGATAACTACTTCCTTCAACAGAAATTATGTTAAACTATAACTTTAAAACCATTAAACAGTTTAAATGGTGATATAGTAAAGTTGATTACAATTGAATCAGAATAGCTAAACTCATCTAACTCCCTTATCCCATTTAACACAGAAAATTGCATCACAGCATCCCATCCAATTAAAGAATTACTAATGTAAACAATTGTAGTATTTTATTGGTCTTAGGTTAAATTCATTCAATGAGTTTACATAACTTTACATTAACATTTAACACACAAATCCAAGTGGCCTTATCTGTATATAAACTTTTATATTTTTGAGTTTTCACTCAGAGGTGTCTGACTATTAACATGTCTGTATATGTATATACCCAGGTATACAATATACCACAAATTTAAGAACCTATTTGTTTGACAATAATGCCATACTAAGAAGCCTGCACAGCTCTTGAATATGCTGGACTCAAATCAATCTTTTGGTTTGTCACATTTGTCCCATGGGCCTCCGGCTGAACAGTTTTGAAATAAAAGAGTGAATAACCTATATGGCTAAATATACCCAGAGTTTTGTGCAAACTGTAATTTGATTTACCTAGTGTATATGCCAGGGGAGGGCTTATGTGTTCTTCTTGTACTTTCTGAGGTCAGATTCAGAGAAAATAACAATTTAGTCTACAGTGTGTAAGACTTTATAATTTTTAATATTTCAGTTTTTTCATAACATGGTATATTTGAAAAATCAGTTACTGAACCATTGTAATGTCAGGTCATGAATCCGTCAAGTAAGTGCAAGCTACAAATTATATTTGAAAAAAGCAAAGATCCACAGGGCCTTCATTTGTATTCTAATATTTAGGAGATGAATAGAACCAACCTTAAAAGGAGAACTAAACCCTAAAAAAGATATAGCTATGAGCAACATTTTATATACTGCAAATTATTATTATTATATAATAATAATAATAATAATTATTATTATTATTAGTTTCAGATTCTTAAAGGCAGAAATGATCCAGGACTTCAAACTTGTCACAGGGGGTCACCATCTTGGAAAGTGTCTGTGACACTCACATGCTGAGTGCGCTCTGAGCAGCTGCAGGGGTTGTTGCAAATTATCAAGCAGAAAATGAGGTTGGCCTGTTATATAATATGATGCTGCAAGGCTGATTATTAAATTCTGATGCTAGTTGCACTGGTTTCTGTGCTGCCAATGTAGTAATTATCTGTATTAAATACTAATCGGCCTGATATTGTGACATTTCTATTCTATGTGTACTGCATATTTTGAGTGGGTCCCTAAGCTCAGTAAGTGACAGCAGCACAGAGCATGTGAATCAGTGAATCAGCAGAAAAGAAGATGGGGAGCAACTTGGACATCTTCAGAGACACCGATCGTAATTGCTATAGGGTTGTGGTTGCCTTGGGTTGGTACAGAAGTCAAAAAGACAATGTACAGCATTTCTAGCCTACTTCTTTAGTTAATCTGTAGTTCTTCTTTAAAGAACTGTCCTGTAATATTTAGCCATAATGCAAGTGCCAACCATCCTGTCAATAGAAATCTTCATGAATTAAATATTTGACAGTTTGCAATCCATTTATTAGTCAAAAGCTCACTGCATAACATTCAAATGTCAAACTTGTTAGGAATTTAGATGATTACATGAAAGTGGAAAAATGGTTAGTTATGACAGTTATGGAATAGTGAAGATGAACAAAATGTTGAGAGAAGTTTGAAAGGATTCCATAGGCTATATTTGTTAAAAGGTTAACAATGCTATCATAGATTTCAGTTGCATAAAGGTACCAAGACATCTTCTAGACTATGGGTTCTTTTTTTCAATCATTTCATGTAATACTTTTATATTTTGTAATATGTTTTTAGTGGGTGCATTGAAAGGGTCATGGGTAATAAGGCTAAGCAAATGTATAGGTCAGTAAATCGCAACGCTGATTTCAGTAGTGTTATTATGAAAATAAATTCAACTGATATACATTGCATACTGAAATGCTTTTTTCATCTACTGATGCTGTTAATGCTATTGTAGTGCTGAATGTGTGCTTGTTTATATGCTTTTGGCTTTCAAAACCTCAACACATTAAAGTTTATGTATGATTTTTCCTTACAGTGTAAATAAATATTTAATATGAATAATAAAACATTCATATGCAATAAAAGCACTGAGGTAGATGCATAATGTATGTATGGTATATACTGCACACTGCACACCGACAGAAAAATAACAAAGGTAATCAACCTAAAACACACTTATATTATGGGTGTGAGCCTGTTGTAACATCATGATTCTCTGCATTAGTCTTAGTCAAAATAATGCAGTAGGAGTCAATGGTGTGTGTGTGTGCTTTTTAGAATTTGAAATGTTCTTCAAGCCTTAGACAAATAAGGGCTTTTGTATAATGTACATCCCTAGCACTGACCATGCCATAAATACTTACATAAAACGTAATGGGCAAAATAGTAATACATGCAAGGTTTCTATTAAAGGGACACTGTCATGAGAAAAATGTATCAGTTAATAGTGTAGTTCCAGCAGAATTCTGCACTGAATCAGTTTCTCAAAAGAGCAAACAGATTTTTTTATATTTTTTATATTAGCAACCAATCAGCAGGTAGAGTTACTGGTCAATTGTTAAAAAGCAAACATCTTATTATTTGCTATGGGTTACTGCACCGAGTCCTGGTCAAACTTAGGGGCACATTTACTACATTAGTGTGAAGGATTCGAATTTGAATTTTTGAATAACTTTTTTGGGCACTTCGACCATCAAATTTAAAAAATTGGATTGATTCGAAAGATTCGATGATCGAAGTACTTGGCCTTTAAAAAAAATTTTGAATCCCTAGTTTGCCAGATTAAACCTACCGAATTGCTGTATAACCCTATGGGAAGCTCCCATAGGTTTATTTCAGCATTTTTAGATTGAATAAAAAAAATTCGATCAAATGGTTAAAATCGTTCGAACCGTTCAATTCAAAAAATTTTTATTCGATCAATATTTTTTCGCTAAAACCCTTCAAAATCAATATTCGAATTTGAATGGTTAAAATTCAACTGAAATTCGATTGGTCAAATTCCACCAATAGCCAATCTGGCCCTCAGTGTCTTTTATTATATATGGGGGTTAGGGTCATTATACAGATGCAGTCACTTTGGATGGTGAGTTTAATGCGTCGTGATTTAACTCATCTATCTCATTTATCCCACTTAGCACAGAATATTGTGTCACAGCATCCCATCCAATTAAAGAGTTCACCATTGAAAACAATGGGGCTTTGGTATGCTAATGAAAAGGCTAAATGCATTAAACGAGTTAAGATAACTTTAGATAACACAGTTTCTTCAATTAGCCCCGAGTCACGACGCATTTAACTTACAAATCCAAGTGACTGTATCTGTACTTGCCTTTGATGTTTAGTGGGATGGGGAGGTAAAATGAATACAACTTCTGGGGTCCTCTTGGACCTCCTACCTCTATTCCTTTCAGGGAGTTGGATTTCCAGAAATGCTCTCTCTAAGATAAAGTGTTAGGCACATTTAAATAATTATATGCCTATCTGCTCATCAAGAAATCAGAGGTACAGTTATCCCTTTTAAATGTATATTCCCAGGTACAAGTAGATTATTGCTACAATGCGTCTTGGGTACCATAATATAAAAAGTTAAGGGGAACATTTGATAACACAGCTGGGATTTGACTTAATGTCTATCACTGTTGTATATAAAAAAAGGATGTTACAAGCATACAAGGAAAAAGAGCCCCTTATGCAGGCAAACAGCTTTGGTTAATCCATCATGTTGGCTAAGACACCATAGTGAGCAATAACAGCAATCTATACTTCTGTTCTGAATTAAAGTGTATTGAAGTTAGAAAATATAATCTATTGATTGCACTGCATTGAAAAAACTGATGTGTTTGCTTCAGAAACTCTAATATTCTATTTTCTACTATGTATCCTGTGCTTGAATGGCTGCCCCCAAGGCTATACAGCAGCTTGTGTATATAAACTATAGTAGACTTTTTGAAGCAAAACCACTATGTTTACCAGTTTTTGTTGTTACCTTTCCTTTAATGTACTAGTCAAAATAAAGGATGATAATCTCTAATTTATAGTTTTTCCCTATTGCTGTCATATGGGTTACCAACTGAAATACACAAAGAGATTTAGGGATGTAGAAAAATTAGAAAAATATTACTATATTAGAACAGTAACTATGCTCTGTGGTAGAGGAGTATTTTTTAAAAGGTGTGATGTGAAATTGGTATTCTGTAAAACGCATCATTTAAATTCTGCTTAGTATTTATCTGAATTTATCTACTTTGTGAATGACAAATGGCAAAAACAAATTTGTAACAATACATGCCAGAATGCTAAGAATCAAATGTAAAAGAGTCCCATTGCACAAATGCAATTTATGATAGCTACATCACATGTCAACAGTTATTTCATATCTGATTTCAGATATGAAGTCTGAGAGACCAGTCACGACTTGTCTAGTTTCCCAATGGCAATAGTTTGGTATTTGTTTTGCACTGGTGTTAAGGTTAATCTTGCAGTATTGCTGTAAAACCCCTTTGCTTTACACAGTAACTGATCTATGACTTTCACTTTAAATCAAATGTAATTTTTTTGTTTGAGGGAAGCGTCCACTATTTGATCTAATAAGCTGCAAATATTTTAAAGAAATTCATCAAATATGGCAAATTCCTTTAAAAGCACTGTAAATTATTAAGAGGGTATAGTGCTACTGAAACGGTCATTAAAATGGGTTTCAAAGATCCTTAAATTTCTTTGAATGTTTTATGTTAAATATGTCAGACTTTTACTGAAGATTAAATAGGGTAGAACTATACCCATTTTATAGTGATAGACAGAAAGACTTGCCATTTTTCTTAGAGTGTTGAATCCTAAATTATTCCTTGTGTTGGATTGCAAAAGTAGTTATGCTCAATTTCATTAGTAGAGTATATCATCATCATCATCATCATAATCTTATAGTTATTAGTTCATTTAACATAATATCTCAGGCATTCATTGGTAAAAGGATGAGTGTGCTTTAATTTTAATCAACATATTCTGCTATACTGTAAGTATCCTTTGCCTAATTTAGTAATATGGTGAATATGAATGTCTGTGCTTTTTAAATACAAAAATCAATTTTAAAACACTTGCCTTGACATAAGTCTAAATAAGTTGCTTCTTTGGGATAACCTTTGTTAGCATAATGCACCCTAATATTTTTCCTTGGTATATGTATAATGAAAATATTAAATAACATGTGTGTTTTCCTATTGCAGAGGTATCCCTAAAATCTGAAAAGCATTACTTTACAGAGACCCCAAAACCTGAAAGAAGGGCTGACTGGAAGGCAAGGGGCTAGCAGGTTAAACAGTCAGGTCAAAGTGAAGTGGAAATATGATGTTAAAATGTTAATAGAGAAGCTGCAGCCACCATTGTTCAACAAAATGCCCCCTTATGCTTTTCCAATGCTATTGTCATCTTTATTTCCAAATACTTCCTACCTACTGCTAATACCCTATTATCAGTCCTACTGTACCTTCTTCCTGCATTAGTTTTCTTGTGTAGGGCCTCAACCAAAATAAATCAAAACACAGATGTACAGATGAAGCAACTTTGGATTGTGCATTTGTCACAGAATAACTTAACTCATCTATCCCATTTATCCCACTTAGCACAGAATATTGTGTCACAGCATCCCATCCAATTAAAGAGTTCACCACTGAAAACAATGGTGCTTTGGTATGCTAATGAAAATGTCAAATGCATTAAATGAGTTAAGATAACTTTAGATAACACAGTTTCTTCAATTAACCCCGAGTCATGACGCATTTAACTCACAGATCCAAGTGGCTGCATCTGTATCTGCTAGATTGTCCAGCTGGAGCTGCACATATTTTATATACCAGAATACATATAACGTTGTACTTTACTAGACATGATCACTCTGAAAAAATATATTTAAACAAGTTATTGTATGATGTTTGAGTGTCCAGTAAGATCAGTTATATTAACCCCAGAAACTTGAAAGCCTGTACAGTGAGTAACTCTATTTATTTTTGCATGGCAGTTCTTTCCCAATATTTACTTGGTGGGGCTATCTTATTTTAAGTGGCAAAAAGTCACTTAATCTACTTTGGAGGCATGTACAGAATACGAACTGAATCAAAAGAGGCGATATGAAGCGAGTGCTTTCGGCAAGAACATGTTTAAATCCGGAAGCATAAAGGAACACAGAAATTTCCATGCTGAGGAAAGATAATGTTAGCATAGAAAAATACACAGAAAAACTGGTTTTAAAATGGGTCCTCCCTTTAACAATAGCAGCCTCCACTCTTTTGGTGGAATTTGCTTCAACTCAGAAACAGGAGCATTAGTGAATGGGATCACTAATTTAGAAAATCAGGTGGTTGAGTTGTGTTGAGCTATGTACTGGTCAGTCATATTCTCCCATTATCATCTCAACAAACCCATTTTGTATGTACCTTACCCTGTGTATGAATTGATGTGCTGAAACTGCAATAAGCTTGCCCCAAACTATTGTCACAAAGTAGAAATACTGCCATTGTCAATAATAGTCCATAGAGTGCAACAAATAGCATACTTTGTGTGAGGGAGAAGTGTTAAGGAAAATTAGGTTGGAAGTATGCCCTTAGTAAAAGAGGCAGTGTGGTCAAGCAGAGGACTGGAAAACAATGGATCCTAAAACCATCATGGCAATTTTTAATTCCCTTAGAAAAAGGAAATCTTTCACCACTGAAAGATGCCCAGAGACATTTTTACCACTAATGCCCTTCAGACTGCTTTGTGACCATCAGCCCCAGGGGTTTGGTGTAAACTGGGGGAATAATAAGATCCAGGACTGGCAAATACCAGTCTATCAATGGCTTGTTACACATGGCCTATCTGTGGCCAGTTGGTGGGGCTAGCTATTTTACTTATGTCGTAAAATGATACCAATACATTGTGCTAAATGCTTCATAAACTCATTAAACACATTTCTGACCTCTAAGTCCCCTTGCTCGATAAACATTTCATGTTATTGCTTATGGATAGAGTTGTCCAAAAAAACAAAATCTGGTGGCACACAGGACTGCATTAACACATCAGGGGGCAGATTTATGAAATTCCCATGAAGAATTCGAAGTTCGGTCAAATTCCAAAAATATTCTAATTTGAATCTTCGAATATGCAAATTAGGCAAATTTGACCATCGAATATTCGAATTCCAATCCATAGGCACCATACCAGATGAAAGTGAATCTGAGAAAATCAGAAATAGGGGACGGTCTAAAACTGAACTAAGCTCTCTTAGAACCCCTGTGTGTATACCATCAGGCCCTGGCGCCTTATTTACATACATTTTTATTAAAGCTTTATGAATCATATCCTGAGTCAGCCATTGACTAAATTGAGCTGAGTCAGTGCATCTATGAAGCAAGCCTGGAAACTCTATTGTATACACTGAAGAAATAAACTGATTTAGTACATTTGCCTTTTCTGTATTGGTTACAACCATACTGGTACCATTATTTAATGGAGCAACACTCTCAACCTGCATCTTTTTACTATTAATATATTTAAAAAAACTTTTTAGGGTTACTTTTCGCCTGCGCCGCAATTAATTCTTCATTTCCTTTCTTTGCCTTCCGGATTGCTGATTTACAACATTTATTACAGTGTTTATATTAATTAAATGCAGCTTCTGTCCCAACAGATTTGTAGTTTTTAAATGCCTTTTTCTTCTTTCCTATTAACTTCTTTACCTCTGTATTAAGCCACATAGGATGATTATTGGAACTTCTTCATTTACTCCTTAAGGGAATAAATTGAGAACAGTAATGATTTAATATCATTTTAAATGACATCCATTTCTGTTCTGTGGTTTTAGCTGAAAACATAATGCCGCAATCAATACTCTGAAGGGCAGCCCTAAAGGCACTAAAATTAGCTTTTCCAAAATTAATGGTTTTTGTTGCCCCAGTATACATTTGTTTTTTGCACCAGACATTAAATGATATAACATTATGGTCACTATTACCCAGGGGTTCAATGACTTGCACATTTGCTATAAGTTCTGGGTCAGACCCAGAATAGCATTTTTCCAGTAGGCTCCTCAACAATCTGTGCCATAAAATTGTCATGCAACAAGTTTATAAACGTATTCCCATTAATTGATCTGGCAGTGCTGTTGCTCCAGTCAATATCTGGGTAATTAAAATCCCCCATTATCAATACTTTACCCAAACCAGCAGCTTTTTCTATTTGTGTCAGTAGCTTATCCTCCTCCTCCTCACTTACATTAGTCATGTGACTTATTCAGCCATGTTTCGGCCACACCAATCACATCATATTTACCCTCCAGCACCTCCAGCTCTCCCATTTTAGCAGTCAGACTGCTTGCATTTGTAAACATACATTTAATACTGGTACCATGTTGAAAATATGACATGTGGTCCTCCCTGTCCTTAACAGTACCCCCAACCAAATCTCCTCCCCCATTTTCCTTTCCTTTGCCAACTACAGTATTTCATCTAACCTATCTTCCCCTGAACCTATTACTGAACCCTCCCCCCCACGCCTAGTTTAAAATCTCCTCCAACCGTCTAGCCATCTTCTCCCCAAAAACAGCGGCACCATCATCATTGAGATGCAGCCCATCCCTAGCAAAGAGCCTGTAGCCGACTGAGAAATCAGCCCAGTTCTCTGAAAACCCAAAACCCTCCTCCCTACACCAATCTCTCAGCCATGCATTAATCTCCCTAAGCTCCCACTATCTTCTTAGCGTTGCTCATGGTACAGGTATTATCTCATAGAAAATTACCTTGGAAGTCCTCACCCTCAACTTTACACCTAGTTTTTTTTTTTAATAGTTCTTGAGGACTTCACAACCTCCTCTAACTTTGTCATTGGTACCTCTGTCCCAAGACTGCTGGGTCTTCCCCAGCCCCTCCCAATAATCTGTCCACTCGCTCCTCCACATGTCGAACCCTAGCACCAGGCAGTCAGCAGACTGTTCGGCATGTAGGGGCCTTCGAATGTTTTTCAATTTGAAATTCGACCCTTGATAAATCTGCCCCTAATTGTTTAATGTGGCGGAGTGCAATACAACATGTGTGTATATACTGCATATCTTTAGTGTGAGAGAGAGAGAATTTAAAAAGTGCTACCTTTGTATGGGAAAACCTGTCTTGCCTTCTCAAGGTAATATCGTTTTAGAAATCCAGGTAATAAGAATAACTTGTCAGTCAAAAGCATTGAGTAATCAACAGCCACAGCACATGTATCACGTATGTGGGCTTCTTTCAAACCCACCTAGAAATTGAAATGAATGCTGGGTTTACAGAAAATCCATCATCTCTAACTTTTTATAACCAGTCAGTATGAAGCATATTTCTGCAGGATAAAAATTGCCTCTCCTAGAATATATGAGATTGCAAAGGAATCACTTGGGAGTTGTCTGTCAACAGAATAATTTCTGTTTCACTTGGAATAAATAAAGGAGGATTATGATAACTGGGTTGCTAAATCCAGGTTATAGCAGAAATGGTAGTGTCATAATTAAGTAATTGGTCAATGGTCCCTTGTGGTATTCAGGACTGCATGTGTCTAACTTTTCCTATAACTTCAAGGTCAAAGATTTGTAGCACCTCTTGGTGTCATTGCTACAGCTTTGTTGTCATGTTACACACTAAAAGAAGAAATTAACTCGCTTTTCAATAACAGTTGTTGTTTTTATGTGGAAACCAAAATAGAAATGGGTCTTATTTTAAATGGGGTGCATCATTTATTGGTCACGTAAAATATTCATGTCTTATATTGTATATGTTAGTTTTGGCCTTGAGTCCAGTTCTTTACAACAGTAGGCAAACCCTTTTAAATCAGAATGACAATTTTTGACACAAAGAATTAATGTAGTGTATCTATCATATGAGCCATTTCAACCTTTAATACACATTAACAAAAGCAATGTTTGCTTTGACATAAATGGAATTCATTCATGCAAATCATGTAGGACATATTAAGTGATTTAAATATTGCTTCCGACTATATCTGCATATCATTTGCATAATTATATGCAAATGTTTCAGTTACATATACATATAAGCTTACTTAAACATCTGTTTTTGGGAAGAACATTTGCGAAAATGTAGCTTTTCACTCCAGCCCTACATGTGACATAATATATGGTGAATCCCATATTGTTATCATTTGGGTTATTATTTCTGATAATGATATACGTTGCTGCTAATAGCAATGCATCAGTCTAATTTCTGCTTGCCTATTATGGAATTAACAAAAAAAATTGTCAACTGTAAAGTCTTGATTTTTATTTTAATTAGTACAAGAATCTGTTTTAAAAGCTGTGTGGTTAGAAAAAAAATTCTCCTTGCATTGATGCCAAGATTTGGTTTAGCTTTGGTTCTAAAATTGTAGAAAGGTCTGAAAAGTCACACAAACAATTTTCTGTTTTTAACTCTGTTCAGGTATTCAACACCTCTTTGTCAATGATAAATATATTGCATTAGGGGAAAAGTCCATGGGGCATTTGAGTACAGAATTAGATAAACATCGCTAGCCCATCAGAACTTAAAGTGATCACCAAAATATACATTTGTTGATCAGGACTATTAAAGACCATTACATCCATTTAATTCATTGCCTTGTTTTAGCAAACTGATTTTTTATCAAGCAAACCAAAATATTCTTATAGGAAACACAATCCAGAAGAAGGCAGCAGCATAACCATTAGGGTAACAGACCAGTAAATGCAGGGGGAGAGGCGGCCTAGTAAGGACCAGTAGAAAGGGTGGTTCATGGGTCACACAAAGGTGGTGGTTGCTGGAATGTCATCAAATGCATTAATGGGATGCAGGAGTATATATACAGTATGTATATTTTTGTTCGTTGGTTCCCCAGTCAATTAATAGTGTTTATTTTACGTGTGATTGGTTATTGTCTAGATACAGATTTGCCACTAGGACTTTAATAAGCTTGTATTATAGGATGTTCATGTTTGAATGAAAGTATAGTCTAAGATAAAATTCACTAAATCCAAAGAACGTGTATGACTACATTAGTCTTAGATGTTAAGAGTCCTGGATTTACTTTAGATCTACCATTCCTCAAATTTTTTTAGCTTCAATTCTTAGAAATAGATTTTCTTATCTGATTGAATCTAACAATAGAACTACAGTTTATTGTTGCGTGCCATGAAGCTGTAAACTACAGGACTATGTTACGCTCTGTTGACAGCAAGTTTCTCACTGTTCAATACCACGAGCAGGATAAAACAAAGTCAGTCTTTATACACATCATGTCTGTCACTTTCTTCTCTTAGCACTAATAAAGAACACTTAGGAAGCAGTCATTGACATTCCATGGATCATTTTGACATCTAGTTACATGGGCAGTGAATATAAATAGAAAGAACAAGTCAACCCTACCAGCCCATGCAGAGGAGACCATCCTAAAATCCAAATGATTATTACTAACATCAGGAGACAGTTTACCTTTAATAGACATTAAGTTCTTTATGAATTGATTTTTAGAGGAAGATTTTGAATTGTTTTGGTAAATTTAGGATAAACTCATTTTAAAGACGTGACCAATAAAACGTGTTGGTGGAGTCACATTAGAGAATGTTCATATAGGTCATAACTTTAACAGCTGCATTTAGATGATGGCAGTCCATATTACAGGTTGCTTTTATTTCAGATGTTTTTGTTGGATAGGTTTCCATTTGACATCAATGAAATGCAAGCTATAGGAAGATACATGCAGTATTTTTTATATTTTTTTTAAATTATTTAATTCAAGAGAAAGGTGTTATTATTTCCTTGAATTATTTCCTTTTTTACACTTACAGAATCAAATTTCCAATATAATTTAACCGTTGCAATAGTGTTCCCATTGCCTACACTGATTTTATTCATGTGTGCACATACACTTTTTGAGGCAGCTTTGATCTATGAATGATGCTGGCATTATGTGCTCCCCCTGTAAATCAAAGCCTGTAAATAGCTCTTCTTCTGTCTCAATGGCAGCAATGAAGTTTGCTAAAGATGTGTTTGTGGCAAAGGCAATGTATAAGTTTGCTTTTCAAAGCCCGTTGTAGAATTTTCCATCCACTTTAATATATGCCTTGGTAGAAATGTTAACGTAAAGCATGAGTGTTCTCCTACTTTGAAATGTGACTCCGCCAACACTTTCAAGGTTGATCTGTGAGTGTGGATGTAATTCCAGGACATTCACCCATCATACAAAGCTTACACAGACAGAGAGAAAAGTAGGTCCATACTAAAATATAATTTTGTCTCTAGAAATTTAATTTATCTTAACAAAGAGTTTTCAAAACACATTTTGGTGCACTAGACAACATAAAACATTCTGCAACATCCAGTTCTGATGTGAAGGGATGTTTTTGCTTTAATTGATTTTGTACCACAACATTTCTTTGAACTTTCAAAAAGCATTCAGTTACACCACCATTTAAAGCACAGAAAATATTTTTGGGAATTTGTATTCTCCATCATTCTGTATAAATTATATACATGATATGAGAAGAGATTATTGTATACTGTACATCAAATGTTTCTATTTTTTTCTTATTTAATGTTTACATGAGTGCTGTCTCAGGTCAGTGACTGCCAACATCAATGTAAAGAAGAGTCAAGGACAGGAGCAATCCCACACTTTTCCACACTTTGAATTTTGCTGCTGCAGAGCAAGCTGATTTTTTAAGATTGGACTTTTCTATTCTGCTGAACTAAAAGCCACACATGATGGGATACAGTAGTTAAACACAGCAAATGTGTATTTGAATATCGTAATTTGTTTAAATCTTTCGTGATACCGGGCAGATAGTATGTTATATACTTGTGTTGTCCCTCCTAAAGCCAGATCATTGTTACTAAAGTGTCACAGCCAGTTTATTAGGAGAGGATTGTTGGAAGGCAATAGAGCTATCTGATCTAAATGAGCAAATGGAATGGTCTCCTGGCACTTAAACCTGTTATGGGATCTCACAGTTCCATAGCAGGTCAGTCTGATCCTCTGCATAGTAAAATACAAAAATTGATTGACACCTAGAAGTAAAGGTGAATTTAAGACTGAATATTACAATTTGACAGGGAAGAACTAAGTCAAATCCAAGTCTGTGATTCCCTGTGCTCGGTCAATATGAGTATTTCCTTTACAAGTGTCCTGTAATTAAGAATTCCAAGGTCGGAAGTTAGAGCACAGATCTTACTAAAGATTTTTAGATCTAGTCAAATAACTGAATCAATAAAGTTGGAAAATAAATGTTGAAAGATAGATAGATAGATAGATGACAGATAGATAGGTAGGAATGTTTTCACCACATACTCTTGTTTTCTTTCATATCAAGGGCTTTACCAACAAAAACATAACATTAACATATTAATTTGTACTCACATTGGTAGTCTGAAATGGTTCAGAAATAATTTGTGCATTCACTGAGCCTACAGTTTACATCACATATCTCCCAGACCCATTCAGTACTAAATGAGTTAATTATAAATTCTATAATATGCAGCCACTTTATTTTGTCTTACAAATTAAGGGTTTAGAAATTCCAGTCAAGAATGACTACCATGAATAGAATTGTTTAGAGATGTAAATTAGTCTCCAGATAATCCTTCAAATGACATACCCTGTAGACTTTCCAAGGTCATGCAATACAATTTCTCAATCTCAGTTTAATGTGGGTTGAAAAAAATGGTTCTAGAGACAGTATGGCAGCAAAATCAAGTTAAGTAATGACTTGCTTGTGATTATCCATCTAAATACTGAATCCTCCTAGTGAGTTTCACTTATATTTTTGTAAGTCATTTGAAAAAGTAAGGATAAAAGATCCAAATTACATAAAGATCTATTATCCAGAAAACCCCATGTCCTGGGCATTCTGGGTGACAGGTACCATACCTGCAAAAGCAATTCACATTTATAGGCCAGAATGTTGTAACTGTACAGAAACCACAGTACCACTTTATGCTTAAAGGATTCCCCGGTACCACTTTATGGGTGACAGGTACCATACCTGCAAAAGCAATTCACATTTATAGGCCAGAATGTTGTAACTGTACAGAAACCACAGTACCACTTTATGCTTAAAGGATTCCCCAGTACCACTTTATGCTTAAATGATTGTCTGAAATGATTGGATAAACCAAACGTACTGTAAAGTAAAGGGGATAGAGATGAAATGGGTGATATACTGTAAGTTGGAAGTTTGTTAAGAGGGACACCTACAATAAGCATTATGTCCCAAAATACTAAGTACTGTAAGATGGACCCTTTACCCAAGGGGCCTAATTTTTAGCCCTCTGGCCACTAAGTGTGGTTCACCCTTCTCACAAGTAGAATGTGGGCCCAATTCTACTTGTCACACACCTGATCCACCCCAACCATGACCCACTATACAAAGATCATGCTGCACATGATCTGTCCAAACCCACTCACCAATAGGTACCACCCATAACTTGCACCCATTTGTGATTGATAAATCTGACCCAATTTGCTTAGGCAAAAATTGGCAAAACTGACAAAAATTGACAATTTTTTTTGTGCAACTTTTTTTTTTTTTTTTGAGGAAAAACTCGGCCTCTAATGGGGGCCTGTTTTTGACTACAGTTTTCTTAAATTCAGCCGTTCTAATTTTGTTTCAGTAGGATATGCTACAATATGATAAATGTTTAAGAATGTATTTAAGGTTTTAAGAAATTTATTAATATGTTTCATATTTTTTATTTAGCAGAAGAAAAGGGAGATGCATGTCCCAGCCAAAAAATTATGAGATGAAGAAGAGCACCACTAGGCACACATATTAGTATTTTCTATGGGTGGAATACACATAAAGGAACTAGTAAAATAAGTAAATCGATAAATATGTTCTCATATTTTCCTTCAGTTATTGTGTAGTCTAGTGGAAGAGCACATAAAATGGATTCTATATGCATACCAATGTTTGTTTAATGTAATTATTTACGTAGACAAGGTTCACTGGAGTGAAAATTCATATTCAAATCAGCTTTTTGAGTAACAGTACATTGGTCTCAACTATGTTATTTGGTAGTTATAGAACCAATATGTAAATAATGAGAGGTTTCAAGCATCCAACAATAAGGTAACAGTTGATAAAGCATAGATATCTGACTTGCATGAATATTTAGTGGTCAGTTATATTAAAGGTAGCCCTATGGTATATTTCTCAGTTGCCTTCCTGCCTTTATCCATCTCCTCATTGAAACAAATGAGCTGCTATTATTGAATTCTCTACTTTATCTTGCTTTTTGCAGGTTATCATTTCTGTGCTGAATGAAATTTGCTATTTAGCAGGGACTATATATGGCTTGTCAAAAGCAAGAACTAAGGGACATGTCCAAGCTCAAATCATTAAGGATATCCTGTAAATCCAAAATTAAAAAAAAATTATTCAAAGTTTCATATTAAAATACATGCATAAAACCCCCATGGTACACTTCCTCCTGTATTCAAACGAATAAAACAAAGTACTGAAGCTTTAAATGGCATTTTTCTATTACTTCTGGTCACCAAGAAATGACAAGACACAACAAAACAAACAAAAGACACAAATAATTTTGTTGTCATAGGCAGAATTTTACTCTATGTGAAAACCTGGAAAATATTTCTGTAACGTATGATATCCCAAAATCCAGAACAAACCCCAAGTTCCAGGTTTTGGTTCATGCTCCTGCCTCTTACCACCACCTTTCACTTTGGGAGGAGCTCTCCGCTACTCTGATGCTGCCAGGTCTTAATGTGATAGGACCAAATGGGGAGTTCTGGGCAGGCAAGGGAACCATAATGTATGCAGAAAGGATGGGGAACAGAAAATATAGTCATGGAACAGGCTGTTTTAGTACCACAGTCAGACACAGTCAGGTCAAAATCATTTGGTAACACGGTACAGAGATCCAGAAGAGTGGTCAATAGCAGGCAGTTATACAGCAAGGTCAAAACAATCGAGGGTCAGGAACAGACAATCAGATCAAAAGAATCGCACCCAAGAACTTTCAGGAAATAGATCTACATTGGGCAATGAGTCAGAGCAGAGCAGATGGTTTTATAGGCAGCCTGATGGCTTACACCAATCACCAGTGGCCATATTGGTAATAGGTGAAACAAGTCTTGCCAACTTGAAATCAGAGAGCCTTAGCTGTCCTCCCAGAGGCAATGCAGACAGCCAAGAAACACCAGGTCCATGGTTCAACTCCAGGCAGGATATTACTATTACATGCTCACATTTCTGATGTTTCCCCATACTGCTATTCTATCAATACACTAAGGAGGAACAGGAGCTAGAGTTTACCACACTTAAATGTTAAATGAGAAAATGTCTTATTTGTTACAGATGTTGCTTAAGTAATCTGGTAATAATGCCTTTCCACTATTTTATTTGAACTAAATATGAGCTGATATGGAATAAGACCAAAACCAAGTCTGTTAGTATCAATACAGATTCCAAACAATTGTAAGATGCCTCCCGCATTCACACAGCAGTATGATATAGTACAGATATGCTTTGCAACAGAATGCAGTCAATAGATTTGTACATACATTTTTGTTTTTCTTACAATAACATAGCTGCAGCCCTTTAACTGTAGTTCCTCTAATACACTCTTAAACCTTCTCTTTTGAGAATTCTCAAGGGGATGTAATTCAGCAACAGCTAGTGAAGGATTTGGTGGACTTCTATAGCATGCATTTTAGTTTGGGCAGGTTATTTCATATAACACAAGAGTGATGTCACAGCTGTTACAGAGTGTACCATTAGCTGCATCTTATCAACATCTACAGACTTGTGAGTAGACATTAATTAACAATTTATTGGGTAAGAAAAACCATTTGTAAAATCAACTAAGAAAACATGATTCTACAATTATAATACAAGTATGAGATCTGTTATACAGAAACCTGTTAACCAGAAAGCTCTGAATTATGGAAAGGCCATATCCCATAGACTCCATTCTATCGAAATAATCCAAAATTAGAAATGATTTCTTTTTTCTCTGTAATATGAAACAGTACTTTGCACCTGATTCCAATTAAGATATAATTAATCCTTATTCGAAACAAAACCAGCCTATTGAATTTATTTAATGTTTCTTTATTTTCTAGCAGATTTAAGGTAGGAAGACCCAAATTATGGAAAGATCTATTGTCTAGAAAACCCCAGGTCCCGAGCATTCTGAATAACAGGTCCCATACTGGTATTATGTTGGTTGAAACAAATCAGAAAGACAAAACTTTTTTGCAGGATGAACAAAAAGAAAGTAACGTTTAAAAACAAAATGCCTTCATCTTAAGTTCTTTAAACCCTGTTCTCACATTTTAACAATATTTGTTTTTGGATTGTTATGCTACTACACATTTTTAATGCCGTTTGATAAAAAATCACTGTGCTGTATTAAAACTGTAGCAATGACAGAACTCAATCATACTAAGGGGACAAGATATGCACAAATGCTAAATATAATAATGCAAGGACAGGCAGAAGGCGAAGCTGCCGAAATCCTTAAAGCCAATCTAAAGAAAAATATCAATTTGTTTGACAAAAAGTAACAGATGCAAATTTATATACTGAACTCATATATCCTTCCTAGAACAGTTGTCTACATTGGAAAGAAAATACTTGATACTTTTTTATAAGCAAGGATAAATAGCAGAAAAAAATTGTCCGATAATAAGAGACAGATTGGTCATACAGGCTGATGTAATGGCATATTTTTTCTGACCTTCCCTGTCTACCATCCAGTGTGTAACACACAAAATTCTTATTATCTATAAAAACAGATATAACCTCTAACTCACAAAGACTATTTTTATATAACTTGACCTATCTGTCTTGTAAATATTCTAACCCATTAACTGTATGCCTGTCAAATTTCTCATAAAAGAACTCCTGACATAGGTGCTGGGAATCTTGTGTTCTCAAATATAAATGCTTTTCTGTTGTGCTGATTCTAAAGAATACATTTCCAATTTAAAAGAATACAAAGGTGCTCTTGGATATACAGAATTACTTCAGCACAATACCTTGCATCCTGCTAACCTGAATCCTACAGATACTATGCATCACCAATTTAAACTCAGCTAACATTGAGGTGATTTGGTTTCTTACCACATTCCATCAGGGAAAGATAAAATGAATTATTTGAAATCAAACAACTTAATGCAATTGGAGGTATTGGATCCGTTATCTGGAAACCCATTATCCAGAAAACTCCGAATTACGGAATGGCCGTCTCCCATAGACTCCATTATATTGAAATAATCCAAATTTTTAAAAATTATTTCCTTTTTCTCTGTAATAATAAAACAGCAGCTTAAACTTGATCCCAAATAAGATATAATTAATCCTTATTGAAAGCAAAACCAGCCTATTGGCTTTAATTAATGTTTACTTGATTTTCTAGTAGGTTAGAGATAAAGTATGCTCAAAACCAGACATTCAGAATGCTAGAACTTTAAAAAAAAAGGGGACATATTGAATATTTCGCTGCAGAACCTCAACAAAAACCAACCAGCAGACTTCTAGTGTGTTCTACACTGTTCCTGTTATTTTTTTTTTTTTTTGCTCCTCATCATAGGTATTCTAATAGCAAATGTATAGTATTATTCTGCAAACACATATAAATATCTGTCTCTGAGACAGTGAGTAGTTTCAGTAGATATTTAAAGAACCCCGTGTCCACAGGAGATCTTAGACTGATGTGCTTTACAAATAGCAGGACCTAATACAATCCATGAGACATATTATTTTGGCTCTCACCCATGTATACAGCCAATCCACTGTGTTTACATGCTCCATTAAATTATTTCCAACCATATTCTTTGTTAAGATTGCAGTTAATAAAAATTTAAAGGACAAGCATGGCTTTCAGTTTAATTGTTTGTGTTCTGACAAAGTTTAAGTGTAGGTTTGGCACTTAAAAGTGATTTTTGCAATCTGTCCTGAAAGCGCAATGCCTTTTAGGTCCTAATTGGGAATTGACAATTGTTACTCTCTTATAATTCAAAGCTATAGAAGACTACTATATTGCATTTTTTTTCTTTCAAATTTTCTTTTTTAATTTAAAAGAAATAATGCATATTTTCTGTTCAGGGAAATTATTGTGTTCCTATTTTGTAGAGACATTCACCAAACAGTTTGTGTTGTTATTCAGTAATCCTTTTACATTTTTAATAGAACATATTTTAGTTCTTATTTGTAAGGGAAATGACAGAACATGCTTTTAGAATGTGAAAATTCCTTTGACATTTTTTCATAGCATTAGATAGATCTTTTCACCACAGTTTCTACACACTATTGGAAATTTCCCATCTGATGACTGAAAAACATACTATTTAAATACTTTACAGAACATTGATTAAATCATTTACCACCATTGACATTCTACAGGCCTGTATAATGTTTTAAAGTGAGATTGGCTATTAGGCATGAAAATAAGTAGGGCAATGATATCTTTTGTCAGAAGTAGCTATTTAGGACTCTAATACAGCTATAATTTAAGGGAAATAATAATGGAAAAGGCCTGTGCATGTTTATGAACATAACCACAAAAAAAAATGTAAATATGCCTACCATCTACTGGAACTGTTATTTGTTAAATCTTGAAGTATTTGAAGACTGAAATCCTAAAATATGAGACAAGTCCATTTCAGTTTTCCAATGAGACTAGCTCGGGCATTTTACTTGCCTGCTCCTGGTGGTTGACTTATTTCAGGAAAGCTTTCAGAAATGTTGTTGCTGTAGCATTTAGGGCTCATTTACAAGCAGAAAGCAGCATACTGCCCCTTGCATGCTTCATTCCAGCATTTCCAATAGCTGCAAGACTCTGCTTTAGAGTTGAGAGACCTGCAGACATTGTGTATCGTCTGTGTTAGGGCAATCTCAATTCTAAAGGGGTAGGCAGGTACTGACACATAGGCATTCTCCTCAGGCAAAGCACATTTGTTTTAAAGTTGTTTTAATGCCCTACACATGAGCCCACTGTAAAAAAAAGTTCCCATATGTTATAAAATGTATGGGGGAAACATGCTGCAAAAAAAAAAAAGACTTGCAGCCTATCACCATGAAAAAAGGAAAAGATCCAAGTGTTTTTTTGGAAGTTTTTCCACTCAAAAAATAAGATGTAAGTAACTGAAGAATGAGGAAGTTCTATGCACTCCACTGCACTTTGCCTGATCTGAGCTTGCGAAGGCAAGTCTGGCAAAAGAGGTAACGTTCAGTAAAATCCGCATCTTAGTGAATTTCGCCAGAGTGAAAATTCACCTGGTGTTAAGAGTGTGAATCACTACTAACATCTATCTTCTTCACAAGTGACACCAGAGCCAGTTAATAACTTAAGCCTTTAATAACTTAATCTCCATATTTATTAATAATAATAATAATAATAATAATAATAATCATGGAATAGATAAGTACATTTAAGGAAATATTAAAAATACATTGCATTTATGCGTGCTATAGATCTTTTTATGCTAGCATTGAAAGAGTTACAGTCCAAATTTTTTTTCAACTCTCTGTTATCCAGGTTGATAAATGTCACCAGTTTCATCTGTAGGATTGTACACAAGTAAAACTGGGCACTACACCAAACTGATTAATGATCCATACCAGCAGTGATATTTTAAAATTGTTATTTTCTTTTTCCTTTAACTGCACTCTACAGAAGATAAATGTAAACATTAATAATTTGTTTTATTGCTTTCCATGTTGTTTCTTCTTAAAGGATTCTTATACTGTGATGCATTGTAAATGTTCAGGCTTCTCCATGTATTTATTTGTATGTATCTATGTTTTAAACAAATATGTGCATTTTACTTTTACAGTATAACCAAATTACACAATATGTTAGCAGGATGTCTAGCTTTCTTCAGTGTTATATTAATCAATAATTACAAATTTATAACCAGGGTTTGTACGGTATTACATGTCATTAGAAGAGCTTAAAGTTGTACACGGTGGGCCCAGGTGCACACGCCCCAGACCTTCAGCAAAGGGATCGAACAACGATCATATGATTTTTTTTGTGAAATCGTAGAGTGACTTTTGGCCTCTTCGATCATCGAATATCAAATAGATCGAATAGAATAGATTGTACAAATTCATCAAGAAATCGAATATCGAGCGAAATGATAGCCTAAAACTATTCGATAAGCATTTGATGGTTGAATGCTTATCGAATTTCGAATTTGGTTGAGCAAATTTTCAGGAATAATAGTAAATTTGCCCCTTAGTCATAGGCACTAAGTGTCTTTTGGACACGAAATGCATCAGGCGATTGGTTCTTAAATTTGGGAAATAAATGTAAGCTTTTTAACCTTTTACAACCTGACTGCGGCTTCACTACTTTTGTGGGTTCCAGGCATGTGCCAGCCTCTTTACAAGTTTCCTTATATTAATGAATACACATAGGCCTTAACTTCTACTCCACATGCCTAAAAATGGCTAGCACCAAGGTTTTATGCAGTGGTAGCTACATCAGCTATACAAAGGTGTTTAGCCTATAGATTTGCTGTCTAATGCAGTACCACAAAAGCATGTTAGCTATAGCTTCACACAAGCAAAAAAGTGAATTGATTAAAAATCAATCTGTTGATTAGTCATCGTTATCCCACTGACGATGGATTAATCATAGTCTACTCTCCTTCCCGCACCTCATGCCTGATGTTAAATTGAATTAATTATTCCGTTGACAAATTTTTGTGTGTCCTCAGTTGATTAAGAACTGACTTCTTGTTCAACTGGTAAGTTAGTAGTCGGGTTCAAAGGTCCAAGAGAGAGTTGCCCAGTGATGACACCTATGTTTGTGCAGCTGTTGCTGCATTTACTGTAGTTGCACTCTCAGCAATCATGATATGGATGCTCATCCATCATATTTAAGTCAGCCCAGTGACTCAAAAAAACTCATATATAGCTCGGCAAACAACATCAACATGGACCCTGCTGTAACATTAGGTAAGCTGTGACATGTGGAGAACCCAATGTAAACAGAAAACAATGGCACTCTAGGTAGAATTTCGCAGGGTTGCCCCTTGCACGTCTGCATTACAATAAAGAGCAAGGGGCAACCCTGCGAAATTCTACCTAGAGTGCTATTGTTTTCCGTTTACATTGAAGTATATGAGGGTTGCCGTACCCTTGAACAATTGAGCACCAGGTGAGCTGAAATTAACTTAACAGGAAGTGTGTGCAGCTTTTACCAGTTCTTTACATGTGGAGAACTCCCCTATAGTAAAGACCATTTAAATTTCAGTGCCCTTAGAGTAAAAATAAACATTTTTAAAGTAAAAAGATAAAAACTATGCTCCTCTTAGGTCAATGTTTCTTAACTTTGGCTACCCAGGAAAACCCACAAACTTAAATTTAATTCCCACCACAAAAAGACACATAAAGAGCTTCATATTTTAACAAAACTAGTTCACTCACCCATAATTAAAAGCACACCATGTCAAATGAAAGTAAAAGATAGACTTTTGGTCCAGCCTTGTTATTATAATGCATCATCTTAATAAAACAAATGGTTCTTATGAGCACTGTCATTAATGTAAGTGCTCTTTTCAGTTTTGAAAGTGTTTGGCTCTGATAGAGGTGCCTCTTTAGCTTTTGGCATTTTGTGTCTAATCCCAAGCAGTGAAATTGGGTAGGTCTCTTTTTTTAAAAAAAAATCAATAACACAAGAAACTCTAGTAATTTGGGATACCAGCATTTCACTGATGACATAAATTAATAGGTACATTGGCTCAAGAAAGACCCATTTTTAATTGCATGTGAACAAACTTGGATATAAAAGTCTTAAGTTGGCAAATGGAGCCAGATATTCTCAGGCTAATTTAAAGCAAGAAGTACAATGTTATTTTAGTATAATTATTATGTACTTAAAAAGTCACACGAAATCAATATCCTGTGGGCAGAAGTGGATGTAAATAAAATGTACAAGGTACTTACATTAAATTACTGTTATTTACATCAGATTTTATAAATCTGTACATATTTTATGTTCAACGACTGCATTGATTTTTTAGTTTTTTTAATTTTACTCATCTCCAAATCAATGAAAAAAAGATCTGCAAAGAATGTATTTTTATAAATGTATTAATAAAACATTATTTATATTCAATATATACAAAAGATTTGACATTTTAATTTATCCAATCAGTAAGATGAGTTAAAAGGAATTTGTCTTCATAGATTTTTAAATTAAGAGGGATTTGACTGCATATCTTTAAACTTAGAGAAGGGATGACAAAATAAATACACTCACACTCAAGAGCCGTCTGACCCATATATGAATATCCTGAGCAATATCCAAAAATAAGAAACAGAACAAAAATTCAGTTTGAGAACAATAATGAAATTGTCAGGTAATTAGCTGCATCAAGAACACATACAGCTTCAGCTGAGCAGCTTTCAATTCTTCCAAAAAGTCCTTGGATCAAACAGTGTAATAAAATGATTTGTGAAAGACTTTGGAGAGAACCCCTATTGTGGGTTTATAAGAATTACCTCTCAGTAGTGATGAGTGAATACTTTCAACAGGTTTCACCATGAATAAAACACTCATAGACTCCAATGGGTGAAAAAAATTTGTCATATGTCATAGAAATTTTGTCACCCATTGACTTCAATGCATTTGCCAAATGGGTCAGATTCACCCATCACTACCTCTAAGCTGTCCTCCAGGTTAGACTTTTCTTAAAAGCAGTTATTACTATTAAACGCTATACTTATATGCATTATTAATTTGCTAATACAGATGGAGAAAAATTGTACAAAGTTCAAAAGAGCCCCAATACACAATATGCCAAATTATTTCTATATAAAAGGTGTAATAATTATCTGTTTAGATGCAGTGATATGATGGTGCTCCACCTGTGTACTGTATAATAGATAAAATGCATAACACCCGATTGTCCATTCACACTGCAGAATAAGAGTTCCTAATCTTTGAGCTCAAAGATAAATGCATGAGTAGCTCAGGGCAAGCATTGAGCAAAGGAATTTCTTTCACGTGTGAACCCTGTACTCCTACCTGTACATAATTACGTTTTTTATTTTTTTTATTTTTTTTAGCTTATAGGCTCACAGAAGTTGTGCCAGTACCAATAGTTAGTCATCTTAGCTTTTGTGATTTAGGATTACTACAGTCATGGAGGCTCTGGTTGTCACCTGTCCGGATTTGACCCGGTCAGCCTTGTTACAGAAGGGCTGCCCGGTTTTCAAAATGACATCAGCCAATCACTGATTGGTGTGTAATAGCCCTGCCCTTTTGACATTACTCGTTCCACCTGCAACTCACTCGCCTGCCCCTCTGATGTCATGGCTCCACTTCATTGCTGGATTGTAAGAGGCATGTTTATTAAACTTCAAATATATTTGAGTTTTTAAAAAGGGGAAAACTAAAAAATTTGGAGATTTATTATGCACTGCTAATAATTCAAATCCAAAAATACTCCAGCTAAAACATCATGTAGAAGTAGAAGATGGCAAATGGTCCCTTTAATAACTGGAGCATGTTTTTACCTTCAGGATTCTCAATTGTTTCAGGATATTTGTGCACCAATTTTTATTGGTAAATTCGGGCATTTGGATTTGGGAGTTTAATTTTTTAAATAACCCCCTAAATGTTTTATAACTTGCTTCCTATTGCATGGCTTTTATTGTGTGCTTTCTTTTGTGATCTGTTTTTCTAGATGCATTTATCGCAAAGCATGACCAAGCTTCCCTATGAATCCTTGGGCCCCTTTTGACCACCTTTTCTTAAAATAGCACTGCAGGTTTCCAAACTGCTTCTTGATGCCAAATGGTTTGCTAAAAAAAACTACCGTATTAAAAATCATATGAATATAAAAATCTCACTTAAAAATATGTTAAGGGTTTGGTTGTTTCTTGGGGACAATCCTACTCTTAGAAAATGCATTTGAAAACATATTTCACCAATAGGAGAAACTACAAATAAAAAATGCACATATATTTAAAATAGAGTTTCTGTCTATGTTTATAAAAGCCTGTTATCGGATTTTCTGTATTTGTGATTAAGCTTACACCCTAGAGACAGCTTTTTAACTAGAGATTCAATGATACGATATTTGCTGCTGTGCTCACCCTGAGGGCATCTTCATAATATCTTAGTAAGTTTAACAGTGTAAAGAGCCAAAGAAACAAATGGGAAACATGTCTGTTTTCCTTTTTTATGCAAACATATTTATAGTCAAATGACAGTTTTTAAAGGAATTAATTTAGTCTTCCAAGTACCAGATGATCTAATTATACTGGAGACTGTTTGCTCTTCTACAACATTGAAGTTAACACATTCACTTCTGAGGTTTCAATGCTGGTATGATTTTTTTCAAAATGTATTCATTCACTAATAACTAACCAGGTAAGAAATAAGACTTGTCTTCATTTATAGACATCCCATTTCCTCATTATTTCATTTGCAAGATGATTTGCAATGCTTTGGACTGCTAAAACAATAGAATTTTCACTTCATTTGAATTGATCAGTCAGTTTTTGCACTTCTGGGCCTTTTCTGATTTTTACACATCTAAAAATTGTAATAAATGGAGTTGCTTAATTCAGCTTAATTTAGTGAGGTCAGCCTCTAGGCCAGGTAGGTAGGAAGCCAGAAGAGGAGTGGGTGTGGGGGAAGCAGCTGCATAAAACTCTATATGCTGGGCCCCAAAGTTTTCTTTGGCAAGGGTCCCCTGCCAATGCTAGTTATGACACTGATTTTCCAAATGGTTTTATTTGCTATTTCAATGGTTTCATTTGGGTGAGATCAGTATGTTGACTGTTTAGACTGAGGGAAAGGACAAGAACATAGTTTGCATCACTCATCAGTCCTAGTTATCCTCTTAGAGCAACTTTGGTTCCTTGCTTTGTTTCTATATAAAATACATTTCCAAATTTTAAAGCAATGTTTCTCTATGCAGGAAATTGGCACAGATACTATAACTAAGGGGTTGCTAACATACTGCACTGCCATTAAGGCCATAAAGTTTCCCACAGACAGACAGCCATAGAAAAAATCACATTCATTAAAAATACTGTACTGTATTTTCATCAGCATACACTCTTTGTCCTTTTATAAATACAATAGAGCCACTGCCTTCCTCCTGTCTCCTATTCCAAACCGAGAGCATTTTAGTCTATTAACCTACTGTAGGTCATAGAAAAAGTAAACAGGCACATGCATCTCTTGTACGTCAAATCTTTTGTTTTATTTGTTGTGGCATTGCATCCTAATTGTGTCCAAGTGAAGGAAACTATTTTAAAGCATCAACCACTATTGCATCGGGTACATTTCCCCCATGGCAACTGCAATTATGTTGTAATCGTGGGGGGAAATCTGCACTGATTGCATTAGAAATTTCCACTTTTTTCACTGCAAAATATCCACTATAGCCTACATAAGTGTGAGAGACAGCCAAGGTTGGACTGGCCCACTGGGACACGGAAAAAATCCTGGTGAGAAACTGCTTTGTGTGTTTATTGCATGTGCAACGTTTTGGGGTCACGCCCCTTTCTCAAGCATGAGAAAGGGGCATGACCCCGAAACATTGCACATGCAACAAACACGCAAAGCAGTTGCTTATAACAGATCCTGTGTGCAGCTGGATTTCTTTCTTTAAACCTAGTACACAGCCAAGTTTAACTTTTCTATTAAAAAAAAATTATTTTGTTTGAGGGATGAAGAACATGATGTCCTTGGTTTATTGGCATTTACAACAAACATCTTACTTGTGCAGTTACATTTTTGAGATTTACAGATTCAGTCTGCTAAGACTTAAAATCTTGCTGCTTAATACTGAATGTGGTGAACATCACCAATGTGACTTTTGTGTATGTACTGGATCACATCAAACATGCATGTGTACTGTGCCAGTTCTAGCTTGCTGAGTGCTTCTAGTCCAATATGTGCCTACATTGTGTCCTTAGAGAAACATGTCTTTTGTCTTTTTGCACTCAGTGATTTATTTATACCATGGCATGCTTTCAAACAGAATGATAAGTAAATGGACCAGAGCCAAAGATATTTGGAAAGATGTCCTTTGCAAAATATACGCACAAAAAAAGAATTGCCTTTCCCTCAATAATTGTTAACATGATGGATTATTTTTTTTTTAACTAAGAGTTGGGTTTATATATCTGTGTATTTAAAAATATCTCTTTATGAACATGTACAGAAGGAATTTTTAGATCTCAACAACACTAATTATTTATCAGTAAGTATGTTTGCTGTAACTTTTTTATTTCTATCAGCTGTGATTATTGCCTGTAGCAGGTGGCTTGTTAAAATATAAAATATGCCCTAGGGTTTTTTCCTAGAACTTTACAGGATGTCTCTGTGAGTGACACATCTTTGTTCATTTGTGAAAACTTTGGAAAGTCCCACAATCAGCTGCACTTATGTCAAGTTCCAAATGTTGAAAGTCTCACTGAATCAGTTTGTTTACAAAAATGTGTATCCCAAATGTAACATTTTTACATCATATGTATATATTATATGGAATGTTATATAGTTCCTTCCTTTTTTTTATAAATACTTTATGAAATAAACAGTTCCACTGAGGTTGGGCAATACATTGTTATCAGCAATATAGAGGTTGAATTATCAAATGTCTAAACATTTTCCTGGTCAGTTCCTATAGTTACATGGATAGTTACATGGAAAATATCAGAAGGATATCTACCCCATACAACTGGCCAAAAAAATTCAAAACTGTTTTCTACAGTTTTGAATTTTTTTGGCCAGTTGTATGGGGTAGATATCCTTCTGATATTTTCCATGTAACTATCCATGTAACTATAGGAACTGACCAGGAAATGGAGACATCTCATAGAAATGTTGGCAAATGCTTTTGAGTCAATGTGAAGTTGTCAGTGTTGTTTCTTTATTTATTTTTTCAGCAAAATAAAATGCATGGAGAAATTCTAGTGATGCCACCCGTATTTCTCACATTTTCCTGATTTTTGCAATTGCAAAAATATTTTTTTATTGCAAAACAAAATGCACAGAAGAAATACTAATAATGTATTTGTGATTGTTGCTGTTCTTTTACAGCACACAAAACCAAATTCTCCAGGGGAAACAAAGTAGATAAAGAATTTCTATTATTGACATTTTTTATTGAGTTTCTTTTTTTTTCTGGCAAAACACGATTAAACTATAGTGCAAAATATTTGCTGCTCACAAAATTGTAAAATTCTCTGCAAAACTGTACAAAATGTGCAAAAATGTTTGTGATCCTTGAGGGATGCTACCTCCCAGCCTAAAAATAGTAAATGAATAAAAAAAAACATGCTGCCTTTTCTTTCAAGGCATGTTAGAGACTACCACACTCCTTCTTTCTCTATTTTTGCATTATTTCAAAATTATTTTTCAACATATAATAATTTGATCTCAAGGCCCAATTTGTCATTGATGCTAGAGATTCAATTCTAGCATTGTGCAGCTGTGTACAGTATATGAAGCAGCTAAGGTATGAAAATAGAAATATTGTTGCAGGGGTTAGTAATTATGGGCTGAAACATTTGCTAGAAAATTTGCTAAAATTTGTTTACAGAATGGTTCTGTACTAAAGTTCTCTTAATACTGTAATTTTCTATGACAGGTGGTATTTTTTTCATATATACAATGATATTTGTAAAACCCTGAACCATAATACAATCATCCAACATGGGAAACTAGGGTACCCTTTACTTTCCTAGTCAAAATCTTGATTAATAAACTGAAAAGCCTGAAATATATTCCAGTATTTTTGTTTTTCAGCTCAAAATAGTATGGGCAATTTTTTATAAAAAATGCTTTTTTCAAATAATTATGTTAGTGGTTGTGACAGTGAGGTTGAATAGGAGGAGTATAATTATTTTCTTTGAAATAGCAACAGGCTAGCCATGGAAGGAAATGTAATAAATATACATTTATTTAGACACCAAAAGCCTGAATTTGACTAAACATACATATAACAAAAGACAAACATCTCAGTGAACAAAACTTCCAACAGGCAAGATTAAGTTGACTATGCTCAGCTGACTGACAGTACGAAATGTTGAACACTGAAGGATTGAATATTATTCTCTTTAAAACACTGAAGGCTTTTATTATGTAGTGGCGATATTCATTGATCCTAAATGTATATGTATGCATAGCGTTCCTGTGATTACGATGCTTGTCTGAGTTTTAATGCTCAATTGACCTTTAAAGTAATTTTGCCATTTTGCAAATAATTTACCAATCACTTTAAATTTAACACAAATAAACAACAGCATTCTTATAACTAGGTTTTATATATCAAAATGGCATCTATACAATTTGTAATTTGTCGAGTTTTGTACATACTTAAATCCAAAGGCATTTCAAAGGCAGGCTTTTCATTACTATGGTTGTAACTGTTGCTGCAGATTAAAATCTGTCCATTTCCCCACATCCTGTCTATATCTATTTGCTTCTCAGCTATCTTTGTCCTTGGTATATCCAGATTTATACTTGGTGAAATCAGGAGTACCTCCCCTGCTCACTGCAACTCATGCTACTTATGTTCAATATGCCACCACAGTTTGAAAGATAAAATTGCAATAATAACAGACTGTCCTCTGTTTATCTTTGCAGAGTTTTTATTTTCTTTGCAGGATGGCAAAACAGAGGAAAAACACACCGTTTTGCTAAAAGCTGAGATGCATTTGTAATTTTTTAGATGCTTTGGAGAAAATAATGCTAAATGAATTAATCTTGCTCTTCACAGCAATGCCTTTAATGAAAGTCATGCAACGACAAGGGAAAAACTGAGCTAGCATTTATCTTTTGTCAATGCCACTCTGTTTAAATTCCTTTGTTATAATACTGCAATTAAGCATCATTAAAGAAGGATGGTTGTATAGTTTATTCAAACCATACAACTATTACTATTTCAGTATTCCAGACTACAATTTTCTCAGACAAACTTTCAGCAACCATCCTTATAATTGCACCAGAGGCCTATTATTTTGTAATAATGCTATTATAAAAGCTAGCCTAGTGCATACAGAACCTAAACATCATTGGACCAGTTACTAGCCAAAACCCAAACAGGGCCAACTGTCTACATTTTTGCATAACCTGAACAGATAAATAGTAACATTTGCATGTTGGCTTAGTTTATACTAACTGTATTTTGACATTACATCACATTTTTACATTTACATTGCAGGTGTGAGACCTGTTATCCAGAATGCTCAGGACCTGGGGCTTTTTCTGGATATTGGATCTTTCTATAATTTGGATCTTCATACCTTAAGTCTAGAAAATCAAGTAAACATTAAATAAACCCAATATAATGAGTCTGTTTCCAATAGGTATTAATTATATCTTAGTACAAGACACTTTTTTTATTAAAGAGAAGAGGGAAATCCTTTTGAAAAATTTGGATGGGGATACAGCCTTTCCGTAACTATGAGCTTTCCTGATAATGGGGTTCTGGGTAACAGATCCCATACTTGTTTCACTTTAAGTGGTGGGAATGGTAAGCTCTTGGAAATACCTAATAAAGTTTGATCCATTTATGAGCATTCATCTGTACATGGAATATTTCAGCAACAAAAGGTTAATGTGAAACAACCCTTGAATACTTTGGAAAAAGATGTAGACCATTTTAAAGCAGCACATTATAGAACATACTGTATGGAATACATTTTGAAGTCATGTCACTGAACTCTTATGTTAAATTGGGGGGCCCCAAACTTTTTTACCCATGAGCCACATTCAAATGTAAAAATAGTTGGGGAGCAACACAAGCATGCAAAACATTCCTGGGGTGTCAAAGAAGGGATGTGAGTTTCTATTTGGTAGCCCCTATGTGGACTAGCAGCCTACAGGAAGCTCTGTTTGGCAGTACCAAAACTTGCTCCCAAGCCAGGAATTCAAAATTAAGCTCCTGCTTTGGAAGCAGCATCCAAGTGGTTGGTGAGCAACATATTGCTCTCAAGCCACTGGTTGGGGATCACTGTTTTAAATGATGATGATGCAGCTGGAGGTCCTCTGGCAACTTTAAACAACTTTTTCCTTATGTCTGTTTAAGATCTTCTTGGTTACATGGATGGTTCTTTAGTATCTTTCGTCCACTTATAGAAAAAAATATACCTTAGTTATAATTAATTTTTTTACAACACATACAGATGCAGTCACTTTGGATGGTGAGTTTAATGCGTCGCGACTTAACTCATTTATCTCATCTATCCCACTTAGCACAGAATATTGTGTCACAGCATCCCATCCAATTAAAGAGTTCACCACTGAAAACAATGGGGCTTTGGTATGCTAATGAAAAGGTTAAATGCATTAAATGAGTTAAGATAACTTTAGATAACACAGTTTCTTCAATTAATGCTGAGTCACGACGCATTTAACTTACAAATCCAAGTGACTCTATCTGTATAGTCATAGAATATTCTGAAGAGTTTTGTTAAAATCTTTCAATATAATCATATATGTGGAAGATTTTTTAGTTTGGTACTGATCCAAAGTCTTGTTGGTTTAGATAACTATGACTGCCTCTAAAGGCTGATAGATATAATACATGAGATGTAAAAATTGAGCTTTTCTCCTGCTGCTACTGCTTAGACTATTTTGTGTCTCTTAATAAAAGGCAGAGTCTGTTTTGGGCACTTTGGCATGATCAGTACAGCAAATGAAGCTGTACAAGGGCTTTATCCTGTCTTTAAAATGCCACTTTGATAGCTGAAAGTATTGATCAAAGGTTAAGCTAGAAGTGTTTCCAATAGGGACAACCAAATTATTTTGAGTGTCTGTGTGTTGAGGGGAAGGGGAATAAAGTTTTATTGAGCCCAACAATCTCTGCTTGCATGGGATTTCTTCTCAGATCACTATCCTAAACAGGGATGGAATTAAAGTTTAATGTGGAGATATTGCTGCCTACTCTGTAGAAAGCATTCCTTCTGCACCTTAATACTCTATAATGTTAGATTATCAAACTAATAAAGGAACAGAAACACTTAACAACATACATACATTTTCAATGTTTACAAATAAACTCTGCTTCAAACCTTATTTCTTGTTTGTGCAATTTTATTTCTTGGGCTATAAATATACATTGAATGGTAGCTCTGTTTGGAATTAGAGAAGATGCCAGTGATGATATAAAGAGGCTTTAGGATTGATGTGGCTGGTCCTGCATGCTGGGATGATAATAAATCACAAGCAAAAGGTCAGTAACAGGAAAAAAGCAGCAAGGCAGACTAGAGTGGTAGTTTGTATTGAAGAGACATACATTTGCTGCAGTTCACAACCTCCTTCAGCATATTTCACCCAGTGGGGAAACAGAAATCTGTTTAGATGAAAGATAGATAAACAGTGTATATATCACTGAAGATTGAGAAAAGTAAGCAGCCTTTCTTCAAGATCACTACTTCAATATATCAGATAAAAAAATCAAGAGGTATTCTGGTGGAATGTAATGGATTCATTGGGTTTAAACAAATTTTATTCGGTTTTTGTTACCACTGTGGTATTTTTTAAATGATTTAGAAGGTATTTACTTAGCCAATCTCTTTGTTTCTCTAAAAAGCATCACTTGGAAAACTATAGTTCTGTTACCAAAAAAAACCTCATAAATCCCTTAGCTTTACATAGTTCTATATACTCCATAGATGAGAGAGAGATTTATATTCTTAAAGTTATCATTTTTGGTATTAAAATATAGGTTTATTTTCAATTTTTCCAGCTTAGATACTTACTTCTACTAAGTAGCAAGAACACTTTAGGGCATTCTTTCTACTGTACATACATAAAACCAGCGATGCTCAAAAAAGAGATTAAAAAAACATATTAAAGAGCAAAAGGAATAGTATAGAGAAATTACAGTGAAGGATAAGAATCATGTCTCATACTAATGATATATTATTTGTTTCGTAATACTATCATGCTGGATGCTGATAATAGAATTTGTTTTTTTTTATTTTAATTTCCATAGACAATTCCTAACATTTATGAAGGATACAATACAGTTTTTTTAAAGTTTACAACACAAAGCTGTCAGATGTACTTATGCCTTGTAATTAAGCATGCACAATGCATCCAATTTCATTTTACAATCTGCTTAGACCTGCTGATACTCACAATTTGTAACTGGTGTCTGTAGCATGATGGCAAGATACGTATACATACACTACATGTTTTTTTGTTATTATTATTAACACATTACAATAATAGAATGATGGACTATAAGAGTACAGTATATTTTATCATTCTTAAATTACCTAGGGAGTGAGCAAATAAAAGAGGAGGAAGAATATGATTATTAAACTCTGCAATTACAAAGCACACTAAAAAAGCACAACAGGTCATAATAAATCAGAAAACCCCCACTGATGGTGTTGGGAAAAAATGAATGCCTGAGAAAAATAAACTTTGAAAACCCATCAAAGAGTTTGAAGTCATCAAGCATCCATGTGTAGACAACCAAACAAAAATACACAATAATTCAGTTTTGTGTTCCTTGGGTGCTCTATTATGAATGTAAAGGTATAATTTTAGTTTGGGCTTTTTTATCTGTAAACAATATAATAATTTTGACAACTACTATAAAAATATGTTATAGAGACAAATATCAGCCCTATCCCCAACAAAATATACATAACATTAACGTCAATAAAATATGAACCAGAGCAATACTTCAGTGTTGTAAGTGAAAATAGATGGAATGATGGACATAAATGGCAAAACTGAAATAAACAAACAAGAACTATATAGTAAATGAACATAGAAAATTATAGTCAACTACAGTAATAACTATTGTCTCTTAAATAAAAAAAAGTAAATTTGCCCATATACTGTAGATATAGAGTTACGTAGATATACCAAAGACAAAGACTTTGAAGTGATCAAGCATCCATGTGTAGACAACCAAACAAAAAATACTGAATACGTACTTTAAAAAAAAAAAAAAATTAAAGGTATAATTTTAGTATGGGCTTTTTTGTCTGTAAGCAATATAATAATTTTGACAACTACTATAAAAATATGTTATAGACACAAATATCAGCCCTATCCCTGACAAAATATACATAAAATTAACGTCAATAAAACAAACCAGAGCAATACTTCAGTGTTGTAAGTGGAACTAACAGATTGAATGATGGACAGAAATGGCTTCAATGACTTGAAATAAACAAACAAGTACTATATAGTAAATGAACATAGAAAATTATAGTCAACTACAGTAATAACTATTGTCTCTTAAATAAAAAAATAGCACGTAAATTTGCCCATATACTGTAGATATAGAGTTATGGTTTGTCATACAGGTATGGGACCCATTATCCAGAAACGGAAAGGCAATGTCCCATAGATATCATTTTATCCAAATAATCAAAATTTTTAGTATGATTCCCTTTTTCTCTGTAATAAACAAAACCTTGGGTTTATCTAAGGTTTAAATAATTTTCTAGTAGACTTGAGGCATGAAGATCCTGATTACGGAAAGATTCATTATACAAAAAACCACAGACAAAAAAAACATTCTGGAGAAAAGGTCTCATGCCTGTGCCAATGATGTAGCATATACTGTACATTAAACTAGTCAGATTAATTCAATAGTTGTCTCAACTGGGAAGGGATTAAAAAGATGAAGATGTCATAAAGGGACTAAAATGAATCCATAAATGCCATAGTAATACTAAAATGAGGCTTCCTTTTGTTTTGTTATGGCTTAAGTGTGCTGAATGGTTTCCTATTTCAAAAGAAAAATGTCAAAATGTTTATAGTCAAAATTTGAAGTTTCATTGTAATTGTGCCCACTGAAGTCCGGCACAAAATGTTTTAGTAGGCACAAAGATTTGTACCAGTAAGTAGGGATGGCGCGAACCGCGGCAAAAATGTTTGCGAACATATTCGCGAACTTGCGACAAAACGCGCGAACGGTTCGCGAACCCCATAGACTTCAATGGGAAGGCGAACTTTAAAAGCTAAAAAAGACATTTCTGGCCAGAAAAATTATTTTAAAGTTGTTTAAAGGGTGCAACGACCTGGACAGTGGTATGCCAGAGGGGGATCAAGGGCAAAAATGTATCTGAAAAATCCAATAGTCGCAGCCACTGAAGCACAGAAAAAATATGCCATATAAATGCTGAAAATAGTCGCAGCCACTGAAGAACAGAAAAAATATGCCATATAAATGCTGAAAATAGTCGCAGCCACTGAAACACAGAAAAAATATGCCATATAAATGCTGAAAATAGTCGCAGCCACTGAAACACAGAAAAAATATGCCATATAAATGCTGAAAATAGTCGCAGCCACTGAAGAACAGAAAAAATATGCCATATAAATGCTGAAAATAGTCGCAGCCACTGAAAAACAGAAAAAATATGCCATATAAATGCTGAAAATAGTCGCAGCCACTGAAGCACAGAAAAAATACAGGTCAATGTATGGCAGTTGTTTGAAGAACAGTAGATTACTAGCCAGCAAAGCTACCTAACCTAAAATGTCCCTCAAATCCCTGCAGACTTCTGTCCCTCCAATACAGAGCAGTATCAAGCAGATTACTAGCCAGCAAACTTTCAACTGTCCCTGAAATCACTAACAGCTCTCTCCCTACACTAGCTCTTCCAAGCAGCACACACAGACAGAATGAAAAAATGCTGCAGGGCTTCAGTTTATATATGGAAGGGGAGTGGTCCAGGGGGTGTGGGGGTGGTCCAGGAGGGAGAGCTTCCTGATTGGCTGCCATGTATCTGCTGGTCTGGGGTGAGAGGGCAAAAAAAAGCGGCGACTATGCGCGAACCCAAAATGGCGAACGTCGCGCGACGTTCGCGAATATTCTGCGAGCACGAACAGCGGATGTTCGCGCGAACAAGTTCGCGCGTGAACAGTTCGCGCCATCCCTACAGTAAGTAAATATTGGTCACACACAACACTCAACTGCCTTATCAATGCTGCTTTTAGATAAAGGACATGATGCACCTTATGCACCTTATGTTCCATGTACTTCAAGTGCAAGATTGGTGAATAGCACTAATATATTGTGGTATTTACAGTATGGGCAATGTAAGCCCTCATTTTAGCATCTGGCACTGCACCTAAAGGTTGTAAATGAAAGCCTTACTAACCTTACCTTAGTAAAGTTCTAACTAACAAATATTACAAATGATAACCTCTATTTTGCTATCTAGGCCTCACGGTATTTCTGCAGGATCAGTTAGTCTACTTTTGTATTGTAAAGCCAGCTAGACTTCCATGGACATGTGATTGGGTGCTTTGACTGAGTGCATAATTGTCTTATTTTGAGTAATATTCCCATGGCAATAAATATCCAATGGAACATTTTTATTTGAGAATAGCCAAAATGTATGAATTCCTCTCCATGATACAGTGCTGTAAATAATATAATCGTCAAGTTTTTTCAAATTGAAAATCATCAATCTTACCCTGACTTATGCTCTGTTATAAAACATGTCTGGAAGTACTTTCATAAAACATGACGAATTCTATTTTTGACACAAATAAAAGTCATATTACTAGACACATTTTTACTGAAAAATAACTCAGTTCTACTGAAAATTTTACAATCCTTTCAGATTAAAATAAAGGTAAGTGAATAGCACAAATGAGGGCTCATTCACAAAGTAAAGTGCAACATTTAGAAGCAAATGTTTTGCACACTCAATGCAGAATATTTTGCAGAATTCCTGCAACATCAATTTACACTATATTGGGGTTTTATATGAAAGGCACTAAGAGGGAAATGTAATAAAATTGTTAAAGAGCAAAACTTTTGAATAAACATTTGCCTGTGCCAATGTAATATTCTTCATTGGGCTTTTATTGTATTGTATTATGAATCTTAATTGTGCATTGTGCACCTTTAGCACCTGCTCTGCAGTTCCATTAAATATTTTAAAAGGGTTTGCAATTGAAAAATTGTATTACACACACTGCAAACGTTTGAAAAATCATCTCAAACTTTGTGAGGAAGTCCTTGAGGACCATGGCACAAACATAGACCTTAACTTTCAGAAGCATCTTTGCAAATGTGTTTTGTTCTAACACATATTACATTCCCCCTTAAATTTGACCAAGTACAGTAACCCAGTGCAACCAATCAAATCAAAATCAATTGATCACCTATTTTAAATAAAAAAAGCGTAAAATCTTATTGGTTGCTCTCGGTTAATACACCTGGCATTTTATTGCATGTTGGGTTTAGTATTAAATCACACAATGTTGGTCTACTCCACTAAGGGGACTCTAGAATTACAGGTAGCTTAACGTAAGTGTTTCCTCATGTTTCCTCATGTTCACAGGTCTTATATTTTGCAATTTCATGCAGCTGTGTGTAAATCATAAAAAATTAGGTTAAACCAGCAAGTGTTATATAATATTGAGACAGTGAGTAGTTAAGGAGTATGCTTTGGCACAAGTGCCTTTGTTGACAGCACTTTCTGCACCAGTGTGATGGGGAGCATTGAGTCTGCCTCCTCAGACAGCAATAGGGCTAAAAGCAGCCTCAGATTCTGTAAGAACAGTGACAAAATATTCACCTGTGAAGGCTTGCCATACTTTGAGCTGCTTTGCCAAGTGCAAAATCCGCTACTACTATGCTAATTCACTAAAATGCGAAGTTGTGTCTCTGCAGACGAATGCTGGCAAAATTTTGCTAGCATTAATTCGTCAACGCATGCATTTTTTTTATAGAGAACTTTCACTAATGTTCTTTCTGCCTAGTGAAACTTTGTTAGTACTCTTAAGCTGGCCATAGACGCAACAATCCGATCGTACGAATCTGGGATCCGTAAGATTTTCGTGTCGTGTGTGGAATGTCCGGACATTTATCTTGCCATGCTGATCGGTCGTTTGGTTGATCAGCCAGGTTAGAAAATTTCTGTTGGCTGGCGATCAAATCTTTCCGTGTATTGCAGATCGTACGATTTTCAGTGGGAAACTGTCACTAAGTTTTTATTGGTACGATCCCTGTCAGGGGCAGAACGTTGTGCTCTTACTACTTTATTTCATCTCAAAGTTAGTGGCAGGTCGGGAGATGGGGAAGTGGATCTTTGCGTCTATGGCCAGCATTACTCTTAGATCAGTTTGAATAGAGCAGGTGCATATACTGCAGGATGTTGGTGCAATTTCTTGAAGTGGCCATTTATTATTACAAATGTCCAAGGAAGTAAAATAAAGACTAGAGCTCTTTTAATGCCCTAGACATGAGCCTACCCTAAAACAAATGTGGCATGCCCCTCAAATGATTGAAAAAATGTTAACACAAATATTTTTAATAGTTAGAAATTCGGAAGGCAATCAGACTTCTTTGGAAACAGGATATGATGTCACTGACAAGAGATTAAGGAGGATCTAGCTTTATCTTATCAGTTTGCCAGGTCTAAGGCGAACGAAATTCACCTGGCGATAGGGTGCAAACTTGCGCTAGCGTCTGTCTCTTTTGCTAGCGAAACTATGCCTGTTAGAAAATTGGTGATGCGCCTTTAGATGGGATTTCTGGCAAATTTTCACTGATCGCCTCGACCTTTAGTAAATCTGCCCCTAAGAATTAACAATAGCTTCCTGTGCAAAATATTGTTAATACAGCCTTAAACAGTTTAACACCTCCCTGCCTAAAGGCTCTGTGTTATTCATTGACATAAATGTAGACACAGCTGGCAGAGACAGGTTGACTGATTTAACTTATGTAGTTTCCACTTTGAGTTCAAGTATAACTATTCATTCCTTTGTCTTAGGGATTCATAAAAAAACTCTTGCCTCCAAAAAGGAAGTTGGGAAAAAAATGGCCTCTTAAAAAAAGCATTGCTCCTTGATGCATAGTTAAATACCTTGCACAATGAAAGATCAGTTCCACAAACTAAAATATTTTAATATAATATAAAATACTATTTTTTTATATAATATAATACAGTGATAAAGTCCTGGCATTACAAGTTATTTAATAACCAGATTCAAAATTATTTGGTACTAATATCCATATCTGTTCTCTGGTCTGTGTCAAGTTTAGAACAGCTTAGTAGACAATCCTACTAAAAGTTTTAATCTAAAGAGCAGAAGCAACGGAAGATAAAATGTCAAAGACATCCATCTAGTGAAAGAAGCATGTTAAATGTGGTGGAAAAAATGTCATGAGCTAAGTTAAAATTCTTACTTGTGCCAGTTGTGATAAAATATTTTTAATACTGATGCCTTGATAACTTTAAGAGGTAGCCTTTTGTTTTAGTCTCTTGGCATTGCCGATGGTTACCTTTACCAATCCAAATGTTATAGACTTGCCATTTAGCACACTCAACCATAACAGCTATTTTCCTTAATGAAATAACTTACAATAAACAGCCTTATTGTGGTTGGAGCAAGGTTGAATAGCTTATAAAAGTCCATCATTGACTCTTACACACTTATGATAATGTAGACACTAGGGGGCTGATTTACTAAAGGTCGAATTTCGAATTGGAATATACAGATGAAGCCACTTGGATTTGTGTGTTAAATGCTTCATGACTTGGAATTCATTGAAGAAACTGTGTTATCTAAAGTCATCTTAACTCATTTAATGCATTTAACCTTTTGATTAGCACACCAAAGCACCATTGTTCACCATGGTGAACACTTTAATTAGATGGGATGCTGTGACACAATTTTCTGTGTTAAATGGGAAAAGTGGGATATCTTAGTTTAGTTATTCTGTGTCAAACACACAAACCAAAGTGGCTTCATCTGTACTTCGAAATTTGACCATCGAATTAAAATACTTCTACTTTGAATATCGAAGTTGAAGGGTTTTTTATTGAATTAAGCATTCCTGAGATCGAAGAAAAAAAAAATCGAAGTTTTTTTTTAAAGAGACAGCACTTCAGTATTCAAATTTTGAAGTCGAGGGATTTTACTATTCAACCAATCAGCCCCTAGGTTTTCTTTCATAAAAGTTTATGGAAAAAAAGGTTTACTATGTGATGTGCCAAACATGCATTCTACCACTTTTTTTTTTTTATCACAGTTGTGGGTCATAACAGATGTTTTCCATTAGTCAACAGATACATTTTTCTAATCAAAGAACAATGGTTACCCACTGAGATGTAAAAGAGTGATAAATGTAAATCTTATATATATATATATTTTAAGCAGAAAGCTTAAGGATGTTTTGTGTGTGCCAGACTCAACAGTCATATCTAGTCCATCCATTATTAATTTGACTGTCATTGATTATCCTTCAATTGAATTAGTTTGACTGCATCAGTTCTCCCATAGATGTCTATGCATATGCATAGCTCAATTAGAAAATGCAATTTATAATTTATATGTTTTGCTTGGCACAATATTTGGCATTGCTGCAGCTTACCTACAAGGGCACTGTTGTCACATAATGTGACATGCATTCAAGAGAAAAGTACAACACTTTTTTAAATGAAATGGTTGTAATGGTTTCCTGTGAGATGCATGACTGATGATCAATAAGCTTACTGGGTGGTGGAATGGGTCTCAGCAGGTATAAGACAAATCGAAGCCTAAATGTCAGATCATGTGGATGTGAAATCACACCAGGTAGAGAAATCGAAATAATCATGCAAATGTGGCAGTGGCAAGACTATTGCTGTCCTGAAGTGTCAGGGTAGTTTTATTTTGAAAATTGTAACTGGCACAGATGCAATGCAATATTAGGAGGCTTTTCTACCAAACTATATAACTATTAGGTATTTCAAAATAACTTATTCCACCTTATGATCTTTCAGTGTCATTGGAGAATAAAAATATAAAACTACCCGCTGTATTGGCCTCTTAATCATGTTCAGTCTCATTTTTTTATGCACAAATGGAATGATAAATTAAATATTTTCATTTTTAAGAAGCAATGGGCCCAGCACCTGTGGCTCGATCAAGGTTTCCTTTTTAAACAAAGCTTTAAAAAAAACATGTTAAATGATACACTGCAAATTACAGCATCACTCATGCAGAATAAAAGCAGATTCAGTTTTGTTCATGAACCATAACACACAAAATCTGCTTATTCTTTTTTTCTTGTTTAATTCTGGACTCAAAAAAATGACCACTAAGGATTTTGCAATTAACAATCTACAGCAACTGAAGTTTTGTATCATCTATGATTTGCTTCATTTAGCAGGAAATGCACTTACTGTATGTGACTTCATTTTGGGAAAGCCACTTCCCAATGTCAAAAGTTTCCATTTTATGTCAGAAGGAATGAAAGTACTGTAAATGCCGAGGTTATTTGTACACTTGTCAATGAACACAACAACCAAACAAATTGAAGTTTTAATCTAAACTGGATGATGGTTTTATAGAAACATTTGAGTACAGTGAATCCAGATTTTCAGTTTGTAGATTTTTTAATCTAACCACTTTTTGAGTCTTGTTAATGAAGATGTATTTGTTAACACGAGTAGGGTATTATTTTTAGGGATGGCGCGAACGTCGGAAAAAAAGTTCGCGAACATATTCGCGAACTTGCGTCAAAAATGCGAACGGTTCGCGAACGTCGCGAACCCCATAGACTTCAATGGGAAGGCGAACTTTAACAGCTAAAAAAGACATTTCTGGCCAGAAAAATGATTTTAAGTTGTTTAAAGGGTGCAACGACCTGGACAGTGGCATGCCAGAGGGGGATCAAGGGCAAAAATGTATTATAAATGGTTATTACAGCAGTCAGCACACAGATGAGAATGAGATCAGAAGAGATCAGTGCCCACAGCAGCTACATACAGAGCACTGCAGTAGAAGGTAGATTACTAGCCAGCAAAGCTACCTAACCTAAAATGTCCCTCAAATCCCTGCAGACTTGGCCAGTTCATGTATAAATACCCCTAGCGTTCACAAAAGATGGCCAGTTCATGTATAAATACCCCAGAGTTCACGCAAAGATGGCAAAGTGGGCAGTTCATGTATAAATACCCCAGAGTTCACAAAAGATGGCCAGTTCATGTATAAATACCTCAGAGTTCACACAAAGATGTTAAAGTGGCCAGTTCAGGTATAAATACCCCTAGAACTCATAGCAGAATGGCACAGTTATTTTCCATGATTTACTACATTCACAGCTCCCTGGCTTTGACTGGAAAATGGACCAGTAGCCAGCACATCATCCAGGCACAACTAAAATACAAAAGCAGAGCCACTGACCATGTGGGTGGGAGGGTGGTGAGCAGACTGCAGGCTGCAGTATTTGTGTTATAGCAGCTCCTTCCTTTTTCTTTTTCCCTGTGCTGAAATCAGGGAACTGTTACTGTACAGTCTCTAAACAGAGGCGGGCAGTATCAGTGCTGGCCAATCCGATCAACAGCTAGTGCTCTCTCCTCCTTGTCACAGCCGAAGTAATTGGATCTGGCTGCAGGGAGGAGCAAGCATCAAGGGAGCTTCCATTGGAAGGGGAGTGGTCCAGGGGGTGTGGGGGTGGTCCAGGAGGGAGAGCTTCCTGATTGGCTGCCATGTATCTGCTGGTCTGAGAGGTGAGAGGGCAAAAAAAAAGCGCCAACTAACGCGAACCCAAAATGGCGAACGTTGCGCGACGTTCGCGAACATCCGGCGAGCGCCAACAGCCAAGTTCGCCGGCGAACAGTTCACGCCATCCCTAATTATTTTGCAAAATCCGAAAAGTTCTCACTATTTTCTGCTACTCCTACCAAATCTGCACAGATTTTTTATCCCCTTTTTATCAATACATTTTTTGGAAAATTTGTTGTGAGAAAAAAAATGATAAAATTGTCAAAAAATCCGAAGTGTATGATTTTTATGCCGAAACCTGCTACTTTTCCGGATATGACCCCCAAAACCTGCAACTGTTTTGGATTTGTCACACAAAAACCACAAAATCTTCAGAGTATGACGTCTACATGTTCTACACGCTTACATGGCAGATCCGAATTGGAAAACTTATTTATTCAGACTTTTAACACCATCGGGGTTTAATAAATCATGAATAATTAGAATTTTTTTTTCAGTGAAAAATTTGTGGTTTTCCACTTTAAAATTCCAACCAGAAAAATTTTGACTTTGATAAATAATCCCCTTTCAGTCAGTTTCTGCCTATGAAAGTTTTTTTCTTAAACTCTGAAAGAATGTACAGGTATGGGACCTATTACCCAGAATGCTCAGGAACGGGGGCTTTCCAGCTTTCCGTAATTTGGATCTTCATACCTTAAGACTACTAGGAAATCATGTAAGCGTTTATTATTACAGAGAAAAAGGAAATAATTTTTAAAATCTGGATTATTTGATTATAATGGAGTCTATGGAAGAAGGCCTTTCTGTAATTCAGAACTTTCTGGATAACAGGTTTCAGGATTTATGCACTGTAGTTAAGGTCCAAACACAGGGAAAAATTACAAAACAAATAAAAGCAAACGTGACAAAAAAAAAGCATTTTAACCAAATCACACCAAGTTTTTACACATGGAATCTTTTTAAGGACCGTAAATTAAATTAGATTTTAAATTTGTTGCATCCTTTACTGGAATATGTGCAATTTTCAACATTCTAGCTATCTTATTTTTTGAGCTTTGAGCTATCTTATTTTTTGAGGTTTCAGAAAATTAATGGAACAATGTGAGTTCAGTTGCTTACATTTTTTCCCCATGACTTTAAAATTTTTGGATTTTTTCCATTATACAGTAAATATGAAAAAGTGGTTGGGAATATACTCAAATTAGTAAATTAATAGATCCATTTTGTTTTTAACATATTCAAAATAAGGTCAATACAATTCAAAACAGTCAAGGTTTCAAAAAATTAATGGAACAATATGAGTTCAGTTGCATTCATTTTTTCCATGACTTTTGAGTTTTTGTATTTTTTTCATAAATATGAAAAAGTGGTTGGGAAATTACTCAAATTAGAAGATTAATAGATCAGTTTTGTTTTTCACATATTCAAAATAAGGTCAATAAAATTCAAAATGGTAGATAAAGATTAAGATGAAGGTTTTTGTTGTTGTCTTGACCTTGATGAGGTTAGGAAGAAGAACAGGATGTGTTGCTGATCATATTGGGGAGTGAGCAGAAACTAGTAGAAATTGCTCTGTCATTGGGATCCTTTTTAGGGAGCTAGATTAACAAACTTTCAAGGAAAATAATTTTAATAAGCATGATGTTTCTGAATGTCTTAGCCACACTAAACACAAATTGAAGTTTTATTTGACATGAAACTCCATGAAACACAGAGTTTCACATGATTTTCCTATTTGTGGCATTGATTGTATGATCACTCATAAACTACAATATGGTTTCCCATTATAATTTTGCTAATGTCACCTGGGAGTTTTCACAGTGAAATATCATCAGAAAAGCATTTTGTAGGAAAGTTTTTATGACTGCTGCTTCTGTTTATGCCTTGTGTTGTTGTATTTCTTGCTGTTGTTGGTGTCCTGAAAGCCAATTACTGTGACTAACAGAGCACTGTAAATTTTTTGCAAATGCGTATTGCTGTCTCTGTGGGATGCACGGCATCTCTTCTCGTCTATTTTTATATCATTCCAAAATGAATGACTTCTTCTTAACATATGGTTCTACGCTTATTTATCCATGCAACATACCTCAGTAAAGAAATGATTACTTAGAAGTACAAGAAATATGATTTTGGAAAATGAAGCACCTGAATGGATGTCAGAAATATCTCTGACCTCTCTGTCAACTAAGAAAGATGGACACAGAAAGAATATTGTTATACACTGGCAAGCAGAGACCAATCATGTAGACTAAATTGATGGATGTATGCTCTCAAAACATGGCTTCCCATAGTTTGTAGTGGCTTTAATGGTAGTTTGCAACAAAACGCTTATATTCCACATAATTGAATGGTGTTTCTTTAATGCAACATTCATGTTAAGATTATGTTGTTGAATGGGAATCTCAAACTTTTTTTCACCACTGAGCCACATTCAAATATAAAAAAAGCTGGAGAGCAAATGCAAAATATCCAAATATAGACTATGGCTGGCTATTGGTAGTGCCTATGTGGATTAGCAGCCTAGCCTTATTGTTTGTCAGAAAGCATGGTTTATGGGTAACTAAAGCTTGACTTGGAATTCAAAAATAAGGACCTGCGTTGAGGACACTAGAAGCAACTTCCATCGGCTTGGTAAGCAATATGTTGAGTCTTTTTTAGTTACATAATCCAATTTATGGTCTGCCATACCAACTGCATTGTAAAAATGCAGTTACCATGGCATGCATAAGGGGCAGATTTATTAAGGGTCGAATTTCAAAGATAAAAAACTTCAAAATTCACCATCAAATTTTTTTTTTGTTTTTTTTTTGAAAATTGATCTTTTTTGATCTAATAGCTCCATTTTCGATCGAATAAAAATAGTTTGAATCGTTCAAATGCATTGTTCGATTTGAATGATTCAAACTATTTTGGTCAAAAACAATTCTTAAAGGTTCCAGGAGGTCCTCGATAGGCTAAAATAGCAATTCAGCAGGTTTAAGGTGGCAAAGTGTCAAATTTGACTTTTTTAAAGAGACAGTATTTTGATTTTTGAATGGTTGAATTGAAAAATTCGATTTTAATTTTTTCCAATTCAAATCTAATTTTGGCCTATAGTCTAAGTAGCCAAAAATTACTTAGAAATTTGAATTTTTTAATTCAAAATTTCACTTTGACCCTTAGTAAATCTGCCCCTAAGTGTCAAGCACTGTCTCTGAATCACGGTACTTAAATTCTCTACCATTACCATAATAAGTTAGGTTGAAAAAAGACACACCTCCATGAAGTTTTTTTGTTTTTTTACCTGTCTAACTGCTAGTTGATCCAGAGGAAGGCAAAAAAAACCCCAATCTGAATCCTCTCCAATTTGCCTCAGAGGGGAAATTCCTGCCTGACTCCAAGATGGTAATCAGACCAGTCACTGGACCAACTTGTACTATGAGCGATCTTCAATAACCTTGTATTCCCTCACTTGCTAAGAAAGCCATCCAACCCCTTCTTAAAGATATCTAATGTATCAGCCTGTACAACTGATTCAGGGAGAGAATTCCATATCTTCACAACTCGCACTGTAAAAAAACCCTTCTGAATATTTAGGTGGAACCTCTTTTCTATTATTTCCATTATCTGGAAAGCTGTTTTTCCAGAAAGCTCTGGACAAACATCTTCAATAGATTAAGATCAATTAATTACATTTTTTTAAATGCCTCTATGTAACAATAGAACAGAACCTTGTACTTGATACCAGCTAAGATACAATAGGTCATACAAATCTCCAGTTGTGGTCAACGGTTTACTCTCTCAATATCTACATATACTGTAGCTCACCCTCTATCCTGCTGTGGGGCATATTGTTGGATATAATCATGTTGTACAACAAGTGAAAAAAATTACTGCAATGAACATATGCCATTTAGTGGAAAGGCTTCTCCCACGTCGGTGTATGATAGTTGTTTATGTTGTTTATTGACCAATGGTTTACGTTCCTTTAAATAGTCAAAAATATGTTGACATTCTAAACATACATGTTAATAATAAATGCTGTATATGTTATAGCCTAATATTTCCTGTAAGCTTTTTCTTATGTTTCTGTTGTTTTTCAGATCACTGTGAGACAGGGGTCATTATTAAAAAGATCTTCTTTTATAACTATCATTGACACATTTAATTCATTAGGTACAAAATCCACAAGTAAATGTTTTCAGGCCATAAAACATCTAAGGTAAACCAGCACATGGCAATAAAATGTGAAAAACTATGCTTTGTTAAATGTGGGATATTGCTTTTCTGTAGCGACTTTCCTGTAACAGAACTGATTCTTGGTTGCAGGCCGCAAAATGGTTCCATGATCTTGTACAATCGGAAGAAGGTGAAATACCGTAAGGATGGATATTGCTGGAAAAAAAGGAAAGATGGGAAAACAACAAGAGAGGATCATATGAAGCTCAAGGTTCAAGGAGTTGAGGTAGAGCTAAAAGTTTTACTTTTCATTATTCAAGCTGTTTCCTGTGTAATAGCTGAAAAATTGTGAAAGAATCTTTCTAGTATGGTAATGCTGCATATGGTGTTTTCATTAAATGCTGAGAACAAAAGGCCTGTTAAATCATGTTTTGGCTTGTTGGAAGTTTCAAGAATTGTAGGTGATTAAGTGAAGTCATGGATGAACTATTTTTTACCTCTGTGCGCATTTGCAAACATTTGCCTTCCATTTAGCAAAATATCCTCCCTTCCATCTAAAGGGTAATAGATGACAATTTGAAATTATTATGATCATTTCGATGTCTGAAGTAAAAAATGTATCACTCCTCTCTTGGGCATAGTGTACTATTTCAAATAGTTTGTTTACATGTCAAGTGATATTAGCCTTACTATCTACTGAATGCCATATTTCCTTGAAGATAGCAAGAGGCTATAGTTGAAACAGATGTCTCCACCTATAACTATACATTGATTTCAGTATATATTTGCATACAGATATACTGTAAAGACAATCATTTAAGATTCCTTTGACTTAGTCACAAGTGATGGGCGAATCTATCCTGTTTCGCTTCAACAAAAATTTGCTTCGTTTTCAGCTTGCGTCGTCAGCGAATTTTCGCGAATATCGCCGTCGGCAAATCGCAGGAATTTGCTGCGAATTCGCGCCTGGCAAATAAATTCGCCTATCACTATTAGTCACTGTACATAAAGAGCTGCAGGCAACGTTTTTTTTACCATGTTAGCACGTTGAAAAAGTTATAGGGTAGAACCTTTGATATGAAGCATAACAAAAGTGGTGTAAAGGTGATACCTTTATTGGCTAACTTAGATGATAATCACTGCAAGCTTGTAGTTCCTTCTTCAAAACTGATTACAAAGAGGCACAAAAGTACTACCTTATAAAGTGCTGCAATGATTTAGAGACATTTATTAACAAGTGTTCATAAACAAATACTTTAAGTAAAGAAAATGTGGCATATGTAGTGATGGGCGAATTTATTCGCCAGGGGCGGATTCGCGGCGAATTCCCGCGATTCGCCGCTGGCGAATAAATTCGTGAAACGCCAGCGAAATTTCACCTGGCGAAAATTCGTCAAAAAAACGAGTCATGCCACGCAAATTTTTCAGCCAAGCGAAACGGGGGAGATTCGCCCATCACTAGGCATAAGGTTTTCAATAAAAAAGATGAAAAAGGTTCTACAATTACCTTCAAAATATGTATATATATATATATATATATATATATATATATATATATATATATATATATATATATATATATATATATGATGTTTAGCTTTAAGAGATCCAGTTGTTTCCAATACCTAAATTAAGGTCTTAACACTATGGGGCAAATTCACTAAAGTGCGTAAATGCGCTAGCGTTGCCTTCGCCGACGTTCGTCGCACTTGGCCAGGCGAATTTTTGCCAGCGCTACGCAAATTCACTAAGATGTGAATTTGTGCTCACGGTGGCGAACGTTAACAAAGTAGTGCTACCATTATTTTGCCAGGCAAAGCATTTACACTAGTGATGTCTAATTTGCATACGGCCCGAACTTAAGCGTATAATAGAGGTGTATGTTACAACCACTACATTACACTACACAAGCCCAGGAAACCTTTAATAAATAAAATAAAGTGGTCCTATTGCCCTAAACATGTGCCCCCTGTATAGCTGAGTTGCCATATGTTAGGAAATGTAGGGGGATAATGAGGGTAGCCCAAGAAAAATTTTCAGTCTTTTTCAGACTATATCCCAACAAAAGGTAAAAGATGCCAGTGTTTTTTGGGACTTAGAAAAAATTTTAAGTTTTTTTTTAAAACTCCTATCTATTGTATTGAACTTCGCCAGGTCTGACCTGGTGAAGTAACTTCTAGCGTAAGAGGTAACGTTCACAAAAATTTTCATCTTAGTGAATTAGCATAGTTACATCCCTTCGTCAGTGCGCAACTTCACCTGGCATAAGGATGTGAAGTTGCACAAGTCGATCTCCTTCGCTAACAAATTTTTGCCAGGGACACTGTTGGTGCGAATTGATGTCACGCTGGCGAATTAGCACTAGCGTTAGACACTTCAAGCATTAGTGAATTTGCACCTATGTTTTAGATCTTGATATCAAACTACAGCTGCATTTTGATGTTTTGAAATTTTTTGCTCTACTGATTTGGTTGAAGTCAAATTTTCTCCCCTTTGACTGAAAGCATGTCAGATCATGTAACAACATATTTTAATAGAGAGTATAGTAATAGCTAGTTCTAATTTGATCAGCTATTGTTGTGTCTCTCGAATGCAATTAACCTTTCCCCAACTCCTTTTCAGTGCATTCTAGAAGCATTGCTAATACTATTGATTCCACTGGAGACCATACTTATTTAGACAAAACTGGAGAAAATGGCTTGATTTATAATAAAATGCAATGTTCTGTGGTTTTCTAGTGAACATTTGTGATGTCAAAGAATAGAAATCACTTTCCCAAAAATTGTTCAGGTTTTGAACTGATAAATATGGTTGGTTCATGTAACTGGAGCAATGCCATTGATTGAATAACAAAATGAATTTCATGTTCTGTTGTACTGTAGAGCTTCAGTAGAGTTAAAGGGATACTGTCATGGGAAAACATGTTTTTTTCAAAACACATCAGTTAATAGTGCTGCTCCAGCAGACTTCTGCACTGAAATCCATTTCTCAAAAGAGAACACATTTTTTTATATTCCGTTTTGAAATCTGACATGGGGCTAGACATTTTGTAAATTTCCCAGCTGCCCCTGGTCATGTGACTTGTGCCAGCACTTTAGGAGGGAACTGCTTTCTGGCAGGCTGTTGTTTTTCCTTCTCAATGTAACTGAATGGAACGCAGTGGTACCTGTATTTTACTATTGAGTGCTGTTCTTAGATCTACCAGGCAGCTGTTAGGGAGCTGTTATCTGGTTGCCTTCCCATTGTTCTATTGTTAGGCTGCTGGCAGGGAAAAGGGAGGGGTGGTATCATTCCAACTTGCAGTACAGCAGTAAAGAGTGACTAAAGTTTATCAGAGCACCATTCACATGACTTGGGGCAGCTGTGAAATTGACAATATGACTAGCCCCATGTAAGATTTCAAAATGAAATATAAAAAAACTGTTTGCAGTTTTGAGAATGGATTTCAGTGCAGATTTCTGCTGGAGCAGCACTATGAACTGATGCATTTTGAAAAATTTTTTTTTTCCCATGACAGTATCCCTTTAAGCGGGAATGCTATTAAGTTCAGTCAGCTTTATATGAGCATGTCTCATTGGCTGTTCCATATGCTCTGCTAATCTCCTAATATGGTTGCTGGGATTTGTGAAAGTACAATATATACAAAAAGTTACATTTTATAAGCATACAGCATGTTTCAAAACTCACATTTATTTAGGTTTTAGGAATTCTGTGATGAAAAAATCAAAATCATTGACTAGCAGCCACGATAGACATGTGGATGTCTGATAACAGTCAATCAATATTGTACCACTTCCATAGTAGGGTAAAAATAATCTTAAAATGAACTGTATGGAAATCCAGATGCCTTATTACCATTACTTGTACTATTGCATGTATAAAATACTGTAGAACCCATTGTTGTGTATATGGACATTGTGGACATTGTTGTGAGACATACACAATCATTATAATTTACTTTAGTTGTCTCATATCTCATATACCAGGATGACACTGTTGTAACAGAATCTTGCACAGCTTTTTGGTTACACGTCAAGATCATAAATATTTATTATGAAGACAAGTATGACAAAACAAATGAAAATTACACAAAAACCTGGTTTGTGCACGATAGTCTCTTTTATTTCTGGTTAAGCTTAATGGTTGTATACAATGAATAGGATCTTTGTTATATTAAGCAAAAAAGTTATTGCTATAAAGAAGTCAATCTTTATGTATCTATATATATTATCTATCTATCTATCTATCTATCTATCTATCTATCTATCTATCTATCTATCAACTATCTACAAGAATAGCAGAGTTGCAACTCCGAAGTTTGAAATACTTTCCTGTCTGAGCACATTATCAAGAAGTCAGAAAAGAGTTAATAATCTCATCAGATTCCACAGAATAATATTCTGCAAATCTACCACTGATAAGTGTAAAATTGTCTTTACTAAAAAGCCAACCAGTATATTTCGAAATTAAATTACAAGTACAACATAGCAGTTATTTAGTAATATTGCAATACTGTTTAACCAACCAATAGTTGGTATTTTCCATTCTAGTAAGAATAATAAGAGCAAGAACCTGGTTAGTTTGCTGAACCTTTCCATAATGGTATATATCCTCCAAACAATCTGAAAGTAGGAAATAAGCAAAGTGACCTATCCATTCAAAATCCACGAGGTATCTGAGAATAGCGTTTTGAATATCTTTATCTGACAAAAGCAAATTTAAAAAAGCAAGAGGCAGTTTGTGCATATTGGTACATATTTCATCCTGACTAATGTGCCCTTTTGAAAGCTTGCCACTGCCAGTGGTATTCAATGCATTGTTTAGTAGTTTGGAATAAACATTAACTGTGAACCTAGGGAACACTTTTTTTGCTAAATTACAGCTACTTTATTTTCAAAATCCTCATAAAAAATTTAAAGTCAGATAAAGCAGCTTAATGCATCCATGATAAGCATAAAATAAGACAAGTATTGTTGTATGTAAGGGTTTCAAAATAATGCCATTAACATTAATCCCTGATGAGCGCTGTAGCTAAAGGTCATTTAAATGGTGGAGACTCAACACTGACCCAACAATCAAGTATTAATTATACAAATGGGTGATTTTCCTTTGTGTTTCATTCATAATTGTGTTTGAATTGAAATAATTATTATTCAGGCTAAAGCTGGCTTTTTTTAGATGACATTTATTTGTCTGTTTTTAAATTATTTACAATGAAATATATGTGCATTTTGTTAACTAGTAAGGTAAACAAGAAAATTTGTGGGGGCAACACTATGGGGGTTATTTATTAAAGTCTGAATTGTAAAAACTTGAGAAATTTCAGTTTTTTTACTATAAAAGTTTTAGTGGAAAAAAAATAAAAAAATTTTTCTAAATGTATTATACCCTGAGACAGCAAAGAATCCATATGAATTTTTTTAAAGGGTATTTTCGATCTAAAATTTACCTTTTTTTGTTCCAATAGGTCCATTTCAATTGAATAAAAATAGTTTGAATCATTCGAATGTTTTTTCAAAAAGTTTTCAAAAACACTTCTTAAAGGTTCCAGGAGGTCACCCATAGGCTAACAGAGCAATTTAGTAGCCTTAAGGTGGCAAAGTGTCTAATTAAATTTTTTTTAAAGAGACAGTACTTCGAAATTCAAAAATTCTAATTATTTCAATACCCAAAATAGCTAAAACACAGTCCAAAAAAGTGGTGGTTTTTGTGCAACAATCTGAAAAAGTAATGGTTTTGTAATGATAAATAAGGCTAATGCAGGTAAATTGTGGATGTTAAGTATTCTTGCTAACATCAATGTGCCACAACAAAAACAGTTGTACAATCAGGAGAACCTCACAGCTTTGAGTGTTAGCTGATATTCCAAGTAATAGTATGCTAGACTACTTTGTGTCATTGGAAGCAAAATTGATGAATTCTGTGCGCTACACTTCAGATATATCTGATGTATTTTGTTCTGTATCACCTTTGTCATCTGTTAGTGTAGATATCAAGCTTGTATTTTTGTATTATTTGAATGGCCGATAAAAACAACAACATAATTTACACAACACATTCCTGCTTTCCAAAAAAACTGAGTATTTAAAGGGAAATTTAAAGGGATATTAGAATTATGACACAATTGTATACCCTTTTTATAGATGCACACCAGCACAGCAGTGTATTTTGCTTAACGCTTAATGTCACTGATGAGAGTGACATTAACCAGTCTATAGAGTCTTGCTTAGGTAGGCTTGCATAGTCTAATCCATTTACATCAACATTTAAAACACCATCTCAAGGTCACATTATTTGCTACATCTTTGGTTGCTTTGGTAGATGGGGAAAGTATTCACAATTCTTGCTTCTGTGCAATGGAAAAAATTGAGCTGAATATGGGGTTTTTTGAATGTTAAATATAAACATGGGCAGGGTAAGTGCTTGAGGACTTTTATTCTGAGAATCTGCTCACCAGCGATATCATAAGGGGAAGAGGTAGCTGATGTGAGCTGTGCCTCCTCTATCTCAGGAATTTAAATGAATAATTAATTTATTTAGTCTCTCCCCCACTTTCTGCAGCATTTATTCTGTTGCCGTAGACACTCCCTGTTATCTTAGCTTAACTTCTTAATTCTAGAATCCTAACTAAAAAAAGAAGCCTCTGAAACTGTTTGTGGAACATTCTTTAAAAGGCGCTAGAGTTTATGAAAAATGATAAACTGACATTTGCAGACAAACGGATTGCAATGGAGGACTTTAAGAAAATAATAGATATGGACTGAATAATTTATTTCGGAAATACAGATTTGTAATCACAAGAGAAATATCAAGCAATTCTGGAACTGTGAGAAACGGACAGTTTGTAAAATTAAAATAGAAGTGGTTGTCAGATGTTGTTCTTAATTTATTAGGCAGCTAAGGGTAATTAAATGTAATCTTTTTTTCTGAGAGAACTAGTCTATTAGGCCAAACAATAAAATTATATCAAGAAGACTTTTAACATACACATATGGGACATGTTATCCAGAATACTCAGGACCTGGGTTTTTCCTTTTGTAATTTGGATCTCCATACCATAAGTCTACAAAATAATTATTTAAGCATTAATCAAACCCAATAATATTGCTCTGCCTCCAATAATTTTTAACTGAATAACAGTTGGAAGCAAGTACAGGGTACTGTTTTATTATTATTATTTATAATAATACATATTTATTTATTATTTACAGAGAGTAAGGGAATAATTTAAAAAAATGTAATAATTTGATTAAAATGCACTCTATGGGAGATTCCTGTAATTCCGAGCATTCTGGATATCTGGATATTTTGCTTTTAATATAAAATGACTAATAGTACTAATACTTGGCCATTTTATTTGCACATTGCACACTGCCTTCTTCATTTCCATAAACAGCCTTTCCCTTTCAGAGTGCAGAGCTCTGCTACTAGCCCTTGAAAAGTTTGAAATCTGTCTTGTGCATTATTCAGATGCTCAAGTTAAGAAGTATCAGGAGGTTCAGGCACAACTGAGGTTGTCTTTTCCTCCCACCCTATAACAAGTTAAGTTCAATCTGTATTTCTGTAGGAAACTTTGTGTGGGTTAGGTGACTTAAAATAGATAGCGATCAAGCCACCTTAGCCAGTATTAGGGATGCCTGCACTTTTGCTTCATTACAACGCTGAGAATTAAAAATATATTTTTACCATTCTTTATTCCCTGGTAAGGCCTCACCTGGAGTATGCAGTGCAGTTTTGGGTTCAAGTCTTTAAGAGGTATATAAATGGTTCAATTCATGTGTGCTTCTAGTGTAGGCAAATAAGCCTTGTAACACTTGAAGTAAAAATCTATTTTTTCAAAATACCGGAGTCCTGCTGTCTTTTCGATACTGTAAGAAGTATATAAATGAGCTGCATAGAGTGCAGAGACATGCAACTAAACTGGTGGGAGGGATGGAAGACTTAACTTATGAGGGTAGACTGTCAGGATCGCCATACCAGAGGCCATCACTTCTGACTAGAGTTAAAGAACTTTCATTTGAAGCAGGTTAGGTGGTTCTTTACAGTGAGGACAGTGAGGTTGTGGAATGTACTGCCGGGTGATGCTCTGATGTTGGATTCTGTTAATACTTTTAAGATTGGCTTGGACAGACATACAGTAATATCCAAGGCTATTGTGTTACTAAAATCTATAGTTAGTGTAGGAGTACATATATACTGTAAAGTTAATGTGAGTGTATGGAGGGGTCAGTGTGTGTATGTATGGATTCTAGTTTTCATTTGGATGGGTTGAACTTGATGGACTTTTCAACCCAATCTAACTATGTAACTATATAAAGGTTTGATAACCTATACATTAGGAAAAATACATTTATTCTAAAGATTAAGTTCCCAGCGGGATTACAGAAATCAAGGAAGCGGAAAAGACATTTTGTTTACAATTACAGGATTAAAGGCATAGGCTTTAGAGACTAAACTCCCATTGATGGCTATATTTATGTACAATGAGGTATTTTATTCAAGATTCAATAGAAGTCTTCAGATCTATAGCCGTTAAAGATCTTCACTGCTGTGCATTTAAGAATAGGAAATGAGAGCAATGAATACATGTTGTTTGGCTGCTGCTTTAGTCATAACATGAAAGCACATTCTCAAACACACAACTAGTGATGGGCGAATTTATTTGCCAGACGTGAATTCGTGGCAAATAAAAAAAAAAACGAGATGAGCGCTGAAAATGATGCGACGCATGTCAAAAACGAAGCGACACGCTGACAATGACGTGACGCACGCCAAAAGCTTGCACGTCAAAAATGTGACGCAACTCTTTTCACTAATTTTTCGCACATTTTCGCCTATCATTACACACAACCCTGTTGCTTGCATCAGCTGTGTAACATAGGAATGAGTTTAGGACTAAGTAAAGTGATTAAATCAGCAGATTGATTTAGGTGATTTAGCCATTGTGATAAGTAGAATGACAGCATTTGACGACAATTGTGTCTAATGAGGTATACTGTATATGCTCTTTGGTCTTTACACTAAATTCAATCAATTTTCCAGCCAAAATAAATCAATATTGTTTGTTCTTTTTATAACTAAACTGAACACACCAAAATCCCTCTACACAATCAAGCTGTAATGATTATTTTTCACCAACATATAAAGCACTACATACTATATAGACAATAAAGGTACAATTTCATATGCCTTAACATATGTTACAGAGCTGTACGAATTGTCATTTTAAGATTTATATTTTGTTTTACCTGAATCCTTTCTATCACATGCAATTTGTACAAGCATATGGATTCAAATAGAATTCAACACTGATCAGCAGCACTGCCACCATGTTTTATGGAATTATTGACTCATTACGGTTGCAACTACTGAAAATAAAGGTCAATGGTGTAATAACCCATACACTTTTCTCCCATGCACTTGTCCTATTTTCTGAATAAACTGCTCAGCAAACAAGGTGGACTTGTAGTTTAACAGCATATGTAGTTACATAGTTAAATTGGGTTGAAAAAAGACAAATTCCATCAAGTTCAAGTCCTCCATATTAAAACCTAGCATACATCTCCATTCTTTCCCACAAACCGTATTTTCCCATAGCTATACTAACTGTAGAGTTTAGTATCAAAATAGCCTTTGATATTATGTCTGTCCAAAAATCATCCAAGCCCCTTGATTTCCATGCAACCAGTACCGTTTTACTTCTGTAAAAATGTGATAGACTGGAGGAAAGTGATCTGTTCAATGGATAAATTTTCTTTATAATTTCTACTACATATTATCAGCCACATGTGCATTTTTTAAACTGAAATATGTGTAAATGTAATGCTTTCAAAAGACGTTTTATATACCCATAGTTATTCCTGCTCTATTTTATTTTATCTCATTATCATCTTATACATTTTTAGTAATACAAAAAGCCATATGCTACTTTTAATGGAAAAAAGTTAAATGCGTTCCACCATAAAGTAATTTTACATTTTAACAGTATTTTAATATGGGTGGGATTTAAAAGTAATTTTCTGCTGTGATAGTTATATAGATAGATATAGCTGGATAGAGGATAGATAGATTGATGAATAGATTATACATAAATAGATAGATAGATAGATAGATAGATAGATAGATAGATAGATAGATAGATAGATGATAAGTCTGGATGGAGAAATAGATAAATAGATAGAGATGGATAAAAGATAGATAGATAGATAGATAGATAAAATATAGATAGATCTGGATAGAGGATAGATGACAAATAGATAGATAGAGGATAGCTGACAGATAAATAGATGATAGGATGAAGAAAAGTCTTACTTTCTGAAAAAAGTTGCCCACATTTTAGTTGTCTCACAAGATGCAATAAATGAATATCCTAGCAGGTTATCTTACAAGTATATACAGTATATAAATATATACCACACCTTGCATCATAGATTATCTGTATTACCTCAATGCTGTGTGTTTCAGTTTTTTTTTTTGTGCAGATCTATCTTTTTGATCCAGTAATTACAGTAGATTATGGCCCAGCCATTTAACTCATATCAAGGTTTCAGACATAATTTAAAACATCTTTTCCACTATCCAGTAGGATATAAAACTTCATTTTAGGAAGTTTGAGAGCACCATACCTTATGTTCTTTTAACATTCATTGCTAACACCAAAATATTTTTCTGTTGAACAAAGGGGCTACTTTAAAAAAGTGTTAAATATGGTAAATAAATACAACGTATACTGTATGTTACATTATGCCACATTATATCATGAAAAATAAATCATGTGTTGCTAGTGTGTAGCCAAATACAATAACATTTTGTTATTGTCATACTGGTGTAAAATGCCCACAGTGTTGCAAAACAGAGACTTTTATATCAAAAAAAGGTGTTCTTTTTAAAGTGATGTTTTGCCAATGTTAATTCTTAATCTCCATTTAAAGTCAAAGCCTATCCCATACATTTATTATACACTGTACATATATTCTGTGTACTTTAGATCTTTTTTCACTTACACAGCGCCTCCACGTAAGAGACACTAATAGTGATGGGCAAATTTATTCACCAGGCATGGTTTTGCGGCTAATTTCCGCATTTCGCTGCCCACAAATGTTTTCTCAAAACTGTGGCGAAAATTCACTGCGTGTCAAAATTCGCTGCACGTCAAAATTATCCAGACGCCCATTGACTTCAATGAACTTGGACAAGAGAGTTTAAAAGTTTTAAAATTGCGAGTTTAAAAATTGTCGCTTGTGTCAAAATTATCACATGTCGAAATTATTTTGACGTCCATTGACTTTGCGTTTCGCAAACTTAGCACCATTTTGCAAATTGTTTCACTGTTTTGTAAATGGGCGGATTCACCCATCACTATATCCTGCCATTATTAATATGATTGAAATGAGATATATGAGGTTTCAACCCAGCAGAAGCATGTCATTGTTATGGATCATAGTTTGCTGAAATGTTTGATAACAGGAACATGTTCCTGAAGAAGGCCAGTAAGTAGGGTCCAAAACTTTTTCACTTTTTCACTATGAGTAAGTCCTGTGAGTGTGGTTATTTGCCCTATATATATAGATAGATAGATAGATATATAGATAGATATACACTTTTTCTGTCTTAATTATACTGATCTGCAAAAATGCAGATTGTAATAGCCAACAAAGACTTTATGCATCTGTATACATTACATTTTTAAAATGAACTCCCCAAACACAGGTGTGGAAGGGAAATATCAATTCTGTATGCAGAAAGTATGTTTAATCATCAGCACCAGAGTCCCTCAACATTATTATAGATTACCCGTGGTTGTATATGGAAATGTGAGATTATTTGGATACAGCATAATCATGCAACATTCCTTTAAATATCCATAGAGAGGTGTTCAGATTTCAGCCTCTCAGTCTGAGTACTCATGTTGTACATTCACATTGTACATAAAAAATAAGATGCCTGATATGTAGTAAAATCAAATGCTTGGAATGTCTGGTACCGTGCAAGTTTTAATTTTGCTTTTATTTGAAGGGATGGAAAAGAATAGCACCAAAAGTACTAAAGTAGAAAGGATTCTCATTCATCACATTGAAAAGTTCCCACATCTTGCTTTTATATTTGCTGGAGAGTGACATAGTGTCATTTTTTAAGTCCTGGTGAAGGAACAATAAGAAATATGCTTCATTAAATATTATCAGGAGTAAAGAAAAATTTTATGTATTGATGATTGTTTGCTACTGGAAATAATTTTTGTTGGAAGAAATGGGTTAATTGAAGAAACTGTGTTATCTAAAGTTATCTTAACTCATTTAATGCATTTAACCTTTTCATTAGCATATCAATGCACCATTGTTTTCAATGCTGAACTCTTTAATTGGATGGGATGCTGTGACACAATATTCTGTGCTAAGTGGGATAAATGGGATAGATGAGTTAAGTTTTTCTCTGTCAAATGCACAATCCAAAGTGGCTTCATCTGTATGCATTAGGATATAATTTTGTTCACTATATTATCTTTATGGACAGGAAGCAAGTGTTAAATCTGGGTGTAGGGCTTGAAACATTTTTGTTGAAATCTACTATTGGTTCTTTCCAAAGACCTGAAGATGATCAGTTATTATGCTATATATTTACCAGTAATCACCAACCAGTAGCTGATGAGCAACATGTTGCTCTCCAAACCCATGTATGTTGCTTCCAGTTGTCTCAAAGGTGTTTATTTTTTAATTCTAGGCTTGAAGGCAAATTTTGGTTGTACAAAAACCAGGGGCATTGCCAAACAGAACCTCAGTGTAGGCTGACAATCCATATAGGGACTACCAAATGGCCAATGACAGCACTTATTTGGCACCCCAAGAATATTTTTCATGCTTGTGTTGCTCCCCAACTCCTTTTACTTTTGACGCCAAAGAAACCTCAGCAAGCTTTATCATTTTACCAAAATGTGTTTTTGAAATAAAATAACATTTTGGCAGCTTTTAAGTGCCAACGGGTTTTCTTCCTTTCAAAAGGTCCTTAATGTATAAACTTCGTTTCACATTGGCCTCTTAATATATTAACTTGTGATATGACTGGTACTCAACAGATAGTAGAATAATCTGTTATATGGGTAGGCTATATGGAATATAGGTGGCTCTCAAGACACCTACAATACATCCCATGAAAGCCCATACCTAGGTATCTAGAGACACCTATAGCCCACATAACCTATTTGTTGCATAATATCAATAAAGTCACATGACTCAGTTCTGTAGACAAGCACAAAACACAAGATGGATCATTAATGATGTGCAAGGCAGGGGGCTAAGTGCAAAAAATGGGTGCCATATGCCATGTTTTTGCACTTTTTATCCTCCCCGTACAATAAATAAAAAGGCTGCAGGCTCTGTACTGTTTTGTGAGTGAAAACAGGCCACAATGCGACCCTGTACTTACTGTTTGTCATGTGGTAGGCAGTAAAGACAAGGCTGGCATTAGGGATGGTGCGAACTGTTCGCGCACGAACTTGTTCGCGCGAACATCCGCTGTTCGCGCTCGCAGAATATTCGCGAACGTCGCGCGACGTTCGCCATTTTGGGTTCGCGCATAGTCGCCGCTTTTTTTTGCCCTCTCACTCCAGACCAGCAGATACATGGCAGCCAATCAGGAAGCTCTCCCTCCTGGACCACCCCCACACCCCCTGGACCACTCCCCTTCCATATATAAACTGAAGCCCTGCAGCATTTTTTCATTCTGTCTGTGTGTGCTGCTTGGAAGAGTTAGTGTAGGGAGAGAGCTGTTAGTGATTTCAGGGACAGTTGAAAGTTTGCTGGCTAGTAATCTGCTTGATACTGCTCTGTATTGGAGGGACAGAAGTCTGCAGGGATTTGAGGGACATTTTAGGTTAGGTAGCTTTGCTGGCTAGTAATCTACTGTTCTTCAAACAACTGCCATACATTGACCTGTATTTTTTCTGTGCTTCAGTGGCTGCGACTATTTTCAGCATTTATATGGCATATTTTTTCTGTTCTTCAGTGGCTCTGACTATTTTCAGCATTTATATGGCATATTTTTTCTGTGTTTCAGTGGCTGCGACTATTTTCAGCATTTATATGGCATATTTTTTCTGTGCTTCAGTGGCTGCAACTATTTTCAGCATTTATATGGCATATTTTTTCTGTTCTTCAGGGGCTGCGAGTATTTTCAGCATTTATATGGCATATTTTTTCTGTGCTTCAGTGGCTGCGACTATTGGATTTTTCAGATACATTTTTGCCCCCTCTGGCATGCCACTGTCCAGGTCGTTGCACCCTTTAAACAACTTTAAAATAATTTTTCTGGCCAGAAATGTCTTTTTTAGCTTTTAAAGTTCGCCTTCCCATTGAAGTCTATGGGGTTCGCAACGTTCGCGCGTTTTGTCGCAAGTTCGCGAATATGTTTGCGAACATTTTTTCCGCGGTTCGCGCCATCCCTAGCTGGCATGAAACTCTCATTACTGGGCTCTGGACTTTGTGACAGATGTTCTATCCAGCGTGAAGTGCATAGTGCAGGCAGTCACTATGCTTTTTGCACTTTTTCCCTCTGAGTTTAGAACCCACCAAGGATACAGTACATATACAGTACATGTTTATTTTGTGTGAGAATTAATGTTTTTAAGACATTTGGGTGCAATGAAAATAACTGTATTTATTCTGTCTAATTAGGCAATCAGTAAAGTTTATTTTCAATAAGAAAAGTATGTTTTCTCACCCTTGCAAATCCAAGACTGCAAAGTAGACAACTATACTCATATATTTTAAAAATAGTGTACTTCTTTTGCAAGGTACATTATTTATCTAAAATATTGTGCTCTGCCACATGATCAATATAATATGTTACATTATATACAAAAGCTGCTTTTCTTTTCACTCTGTGCATGATATTTGTAAACAACAAAAAAAAATGCACTATGAAGAAGGACTTCAGTAACTAAGGGGCCCACAGGAAGGTAAATCAGTTGGCTAAGAGGTGGGTTTCAGGTAGCATGGCAGCTGGCAGTGCTAGTTGCATTGTGCAGTTACAGGGTTGTTACAATACATAGCTATTCAAGGAGTTCATTGTTTGTTATACAAACACTCATGTTGTGCTGTACTATGTTAATGTTATGATGTTGGTGTTTACGGTATGTTTTTATAGTAAAATTTGTTATAATAAAAAGTTCTGCTGCCTTTTCATCCCAAAAGGAAACATGTTTCTGGTGCTTATTGGGGCAGAGGGGAAGGGTCAGTGGGGGGGGGGGGGGGGGGGGGGGGGGAGTGACTGGTAGGGGCTGGGTGAGTCCTAACAATGTATCTGTCATGGCACACACAGAGATGTCCAGTGGCATGGTTTAGTGTTGTAAAGCAACTATGGCCTAAGAAAGCTAATGTTCATGTTCCAAATAATATTTATTTAATACCACAATGGAGTGCCAAAGCACAGTGTGATTCTTGTTCCTTACTATTAGTATTAATCTGTGTATAGATCTGAGTATAGATTAATAATAACTTTTCATTCATAATTAAGTGTGTAAACTCATAGCAGTTTAGCTATAGGGGAATGTTATATAACAAACAGTCAGCTGCTCCTTGGTTTAGAGCAGCAATCCTGCTGTACCACCGAGTGGAAAGAGTTAATTCATAAAGCTTGTTTAAAGTTTGATGGGCTCAGTAAGACACAGATACATTTAATTTAATACAATCCCTCTGGAGCAGTGATGGTGGAGACTCGAGAGGACTCATATATTATTACTTGGAGCTTAAGTATTTACATGACAGTAGGAAAAAACTACTGACTTGTAGTTTAATCTCTGTTGCTATAACTTACATTCTATTTAATGACTGATGTGATAGATATGCATTTATTATTAACATATAAAAAACTGCAAGTGGATTGATTATTTAGAATCTGCTTTATTAAATTGTCTGCTTGTCTTGTAAAATACAGTACTTGTGTTCATTAAACATTCTTAATGATTTATGTTTTTGTGGCACTGCTAGTGAAATCCGAGTGGTTTAGGGTTTTTGATGAGAACATTGATTATTATTGAATCTGAAATTATTCCCAGGAGATAAGTAGGGAGGAATAGATCAATATTTAGAATCTTTGTTGGGAACTTGCATGAACAAGGCTATTTGTGCAATGAAAAGTCCATAGCCCCAAAGGGCACTATTTGTGAAGAATTTCATGAAGCAGTGTTAGTGTTTATTGCAGAACCTAATTGTGAATCACATAAGAAAAAAGTTTATGTATTTATAATGCAATTTGCTCAAATCTCAGACACTTGGCTTCTAACTGGAAAACAACACTTTCAGAGTAAATTGAAACTGAAGGACCAAAAGTGAATGAAAAGCCAATTCATTATTCTGTTCTCATAAACTATTTTATACTATGATTGTTCTGTCTTTACACTGATTCCCTCTGTTTCTAGCTATAACATGTTATATCTTCACAATGAATGGCAAATGATCACTGGGAATCAAGGGTTTCTCAAGAACTCCATTGCTTTCAATTTTTTGCTTAAGATGCCTGTTGAGCATGGGGGAATCAGAAGAACAGGAATGAGGGCAAGAGCCAGAATAATAAGTGAGAGGTTGTACAGAGAAGCGGACTCTGTAAAGTAAGTAAATAAATATGAATAGGGCATTATAAAAATATATGATTGACATCTTTCTACTACTTGCAGGGCGTTGTCATAGATGCATCTAAAATATATCAGGCAGAAATATACAGTAAGAAACACACATAAATACCTTGTATACAAGAGTTCGCTGCTCCTGTCATATCCAAGAGATCTTTTCCCTGTGCACAGTAATAAAGTGCTGGTAATTTCACTTGGAATACAACTTAGCTATCTCCCCCACAAGGGAGCTTCATTTTATGGATGATAACTTGTAGCCTATAAAATTCCATTTCTAGGAGGCCTCCAGATGGAATCTCTTTGAGAATGTTTGCAGCCTTAGAGGGGGGGAAAGACTAAAATTCATTCCACAAGAAATAAAGAATCTGTTTCCTCTGCTTTCTTTTGTAAATGTTGCTCCCATTGACATATTGTGAATGGACTGAATCATAACAAATAGAAATTAAAAAAAACCTCCGGGGGAGAATGAACAATTGTTACACACATTTGAACTAATATAACACAACCCAATGCTTTTTTAAACTCAATTAATGCGCAGATTTGGTAGGACACAAACCAGAATGCATAACATTTAGAATTTTTTCAACGAATAAAGGAAAGAAGATGATATGTGCTTTGCAGGGATGTGCTGCTATGACTCCTGTTTTGTGTAGTTTATAAAATGATAGTTCAATAGTTTTAGCGAGAAATAACAACACAGTCAAAGATTGGAAAGATTACAGGAGTCAAACTATCAGTTGTAGCATAATGCTCTTCATGAATATTATAAGAAGGGACTTGCACCAAAACATTTGTTGAGATCTCAGTAAACCTCAAAAAGATTGTGAGTGCCATTGGGGTATATTTGTTCATACAGGGGCGTAACTACAGAGGAAGCAAACCCTGCGGTTGCAGGGGGGCCCAAGAGGTATAGGGGGCCCCATGATGCCCTAATAATGAACAATTTCAACATATACTAGTAAAATGGACAACCTCTGGATATGTTGGGGGCCCTAAAATTAATTTGCTGTGGGGCCCAGTAACATCTAGTTACGCCACTGTGTTCATACCTATTTACATTTAATCATATTTTTCAGACACCCTTGTAGAACTGTCATTGAATGAACATAATATAACCAATACCTAGTTGATGTACTTTGAATATTTCAGCTTCAGTTCACCATAGACAAAGAGAAAAAAGTTAAATATATGGTCTAGTTTTCTTAGGCTATTATTGGTTTACTTCATTTTACCAACATACTTACACATGTTTGTACAGAAAAGGCGTAGTCCAGGGTAATAGATAAACTGTCAGGTATTTCTTTATTTAGGATTTAATAAAACCTGGAGAGTTGTTCCTGTTATCTAGAGGGTCAAACCCCAAAATGAAATCATGGCGCATACCCAAAACTTACAAAGAATTAACAGTTTGCAATAGGTGTATCAGAAGCAGATTATGCTATAATGATCTACGTCCTAAGGCTGGCAAAGGAGTGCAGCAATATAAAAATAAAACAAAGGGAAATTATGTATAGTGTATTATTTATGTTTAAACTCAAACAACGCTTGTGCCACTTAGAAGTGAAGTTTGTCACCAGACATTTGGGTTTAATTGTCCTAAACACAAAGACCATGAACATTGGTGTATAAAGATTAGTTACAAATTTGTCTCCACAAAGAGCTTTTTCATTTGTACGGGAGTGCCTATCCACAGACTCAAACTTTCTTCCAGTGCCTTTCAAAGATTAATCTTGCTTGCTGTAAAATGCCGCTCATGACAATCTAATTTCAAAATTAAGAGGAGAGAGGCACATCACCCATAGTGTAAAACGTTATATTTGTTAAAAAGTATAAAAGTAAGGCACTTATAACTGTGCTAAAACTGATTGCTTCAATGATACAGATACAGTCACTTGGATTTGTAAGTTAAATGCGTCGTGACTCAGGGCTAATTGAAGAAACTGTGTTATCTAAAGTTATCTTAACTCATTTAATGCATTTAACCTTTTCATTAGCATACCAAAGCACCATTGTTTTCAATGGTGAACTCTTTAATTGAATGGGATGCTGTGACACAATATTCTGTGCTAAGTGGGATAAATGGGATAGATGAGTTAAGTCACGACACATTTAACACACAATCCAAAGTGACTGCATCTGTAGATGCTGGTCAGTGAGATGTCCTGCTTGTGATGATTGGGTAGCCAGCAATCCCTTCACTTGCGTTGCTACTCCAGCTGCTGTAGTGAAGTCCTTGCCTGATGAGTTTCACTGTAAATCAGCTTCCTCATTCCACACCCTGCATCTAACTGTGAGAAATCAGTTATTAGCAGAATTGTAAGTGCATTACTTTTATACTTTTTAACAAATAGAAGGTCTTACACTATGGGCCAATGTGCCTCTCTCCTAAAGAGGTACATCTAATTTAGTATAGGCATGGGCACTTTTTTGCTACTTGAGATGGCAGAGCCATACAAACCAAAAATGACTGCAGGTAACTTTGTGCCAACACGAGTATCATGTGGTCCCCACCTTGCCTTATGGCAAAAACACAGAGTACAGTGCATAAGTTACATTTATGCCAGTTCTGTATGTTCTGTATATAGAAAGTTAAACCAAATTGCCCAGAAGACTCGCTATAAAATTATTTAAAAAAGAGAGAATTATGCATAACCATTTTGGCACACTGCTTCAGCAGTATTATAAATGCAAACTTTTCATTATGGATATTATCATGCCAAATCTCTAAATGTTATCTTTTTTTTTCATGCATATTAATAAAACAAAAGAAGTTATTATACCCAATTATTTTTTTATAGTAAAATGTATTAAAAAATGCAAAAATGAATAATAGATCTTATAAATTCTGTGGTATCAAGTAATTGGCTTAAATTATACAACTCATCTTTGTTTATAAAGATTTAGCTAGTTTCTTAGCTGAAAGTCACTGGACTTCAGAAACCTTCATGGTTGTTTTTAAATACATCTATCTATCTGTCTGTCTAAAGCTTTCATGTTTCTGACAATGGCCAAATCTAATCACTAAATTCATAATGAACAATTGAAAAATGCACAAAACATGTAAGGCTTTTTGTGGGAATGTTATTTAAATAAAATGTTACTTCTGTAAATAACTATGGTTTTGCCCACCTTTGCTTAACTAAGGGCTAATCCAAGGGATGGGCTTGTTTTAGAGTTGGCAACTGTTCCCTGACAGTTTCCATAAGTGGCTAGGGGTGTTAGGTGTCCCCAATCTTTAAAAAAAAGGGTGCCATTGAGTGTTCTGTATCTTTGGACCCCCACTTGGTCCAGGGGTGGCTGGTGCTGGAGAGCCTAATGTGGAGATAGTCCTCATTAAAATTAGGCTGCCATTGGGAAAGATTCTGTAAAAACTCACTCTAGAAGAGCGAATTAGGCTTGAGGCAGTTTGTAGAGGTGCCAATGAGGAGAAAGTTCAGTTTTCCATGGTGTCACCTGCCAGCATATGGACTCAAGTGGCCAGGATCAGGGGTAGAGAGATTCCTGCAGTACGCCCCACTGAGTATCATTCTAGTGCTGATTACAAGTTCACATATAAGTTACTACTACCTCTGGCTGTAACTAATACCAAATAAAATCCAGAGAAGTAACTATATGAAGTATCTGTGAAGTGATGTATTGCAACTTGCCAAGTCTGTGTTAGATAAAGTCAGGTCTGAGGTACCAAGGAGCAGTCCATTTTCACATAGCTGATACATAGACACACAAGTCTATATTTATTTATAATAGAATGTATTATGCTTTCTGTATCTGTACTACATTTCTATAATTTAGCCGATGGGCAGATTTTACAACGTCTTCACCACGTCTGTAAGCATGTATTTCTCATAGCAATGTAATTATATTATATAGATGTAATTATAATACACAGTTTAAACAATGTAATACAATGCAGAATGTAAAATCAGTTTATTTGTCAGGCTCAAACTAAATATATAATATATAATATATATTTTAAAAAAATTATATTAAGGACACCATTCTGACTATTTGCTGTGGAATTTACTATTTCATATACAAAAGATGATTGAAAAACCAAAGCTTATATTGGATTTTAGAAACTCAAATGATGGCATCAGGGACAGGCTAATGGATTTCATAGGGATTGAAGATAAAACCTTGGTTATCAACTAGCAACTACAGTCTGTGGAAATGTATACTAGCCAGAGGTCTCAAAATGCAATTCTTCCAGCTGTAATGGAAACTACAAGTCCCATCATCCTCTGATGGCAAAGAGCAATTTGAAGGTGATTTTGCTTTTAGGCATATGTTTTCTACAGCTTTAGTCAAGGCTCCCCATATTTGTAATGCTGTACTATACATGATTATATGATTTAGTAATAATGCTGAAATTATGTGATTGAATGAAAAAAAGGAATGGTCTGAGATAGATGAATGACATTTTTATGCAATCCGTTTAAATAATAAAGGGAGTGAAAATGAAATATGAAATCAATGCAATGCAATCAGAATACTTCAGGTAAAGTAACCAATGAATTCAAATTAGGAGTGTCATTTTGCATACCCAGTGCAAAGATGACATGCAGATTTGCATTATGGAATGAAATGTGGTTTTCACTGTGTATTGACATCTGAGGGTTCAGGACATTTAAGACTGCATTCTTCTGAGAGGCTACATCTAGTAATGCATTATACTATACAGCGTTCATGTAATATTACATACAGAATTTTGTAGTTTATAGAAGTCAGTGCTTTATTTATCAAAATCCAAATTTATCTGAAAAGTCTGACCAAACTATAACTTCGAAATACTTTTTTTTCATACAATTTTTGGTATTTTTCCCTAAAAGCATGAATTTTTGGGATTTTCGAGGTAAATGCCATTGCAGACCACAGGAACTTCGAAATAGTATAGGGGCTGCTCCCTTTAAATTATATAAAACCTCGGCGGGTCTGAGTGCTGTGTTTTCAGATTCACAGTTTTTCCATGCTTAGTTTATAATAAATCTTGAAAAATAATTTTTTTTGGCATTTGGACTAACCCTGTACATGTCCATGTCTGTAGGTGATAGAACATCACAATTGGTGAACCAGAATCTGAAAAAGACCAAAAATATCTAAATTCACCAACGTGCATCTGGAGACCACACGATGGCAGCAAATGTATACTCGTACCTGTGAAAAGTTCATGGCAATAAAGCGCATATGAATTACTTGCGTACTTGGGAAATGCCAGTGTTAGGGTTCTTGTGTTTCCCATCACTCATGCATGCTAAACATAGTTTGTACTTTGCAATGTTAGTGGGAAATATTATGCTTAAGCTGTTCTTTACCTGGGTTATTTGAAGGCAAAAAAATATTCACCAGCAGAATCAGCAATGTCATATATTTATTGAGCTAATTGGATTCTACTCCTCTGGGAAATGATGAGCACTTGGCAGGGCTGCTGAAATGGCAAAGGACCTAAATTCAATGAGGCTTTTCATTTGTGTCAATTTCAAAATGGCACCAACTGCATGTATCACTGTTTAGCATTAGAGCAATTCTACCTCTTGGAATGTATCAGTTATCCTATTAAATTACACTCTAGGGACTTACACCCAAAGGCACTGTTTTTTTGTGCAGCTGATTTGTGCATGAGCTGGCCCTTGAAAGCTCTTAAGTGCATCATGTTATCGGAATAGTACCCATCAGCACTCATAGTTTCATTAAGCCACAGAACAAATAAGTGTATTTTTTTTCAAAGCACATATCTTCTACTAGGTTAGCACATTTTATGCTTACCATATGTTTTGCATGTTTATATTCATGTTTAACACTACTACTTAAATTATATAAAACATTCCGATTAAGCAATGAAAGAAAGCATTTCCTAAACATAAACACATTCTGACTCTTTGAACTGTAAATTAGGTAAATGCGTTTTTCATTTGGCACGCATCAAGAGTTTTAGTAGCACTAGATACAGTACATAGACCATTAATTCTATGTTTAGGTTATTGCAAACCACCAGTCCTGTATATATTTCTTAATTGCACTGTTGATCAGTGACACAGCATAATAGAAGGCTTATTAGCAATGGATTCCATGCAATTGTGTGCCCCTTAGAACTCATAAATTAAGGGCTTATTCAACTTATTCACTTGCCCCAGGTGAATTGAATCCATTTATTTAAATGAAAACTACAGTATACCCCAAAAATGACCAAAATGAATACTTAAGCAATAAAGTACATGATATGAAGTGACATATAGTAAAAAAATCTTACCAAACTGGAATATATATTTAAGTAAATATTGCCCTTTTCCCTTAAATGGGAATTCAACCCTTCCCGCGCTAACTGTATGATCCCAGGAGGCAGCCCTTATTTCTTAACATGACAATTTTCTACTTATGGTTACCCAATGGCACATACTACTAAAAAGTATACAGTATTATTATGAAATTGGTTAATTTACACAAAGCAGGTTTCTAAATATTGCTGTTTTATGCAATATATTTTTGGACAGTCTGACATTGTTTGGGGGTATATTATTCCTTTAATGACTGCGCTAAGCAGGCATAAAGTACAGGGCTTCAGAGCCCATTTTGACTCCTTCCAGTCCTACTTGCACTACCTAGGTGAAGCACACATATATACGTACTTGGAGATGTCCAGACCCCTCCTTGTATGCAGCACTGTATATGTCTTTGTGTTCCCTGTGAGCATGCAAGATGCACTAAGGGCCAGCAACACAGCTGTTTGGACCACCTATTTGAATTTTAGAAGTTTCCAAAATACTTTCTTTGACTTTGGCAATAGCAGGAGAACACAACACCACAAGAACACCACTTAGAGGCAAATTCACTAAAAGGCGAATTGGCTAAGGCTACTAACTTTTTGGCAGTGTTGCCACCAGCAGGGACATCACAAATTCACTAAGAGACACAGGCACCAATTGGTTCATTCGCACTCTATCACCAGACAACGTTTCCCTCTGGCGAACGATCATTACTCATTGCAACAGCCTGTCCTTCCTAGTTGCTTATATATTAACTGTATAACAATTCAATATTTACATTACTAGGTTGTGCTGGTGAGTTATTATTTTTAATTAAGTTTTAATGTAAAGTATTAAAATTAAAGTAAGCTTCTGGATTGCCTTAAATTGGTATAGACTTCTCTAAGACTTCTTCATTCATTGCTTCTTCACCGTCTTCATTGTTTTGTAAAGGGTTGTAGAATAAATGTGTATTTATCTTAGTTTAAATCATTATTTATAGTGAATAACCTGATTAGAACCATATTTGGGGTCATTTACAAACACACTGCATGGGCATCTAAAATGGATGTGATGTAGAACACATATGGCTGTAGTCCATCAAGGTATATAATGTTGCATTTCCATATGGTCTCCAATGTGTCCATTCTGCATCACAGAATCTAACTGGGCCTATTGGTGCTGGTGAACCCTGGAGCTACTGCCACCTGGACCTCAAGGTATTTCCAGGATTTGCCACATCAGGAGCAATTATGGTGGAAGAAGCTCACAGCACAGTGGTAATTACACTGGGATTATGGAAATGTGATATTACAGGATCTTTCAACACTGTGCTTGACTCCTATAAGAGTTAAATGTTAGTAAACATTCATTAGTTATAGGCTCTGCTAGTTCCCAGTATTGACTTTACCCTCTTACTCATTTTATAAAGTGGTTGATAACATGTATTTTGTACCTGTTGGCTTAGTATACTTCCTAATGATTTCTGATATCAGCACATTGTATTGTGCAATGCTGACAAATTTCTTATTGTGTTCTCAGATAAAAAATAGCAGTTTCCTGTTTGCAAGCTACATGGGTCTTGTTAAAAACCTTATGCATGCTGAAACTGCAATAACAATTATTATAGTCAATAATTTTTCATGCATTCATTCCAGAAATAAATAATAGCTTATCTGAGAGAGCTGGTTTGCATAAGGGACAGATGTAGATGCCAAATATATTATAAATTCGTAATATGCTGCATGTGCTAAATAAAGTACTCAAGAAATGGAAAGAAAAGAAATCCCTACAGTGTTAAATCTTTTCTGCTTGCAAATACATTATTTAGAAAAAAACATTAAAATACTATGAAGTTATATGTAGCATAAATCTGCAAGAACAATTTCTGTAGAATTTGGCAGCTGCAACTTTTCTTTGGAAAAGCCATGGCTGAAACTGCCAGGGGTGCTTCCTATTGGCCCCAATATAGTAATGTAGGAATGGGAAGTTACAATATTGAGCAAAGATATTTGATTCTGTCTTCTCCATTTAGATTGAAAAACAAACATTTAGGGGGTTATTTATCAAGGTCCGTATTTATGGATTAATGTGCATTATGGATTTATGTATTAAGTGGAGACTAGTGATGGGCGAATTTATTAGCCAGGGGCGAATTCGCAGTGAATTCCCACGATTCGCCGCGGGGCAAATAAATTCGTGAAGCGCCAGCGAAAATTCGCCTGGCGTTCACAGCCCAGGGCAAGAGCAATGATCCTGAGACAGGAAACAAGATGGAAGTGTTCACAGAATACTACCCAGGGCTGGAGTCCTAGCCTATGGGTTGACTTACAAATTGGCACCCACCAGTAATGAAACCTTTCTTTGTCCATTAAGACAAAAATAGATTGTCAGTGTTCCCTGATATTTTATGTTGCAAAACAATTGCCAATATTCTTGTGTACACCACTATCATGGGTGTATATGTAGCCAGGACAATATTTTATACAGGGATTAACTGCTCTAAAAAAATTGTGTTTCAAGTTTCAAATTCCAAACAGCACAAAGTCCATTTATCAAGTCCCAATTCATGAGCATGACCTTAAAGTGCACCTGTTGGGCAAAAATATTATCCACAACCAAAGGTGCGGGCAAATAGAGCTCGCATTATGAGCGGCCATGTTGTGGCACACGCATGTGCATAAAGAGCAAGTAAGACGACTTACTGTTTATGCGCATGCGCTTGACTCCAGAGGTGCATTTGCTCATGCGCTCTGACCGACATAGGGGGCTCCCTCTGCACCTTTGGTTGAGGATAATACTTTTGCCCAACAGGTGCCCAATAGTGAAAGCGATAACACTATATTTATTCTGCAGAATGCTTTACCATACCTGAGTAAACAGCTCTAGAAGC
>CM044444.1:80285579-80327261 GCA_024363595.1 Xenopus borealis
TTTTTCATTTTGAATGTAAAAGCATTTTCACTGTAAATTATATTAAGACAGTCTCGATGGACTAATGACATTAGTGTCAAGATGGATTGAAAATGTTTGAGTAATTGATATCTCGGCTTCATGGCAGAACTTATAACAATAACTCACAGTGTGACTTTTTTTTTCTATGTTTCCGTCAAAAAAGATCTCTTGACTGTAATCAATACGATTTAGAAAAACGGGAAAGGGTTATCACTGTGGGCATGCAAAATAAAAGAACATTTAAGGTTTTTCTTTTCATTTAGGCATTTTGATTTCCCCTATGAGATGTTATAGCAGAAAAGCTGTATTTGTGACTAATAAAAAAAATTCTGCAGGGGGAAAATTGATTGCGTCCCCTAGATAGTTTCACCTAATCTAGATTTGTAATTTGTTACTTGGGCCAAAACCCACAACATTTATGCATGGATAACTGTTCATTTGGGTCAAGGGATTTATTTAACAAATGTAAATAGCGATTTTCTTGTTGGTATTTTTCGTGAAACTATAATTAAAAATATTTTCAAGAAAACAGGAGTTCATTGGCTTCATATTTATATAACAATGAATTCAATCAATATTTGATCACATAGTTTTCAGAATGGGCAGCCCATTTCTTAATGCACATTTAGAAAAATATTCTTCATAGAAAGTTAAAGTCTTAATACCCTGGTTTATCCCTTGGCCAATCACGTGCCAAGGTTTTTACAGGTGATTGAGGTTGTACAATCTTGAAAAAATATATACCTTTATGATCATATATAATTAGAAGTTATCTGGTATAAAGAGATGTATCGTTAGCCTCATTGTTGCCACAACAAAATTTCATCCTTGAGTGGGTATTTTCCTATGATGATTTGCAGGACCTGTTGTGCAGAATGCTCAGTACCTGGGGCTTTCCATATAACAGATCTTTCTGTAATTTGGACCTTTATGTCTTGTCTACTAGAAAATCATATAATCATTTAAATAAACCCAATAGGCTTGTTTTGCTACCAGTAAGGATTAATTATATCTTAGTTTGGATCAAGTACATGGAACTGTTTTATTATTACAGAGAAAAATAGTTCTACGAAAGAAAAAATACTCAGGATTTGCCGTTACAGTTCATGAGTTCCGTCAGACTCAAAAAGCTTTAAGTAAAACGTGTTTCTGCCACTTAATATTCTGGCTGAATCATACCTTTTAAATGAGTTTTGTGACCTATAATACAGATTTTGATATTTTAGCTATGACCATCAAAATAATCTCACAAGTAATTTAGAAAGAGCAGGCTAGTGGTGACTGTCGCAAAATGTCCTCTAAAACAATTCTGTGCTGATAACAGTTTTCAGTTATAGCATTTACAAAATAATGAATTAAGACCTTCTGCTTTTAACCTATTTATTTTTGTATAGGCTTATAATTAGCTTATGAATACTTTACTGTGAGCAAGACACCCAGTGAAACAATCTGCTACAAGTCAATATCATAGCAATTGCATGGCCTACTATGAGAACTGTATGAGGTTGTTATGTACAAGTCATTGAACAGTCAAAATGGCACATGGTGTTTTAATTACAGACTAGTCACCTATAGTAAACAAAAAAGAACCAGTCATAAATGGATTAAGTTGTTCAGACTGTAACTGTATTAGCCATTTTAGACAAAATGGAAAGTCCTAGGGGAATGTAATATGTTTCGCTAGCTCAAAAAACCTGCGCAAAGACACTTGTGAATGTTAGCAATGATGTTTGCATCCTTTTTGACTGATTAAAGACCTTAATGACTTCATTGCAAAGTCTATAAAAATGTAATACAATTTTGCAATGGCAAAAGTTTTTTTGTGACAAAATTTTTAATGAAACTCCAGACCAGGTGTTAACTTGAAACCTTTGCTTAGCACAAAAGTCGCAATGTAATATTCGCCAGCAACTGATTTTACATAGTGAGTAGTGCTAAACATTCGCAAAGCTGCCATTTTAAATAACAACTTTGACTTTTAATTTTAAACCCCCCCCCCACTTTAGTATCTAGAATATTTTTAAAATTACACTGGTATGATGTTTCTCATTGTTAGCATAAATATGTGAACAACAAGCATTAGTACAGCATTGCATGGGTCACACTCTAGGCCTGATTGTAGGCCAATCAGTAGCCTATAACTTTAAGTGTAGCAGGTCAATGGATGCTGAGATGCCACACAATTGGCCATTGCATACTATGCAGTTATTCCCCAAAATACTATCTATGGCCTACACTGTTCCTGGTTATGAAACTGAGATTAGTAGAATGACAACATTTACAGCTAAAAGTCATTTACAAACAACATTGGACATATATAAAATGATACATTTTTGGCCTGTTGTGGATAAATTTGTCCATGCCACTTTGTCTGTTTCTCCTCTTTCTTTCTCTCCCAGAAACTTTCTAGTCTTTTCTACTGTATGTCACTTTTTTGTTTCCTCCCTTCACCACCATTCTCTACTTTACAAATGATTATGTAGTGACTACAACTCCCTTGTTTCTTTCCTTTTATAATAATTCTGTACATGCTGTAGTAATATACATGAACGTGATATACTAGACTTGATACATGACCGGGACTTGCCCAGCCCTGCCAGCTAACCACCTGCGTCCCCAACCACCAAACCCAATAAACACACCAATGTGTGTTTATTGGGTTTGAAAAGGCTGCAGAACATTATATTATAGCAAGTGATGTTTTAGTGTACAACATACCATAAACACCAATATCATATCATACACATAGTACAACATAAAATTAATGTTTGTATAAAAAAAATTAACTCTGGAACAAACGTATACCGGGACAACCCTATAACTGCATAGCTAGTGGTTCCAGTTGCCATACTAGCTTGAAACCCACATCTTTCCCAACCCAATTCACTTCCTGGGACACTTAGTTTTCCCAAAGCACTAGGCCTTCCAGCGACCCATTAAACTTGCAACTTCCATCCTATCATACCCATTGCTTCCCGGACTCAACTGTGCTGCCTAAAATGGAGTGGGAAGTGAGATATTCCCTGTGCCCCTTTATAAGCCTAACCTAAATCATTGCCCTAGCAATCTTTAAATTGCTCAATCCCACACCTGAAGCTAGGACAGGCTTAAAAGAGTGGTTCACCTTAAGTAAACTTTTAGTAAGTAATCGAATGGTCAATTCTAAACAACTTTTCCATTGATTTTCATTATTTATTTTTTATAGTTTTTTTTTTTAATAATTATTTGCCTTTTTCTTCTGACTCTTTCCAGCTTTCAAATGGGCGTCACTGACCCCATCTAAAAAGCAAATGCTCTGTAAGGATACCAATTTATTTTTATTACTAATTTTTATTTCTCATCTTTCTATTCAGGCCTCTGCTATTCATGTTCCAGTCTCTTATGCAAATCAATGGATGGTTGCTAGGGGAATTCGGACCCTAGCTACCAGATTGTTTATAATGCAAACTGGAGAGCTGCTGTATAAAAATCTAAACATCTAGAAAACCACAAATATTAGAAAATGAAAAACTGTTGCAAATTGTCTCAGAACATCTACTAAAAGTTAACTCAAATGCGAAAAACCCCTTTAAGTAGACTTCTGAATCTGACGTGCTCCCGCTTCCCTATGTGGGTCACTGTGGGTTAATTTATTGGTGTAGTTTTCTGGAAGGGTATTTTATAACTGTATAACATGCAGAAAGATTTGGTTTCATATGTGATAGCAATAGATAATAGCTTTCTATGTCCTTAATATAATTTTATGCAGTATATATATAGGTAAAAGTATAATGTTCAATTGCATTATAAAACTAAACACTGGTATTTTCGAGTTGGCATTCCCTATGGACAGCTTGAGGGGATAAAAGGAAATTGCTCATTGGATTCACGCATTTAAATCAAAAGCACTTGCTCTAAAAGTAGAATCCACAAATCATTATGATTTCATTCACTGTGAATGAGTACATTTATGTAGAACTCAACATTGGCTGCACAATGCTTCTCCAGTTTATTATTTGATTAGGTTGTGCTAGAATAAATCACAATAGTGGAGTAAAATAAATAAAAAATAAATAAATAAAAATGTATGATTAAATACTATCTAATATCTCAGCTCTCGGTATCCTACCTTAGTTTCACCTGCCATAATCAACATGTTGAATAATTATACCTGTTCATCAAATCAAAAATTATTTTAGAAAGAGTAAAGTTGCATGGTAATAACAAGTTCCAAAACATATGCTAATATTTCTTATAAGAAGAAAGTGGTCCAGGTCCTTTTAGAAATACAGGATTGATGATGTCATACATAAAGTGGCACAATCTGTTTAAGAAATGTTCTAGTCACACCATTCTCTTCCACTGAAATATTGCAGGCAACAGAATTCCATCCTTTTGCTTTTATGAGTGCTCTGTTTTCAAGTTATTTGATTACATTGTCTATATTTATTGTATTTATTGGTTATTTATAATAATAAATTATTTCACAGTGGGTCCTGTTTGATCTCAAATTGTCAATATAAAATGTTTTTCTCCATGTTATTTATTTATGTTTTGGTGGCAGTCACAATAGCTAAATAGATAACCAGTTCAGAGGACTGATACATTTTTGTTCTTAAAATAGCCAACCAAAATGTCAAACAGGACAAATTTAGATATACAATATGCTACGAATGTGGATATTGACAGCTAAGTCACCATGAAATTTGTTTCTGGCATTTTATGTACTATATGATGGGTTACCAAGTGACCCAGGTAATTAAGGTTTTTTTTTATGCTCTTCAGTTCTTGCTTTGATGCCTCCTAGTATGTGTAATGTAATAGCAGGTGATGGTTGATAAATAGCCGTAAACAGAAACATACATTTGTGAGAATAAAATCACAAAGCTGTATCCCTGAGAGGGAGCTAGCAACATTTACTGAAATGGATTTTGTCTCGCCAAAGAAATTCTGTTATATTGGGGTGAACTTTTGCCAGAAGTAAAAGTGTCCATAAACGAGAAAATTAAAGCTGCTGATATCGGTCCTTTAGACCAATTTTATAACTTATCTGCCTCTGTATGGGGGCTTCAAAGGGCCTCCTCGATCTATATCTGGCCAAGATTTTGATCAGGGAGGTCTGATTTTTTTCTGAGATCGAGGACTGTATCAGCTAGTTGATGTGGCCTTATGCTCCATTAGCGCCTATTTCCTTAGTTGTAATATGATCATTTGGCCCTAAGGACAATCTACCAAACAAGTGGATCTTATTGTGAATGGCCACCGGTAGCTCTCCAATTAAAAGGTTGAATATTACAAGGATACTGAAAAGGATATCTAACCTCTAAAAAAAAGTCAGGTTTTCCAAAGATCTTGCACTTAATTACAAATTACTATTGGAACGACAACACATGTAAAACACTGTCAGAGACACACAGGGCAGATTTACTTAGGGACTAAGTGTCGAGAGCTATTAGCCCTCGAATTCGACTGGCGAATATTTGGCGAATAAATATTCGCCAAAATCGAATGGAATGTTCGCCGGTTTTGACCGCATATTCGACTATTCACCAGAATCGTGTGGTCGAACGATTCTGCGAATAGTTGCAGATAAAAATGCTCGAATATTTGCCAAATAGTCGAGCACTCGAAAATATATTTTTTCGATGCGCCTGAATACTCTATATTCGATGGTCGAAAATACTTAATTTGCATATGATCGAATTGAGACTGTTCGCGACTATTCACGTGAATATTCAAATCCTTCACACGTATTTGGTAAATCTGCCGGACAATGTTTGTTTGGCTGGTGCTCAGGATCATTATATGAAGTGTTTGTGACTGGAAGTCCTGCGCACATGGTTAGTTAAAGACCATCACAGCATCTGTTTGGGAATCATCTGTTTAGGAATCAGGTTTTCTTTTGCACTTGTATAGCTTGTACAAGCCCGCACCTTCTTCTAACCTTTCTGCATTAAGGGCATCTATCATTCTTACTGTACATACTGTAGTTATATGCTGACAAAAGCATTTGATGCACACAAATCTGTTTTATGCTGGCTCAGTGGGATGAGCACATAAGACAATACAAAAAGATGCTCCTGAAGAAAATCCTGCACTGATTTCCTTCTTTTTGGCACCACAGGACACAGTACTTTTAAATAACCTGCATACATACCGTGTGCCAGCCAGGGGCAAATTCACATAATATTGCAGATTGTTTGATCTCTGCCCTTCTAGTAGGGTTGCCATCTTTTCCGGGGAAAAAATATCGACCTTCTTATATATTTATCTTTTTTTTTTTTTTTAATAACATGGGGATCAAACATCGTTTTACTGGCCAGGTCGTTAAAATACTGGCCAGGTGGCAACCCTACCTTCTGGGGGATCTCGACTTGTGCGGCAGTGTCTTCAGAGTCCTGAGAAGAACTCCCTTTGGCTTTCCATGCCAGTTCTAAAAATTGTGTTCCTGGTTGTGATTTGCTTATACTGATCTTGACTTCTGTTATTGACCTCATCCATTATTTTGACCAAGAACTTTGCTGCCTGAACTGACCTTTTGCCTAGACTTGACTACTCTTCTTCTCCTACTCTTTTGTATACCGTGAACTATGTTAGACTTGTTGCTTCCTCCTTGGTCTGCAGATCCTAGCGGAGCCTTTGGCCCTGACACTTTGTCCTTCAGAGACCTGACAGGGACTACCTTTCCATCCACATCCCACATAGAGTGTGCTTTTCTTCCCTACTGACCTTTTTACACACACTTATAAATGGGGACTTGCAGCACCTTTCTCTAACTCTACTGCTTCGCTCCCAGTACTTCCTCTACACTACAGGCTTACCGTATTGGGGTGGGGACATCTCCAACTTCCTGCACAGAAACAACACAAAGGAAGATACACATATTCACAATCCCCCTACATGTGTGTCATGCTTTTATTAGCTAGATCCCTCATGAAACTAACACTATTTTCGATTTTATGACAAAATAAGGAAACCCAGTTACCAATTAGAATTAAATATTATGTAATGATTTAAGGGAAAACTAAGGGCTAAAAAAGTAACGTACCAGCTCAGAAGCTCAGTAGTCCTAAATATTTAATGATTCATACCTTGAAAGTTGTCTACAGCCACTCCCCATCTGGTGTTATGCCAGTGGCACTGTACATACTCAGTACTTAGCACATTTTACAATATGTAGGAAAACTAGTACTCATGAGCAAACTTGCCCCTTTTTGCTTCACTGAAACAGAAAAATTAGCAAAATGGGCGAAAAGCATTGCAGGCACTTTGTTTCTTAAGCCAACTGCATTGGAATCAATGGGTGTTTTTTCCTCTGTGTTTTTTTTTTATTGTTCCAAATGTAATGGAGTCAATAGGCATTTTTTTAAGGGAAAAACATGTTCATTTTTTTTACAGACAAAACAAAATGAATGAATGAATGTTGAAATTCTAACTCAGATGCTTGAAACATTTTGCAAAAACAATTTAATTGCCAATCTGTATCATGCAAAAATAATAAGTAATGGGCGAATTTCTCCCGTTTTGCTGCAAATTTCAACCATGGCGACCAATTTTTTTTATGCAATTTTTTTTACTCTGGCAAAAATTTGCGACAGTTTAGCAAATATATTCGCAGATGGCAAAACACGGTAATTCGCGGCAAATTTGTCCCTAAAATTCATCACTAAAAATAATTGTGAGGTTATATCTACAATTATTAGAACCCAAATATTCAACACATGTTTAATTCCCCTTGGAAAATAATCTTTGATCTTAAGAAGTACAATAAACATGTAAAAAGCACACTCATGTATTGCATTTAGCATATATGATTTTTAGTGTTTTTTTAGCTAGAGCTGCTTTAAAGACAAGAGTTTAGAATTACAAAGTAAAAATTTAGGGCTTCTCGATAAAAGCAGCAGGCTGATAGCAAAAGGCAGCAGAGTGGAATGCAAAGTGCGCCAGCCATCTGACCCTGACAGCTATTTTATAGAAGTCAATATTTTTTGTCTTTCAAAAGAATTATTAAGCACACACTCTGACTTCCATATCTCCAGCAACATAATTGAGATTTAAGATTTATTTTACCTTTTCACAATCCTTATTTGTACAGGGATTCAAACTCAGACACAGCTTATTTCAAATCCATGTAATTATCTGCTCTGTTCCAATGCATAATGCCTTCTGTTGGGCTTTCCAGCGAGAGTTCTGTCTAGTTGTCAGTGACCCTTCAGTTTTAGATTAGTAAGGTTTTCAAAGTGGACAATTACTATTCAATTGGTTCATTATAGCAGGTTTTTCTGTTATAATGTATTGAGACATAAGAAGATAAGTTCAATGCTCTTTGTTTCTAGCTGCATATTAGATGACTGCCGTATACATAAAATATATTTTTTGAACACACTAAGTATAAAGTAAGGATAACATCATTACAAAATGAAGGAATAAAGGCTGTTTTATTCTTTAAGGCCTAATATGTTTTATGGTACTGAAACTATTAAGTGATGTTTCAAAGATGGAGGTAAGACTGTTTTACCTCTCATTCATCTTTCTACACACGTCAAGAGGAAACAGAATTTCACACCTACAGAGTACTAGACTGCATACGACTGAAAGGGAGATGTGATATTGGTTTTTAATGGATTGCCCTGCAGAGAGCAGTCTCTCTTGCAATACTCCATATAATCTGTTAATTACTTGCTCTAAATTGCAGTACACATGTAGCACCTATTGACTATATATACAAACTGCATACTAACCAACATGATCATCTCAGCTGTACAAGTGGTTCTGAACCTATCCCTATAACTGAGGCTAGAATGCAGTAGTACAAACTGATCTTAAAACTGGTCTTATCTGAACTACTGTGCCTTATGTATAAGATTCCAGAGAGAATTCATGAATTGGCTCACTGCCCCATCATACTGAAAAGACCATGAAATTATGTGAGAATAAATACCATGGTGGTTTTTAGGAAATCATCTTGATCACCTCAATCAAAAATCTTCTGCTACTAAAGATGGGTTAAGAAAACCCCAGGACATCTTATTTATACTGGTTATATAAGTTGGGTTTGGAGGCATTTCTGACTTTCCAAAACACAATATGTTTATAAAAGAAACTATGAATACAGTTGTGAACTATGCACATATATTAATCCAGAAAGAGGACTTTAAAAATACTGTTTCTGTTTGTAGCACATATGCCATTAGTGCTCCTCTAATGGATTATGTAGGAAAAGACAAGAGCTTGAGGCATTTTGTGACAGAACCTATGGGAGGTCAATCAGAGCCAAGTGTTTCTGAAGGATTTCCCAACCAAAAAATATATTTTTTTGCTAGGTCTCCCTTGGTGGCATGCTTGAGGACCACAGTTTTCCACAAACTACTTTTTCCGACACATCCTAAGTAGAATGGAGAATGGCTGCTATTTTTTGTCAACCTGGAACCGAGAAAATTTAAGTAAACTCTGTAGTGTGAAACAAGGGTCACAAAACTAAAGTAGTTTGTTGGGCTGCAAAATCTTAGTTTGCTGTTTCATTTCATTTTATTTCCCATAACATTTGTTTTAAGCAACTGCACACAATGCCTCACCTAGTTTAATGTATGCAGATGGAAGGATAAATGTATGCATTTGACTGAACATTATGAAAATGTCATTAGCGATGTAGAGATACTAGACCATCCTTTCTCCGCAGGCTCACACATTGCAAGCAGCTGCCACACAGACTACCACATACTGATTTGCCATTAACCTCAGTCTTAACTTCTCGGGACCACCCTCAGCTCCAGTAAAAATTAATGTGGTATTTTTGCTAGCTAACTGCCTTTACTTGTATCCATTCCAAATTTCTCTGAATTATATAAGGTGATTTTGTGATTGTAAACTACTGTTCCCTGGGGCCTAGGTTGATGGCACCAAAATACATTTAGCTTATGAGTGTCTTAAATCGAAAAGTAGTCCCAAAGGTACACTTTAAAATTGCCTTTGCCCTCTCTCGCCCTCTCCATCTCTCTCTTTAGTCATTTAGTGAATGGTGAGCTTAAAACCTTACTCTTAGATACACTTTCATGGAATGTCTTTTGATTGCATTTGGGGAGAGTCAGTTTTGCTCAGAACACACTACCCTTACAGATTTTCAAGTTGAGCACTTAGGTACATTTTGCTGTTACTAGTTGCACTGTATCTTAACATTATGGAAGGATTGTTTAATTTTATGAAAGCTAATTGGAATTATGTGAAATGCATTCATTCTATGCAGTACAATAATATAGAGATCTAGCTTGCTGGCCAGTGTATTCGCTTGGATTTAATTTTGCCCTCTCAGCACTATTTGGATAATTACTGATCAGAGGTAGAATGACAGAGATTCTGTTCAGAGCCAAGAATAAAAGTATATTTATAAGAGAAATCAAGACTTTGTAATGTTTATTAAAAGGAAATTATCCTGCTTCTCAAAGGAAATTGTTGTAATAATCTTAAAATAAATGGAAAACTATCTTTTAAAATAGTAAAAAATACAACTCTGAAAGAAAAAAAGGATTAGGCACTTTCTTTTATAGACAATTAGAAGTATTACACTGAGACATTATACCCATCAATCAGCAGGGGTGGTACGCTGTCATATGCTTATTTATAGGTTTTCCATATAACTATGAAGATTCTCATTCATCCAGGTCATGGTATATATATATAAAAAAGTAACTCAAAGCAACTGGACTTGCTGAGATATTTTAAGGCCGGTATCAGCTGGAGAGAGATGTGTGCTGTTTCTCCTGCGCCGCACCGATGAATGAAGATAAATGCTGTATATAGTCGGTATCGGCTGAGAAAGACAGCGTTCTGCTTCTCCCCGACTAAGTGCAGTGAACAGTGTCTTTGCTTCAAGGGCCCCACGGGATGCTCCAATGTTTTTTAAGAAAAAACTTCTAAACAAGCTAATATAGACTGTATTAAAAAGTTTTATTGTTTATTTCATCTAAGCCCAACTCGTTTCGTATTATCAGTTATGCCCCTGATGAAGTATTGAAAATACGAAACGCGTTGGGCTTAGATGAAATAAACAATAAAACTTTTTAGCTTGTTTAGAAGTTTTTTCCTAAAAAACATTGGACCATCCCGTGAGGCCCTTGAAGCAAAGACACCGCTCACTGCACATAGTCGGGGAGAAGCAGAACGCTGTCTTTCTCAGCCGATACCTACAAAAGGTAAAACATGCCAGCGTTTTTTTGGGACTTAGAAAAAAATTTCCATTTTTTTTTTTTTTCCAAACTCCTGTCTATTGTATTAAACTTCGTCTGACCTGGCGAAGTAATGTCTAGCGTAAGAGGTAACGTTCAGTAAAATGGTCATCTTAGCGAATTTGCGTAAGGGTGCGAAGTTGCGCAAGTCTATCTACTTCGCTAGCAAAAATTCACCAGTCGGTGTTGGTGAATTTGCGAAGTTACAAAATGATGTAACGCTACATGCTTTAGTGAATTTGCCCCTAAGTTACAAGATGACGGCCCCCAACTTTTACAGCAGAAATCATTTGTTTTATTAGTTTATTATTTATTCATGTTTAGATATAGTATACAAAATACAGCATTTCTAGCATTATCCTATTTTAGACTTTGTTTCCCCTTTAACCCACAGCAACCATATGATTTTAAACAGGTGAACAGTAAATGCTACCTCTCTCGATTGCTGGCCACTTTAGATGACTAGATCTGTCACAAGCTTTGCACCTTTTAATACATAAATCCATTTGAGTAGAGTAAAATATTGGAGTAATTATACGTGTTATTGATAGAAAACATGATGAAATTTAGCGATATGTCTGTAACTGATAATACTTAATTGTGCATGGCATTTTTTATATTAAAGAAAAAATTACATCTGAAAATAACACTTTGTATTATCTTTCATAGCATTGTCTTTGAATGATATTTATATTTTGCCATAAAAGTATTTGCCTGATTTACCTTTCTTATTATCCTGTTCCTCTATGAGGGGGGCTGCCATATTTGTGCAGCAGTAGTCCATTATCATTAGAAACTCTAACTGACAGGTTAAGAAGGGACAGTCAGATTGGCAAAACGGTCAGGTTTAGGAACTTCAAATAAAAATTACTTACAAAAGCAAAACTATCAGCAAAAACAATCAACCTGAGCTATAGGTAACTTTTAATGTAGATTCATATTTTCAAAAGAAAATTTTTAATGTCAGTATCCCTTTAAATGACATTTATATTAAATATTCTCTATTTCATGCACTAGGACAAACAGCAGAATTTTGTAAGGTTATTGTACAAACCTGGTCAAGTTGTTTCTTTATTTCCTTTTTAAATATAGTTTAACACTTTTTAGTAATCTTTTAATGGAGTGTCACTAATGACCACTTAAATATACAGGTCACTACCATTATTATTAAAGTCTATTAAGCAGTGATACATTTAGATATTAATTACCAATAATTAAATGTTATATCTATTTAATTATCTCACTATGGCAGCTTTGGTACTTATTTAAAGAACATCTAATTGTGTTTTAAGAGATAATTATACATTAACCTATAAGTGTTCTACATTAGATAAATCCAATATTTTAACTGAAGGACAAAAATACCTATTAATACATATTTCTGTTTCTAACTGAGAATATGTAATTAATTAGGCATATAAGGTATTCCTACAATACAGCACAGGTATTCAAATGATATATAATTTATTGCTAGTTGTACAGCAAAAAAAAAAAAAATCTTGTCTTGATGCAAAAAACACATCTCAGTGACTAAAAATCAAATCAAGGTGCAAACTGATGCAGAAAAGTCCTTGTGTGATTCAAGTATCATAAATTGAAAAATATGTACTGATTTAAGACTCAAATTATTCAGTTTGTTCCTTCCAAGCAGTATTCCTCTGTTTCTTTATTACTGAATTATGTTCATCTACTGCCAGAATGTGTTGCTTGGCAGCTTAGATAAAGGGAAATTATGGAGGTTTAATAATCAATTAATTGTAGATGGAATTGTGTCTGACATTGGTAAAAAGGTAAAGGACTGTGAACTAAATTATGCCATTAACTATAGCTTGCAAAATAAGGACAATTCTTCTGCTATCCTACTGACTGATCAATCATATATTGTACAGATTGGCCTTTGACCCTGATGGTCAGATGGCATGTGATCTGTTTGTTTAGCTCATGGGCAAATAATATTGGTAAGTGTACTGGTGGCTCTATATTTTTATAGGACAATCAATAATACCAAACACATGAAGAATATTATTAGGTAACACTCACATTGGAGCTGCCATGCCAGAATTCAGCTGGTGATTGTGGTCCTTAGCGCTAATTCGCCAGCGTGACGTCATTTCACAACGTCGCAAATTCACTAACACGAACTCTGGTGAATTTTCGCTAGCGAAGTAGATAGACTTGCGCAACTTCGCACCCTTACACCAGGCGAAGTTGCGCACTGACGAAGGATCATAACTTCGCAAATTCACTAAGATGGACATTTTCCTAAACGTTAGCACTTACGCTAGATGTTACTTCGAAGTGCGGTGAATGCTAGCGAAGCCTACGCTGGCGAATTTTCAGATCTTATTGAATCTGCCCCTATGAGTTTGTGCCAGCATGGTTTTATGCATAATAGATCTTGCCAGACTAACTTGATTTCTTTTTATGAGAAGGTAAGGAGGGTCCTCGATTCTGGGATGGCAGTGGATGTGATTTTTGCAGATGATACTAAATTGTGCAGAACTATAGGTTCCATGTAGGATGCTGCCACTTTGCAGAGTGGTTTGTCTTATTTGGGAAACTGGGCAGCAAACTGGAAAATGAGGCTCAATGTTGATAAATGCAATGTTATGCACTTTGGCAAAAATAATATAAATGCAAGTTATACACTAAATGGCAGTGTGTTGGGAGTTTCCTTAAGTGAGAAGGATCTTGGGGTTTTTATAGATAACAAGTTGTCTAATTCGGGGCAGTGTCATTCTGTAGCTACTAAAGCAAATAAAGTTCTGTCTTGCATAAAAAAGGGCATAAACTCAAGGGATGAAAACATAATTATACCTCTTTATAGATCCCTAGTAAGGCCTCATCTGGAGTATGCAGTGCAGTTTTGGACTCCAGTCCTTAGGAGGGATGTAAATGAGCTGGAGAGAGTGCAGAGACGTGCAACTAAACTGGTTAGGGGGATGGAAGACTTAAATTATGAGGGGAGACTGTCCAGGTTGGGGTTGTTTTCTCTGGAAAAAAGGCGCTTGCGAGGGGACATGATTACACTAATTCAAGGACATTATAGACAAATATCAGGGGACCTTTTTACCCATAAAGAGGATCACCGCACCAGAGGCCACCCCTTCAGACTAGAAGAAAAGGACTTTCATTTGAAGCAGCGTAGGTGGTTCTTCACAGTCAGAACGGTGAGGTTGTGGAATGCACTGCCAGGTGATGTTGTGATGGCTCATTCTGTTGATGCTTTTAAGAGGGGTTTGGATGATTTTTTGGACAGACATAATATCAAAGGCTATTTTGATACTAAAATCTACAGTTAGTATAGCTATGGGCATACAGGTATATGGTTTGTGTTTGAAAGAGTGGAGATGTGTGTGTGTGTGTATGTATGCTGGGTTTTTAATTTGGAGGGGTTGAACTTGATGGACTCGGTCTTTTTTCAACCCAATTTAACTATGTAACTATGTAACTATGTAACTTGATGGTCTTTTTTCAACCCAATTTAACTATGTAACTATGAACAGTGCTCTAAATGACACCAATGTAGTCAGGTTAGTTCAAGAGCAGAAAAGGACCATTTATTTAACCCAATTTTTCCATTATAATTCAAGATTATATGAAATGTATTTAATTGCATCCTCCCTTGTCTTTGGATTGCACATAGATTGGATCCAAGATATTGCAGTCTGTAGTCTCCTCATTTTAAATGGCAAAAGCAGAACTGGCATTTGTAATGCTGTTTGCCTTGCACTGATTCAGCACATTATTTGTGCCAGTAAGATGATCAGGTTATATGTTCCAGATAGACTGCTGGCAAAGACAACTCGTCAGCTTTCAAAGTATTTGACTTTCAAAGTCTGAGCATGATATGCATTATTTTTAGTCATGCATACATACATACATACATGGAAGAGTTGGAAAATGAGCATACATTTAACTCCTAGATAACATCCCATCCATAATTTTGCTTTTATTAGTGCAGGTGACTAAACAGAGCCAAATGTATTGGATCCCTTATCTGGAAACCCGTTATCCAGCAACCTCCGAATTATGGTCATCTCCAATACACTCCATTATAATTAAATAATCCAAATTTTAAAACACAATTTCCTTTTTCTCTGTAATAATAAGATAGTAGCTTGAACTAAGATATAATGAATCCTTATTGGAAGCAAAACTAGACTATTTATGTAATGGTTACATGATTATCTAGTAGATGAAGATCCAAATTACGGAAAGATGTTATCCGGCAAACCTCAGGTCCCGAGCATTCTGGATAATAGGTTCCAAACCTGTACTGTGAATTAAAAATAGCCAAGATTTTTAAATCACCTCTAAGGGGTTCTTATGTACCCCATGCTAATAACCTCTAAACAAGCAAGGGTTCAATAAGGACACATATTATTTATTTATGAAGCCCCCTGAACTTGCATTGTTTTCATTTTAATGCGCAGATAATGTGCACATTTTTTGGGGTGTAATGATTTATTGGGTTTTTAGAGTGCTGATGAGCTTTAACACCCAAAAGCACATATTATACTGTAGGTCAACCACAATGAGCAGTCATTTGGGAGAGCTGATTTATAAATGAAAGCAAGAAACACCTTATACTGTACCAAAATACGTATCTGCTTGAAATCCGCATTGATCCTCTTGTTCACTATGTAAAACGTTTGCTCCTTAGTGTTCAAAGGCAGACTGCTTGCACCATCCAAGATATTTTGTCGCTGTTCACTTTTTGAATTTGTTCCGGTCTGATTTGGATCAGTGATGTGAAAAGAAATAAGGAAAGTGATGACATTTAAAGCAGCCAACCAGCTTTTGATTATGGTTTTTATGAAAAAGATTTGTGGATCTATTTTCTGATTATTAGGAGTTAATTTCACCTTTCATGATGCACAATCCTCAGAAGCTTTGTAGCATAGGTTCTATAAATCACAGTTAACCCCTTATTGGGCTAAAGGTTCCCTTATTTCTATGAAACGATGTGATCTTAATCTTCATACCTTTACTCTAAGCTTCCACTTGCATAATCACTTATTTGGTACATTATTACATGGCAATCAGCAATATTGGTGTTAATATAGAGGAATGTTTTCCTGTGGTTCAATGCACAGTAGTTATGAATTAACCCTTAATGCATCTCTATAAAGTAGAGTATGCTTACTATTGTCCCTTTTTTCCATTATCTTTTTTTCAAGGATGTATCCCACTTTGCTACCAAATCCTACCTAAACACCTGAGTCTCATTTAGTAGGCAACCTTATCTTCAAGCAGTTTTCCATATAAAGTCCTGACTAAAATAGCTAGGTCTGGTGACATCAATACTGATAAATCTGGAAGAATTACAGTGCTTCTATCTTGCTTTTCACTTATGTGCAGGGCTGGCTATAACTGCAAAACTGCATTGGGAGTTTTTCCCTAGTGAGAAGTAAATATAGCCAGGGACACATTGCCCACAGCATTGTCATGTGAGTGTCTCTGATGTCACTCGTTCATGTGACTGCAGTTTGCCAGCAGCACATACTGCTGTAAAGTTAAAACAATATGAAAAATAGCTGACAAGTCCAAAACATCCAGGTTTCTCCAGGATACAGTTCTATTCAAAACGTGGGTTTCCCTTGCTGATTTTACCAAAAGTGATTTTGTATCATTCACTTGACATACTCATCCCCAATAAAAGCAAAAATTAATATACATTGCTTTCCAGTACATTTTATTCTTCTATTTTATATGCTTTATTGTCCTGCTGTGATTAACAGAAGGGTATAGAGATCTAGTTTTTAGCAACTCTAGGCAACTACATTTATTAAAAAGGCCTGGGATTATTGCTCATGCTTCCAAGGTGGAAGCTTCTTCTGCCAAACAGTTACACGAAGTATCTCTCAAGGACAAAAAGCTTTGTTTACCCTCATTTGAAAATCACAAACAGGTTTAATGATCTCACTGTACACAGAATTGTTCACTTCTCATAATAGATATGCTTTATTGTGCTTCCAGAAGAGTCACTTTTGTTGCGTTTTCTTTATTTATTACTCACAGCAAAATGTGAAACATTGTGCCAGTTTTTGTATTACCAGTATAATAGATAAACATAGAGTGAACAGAGATTGGGGAGCACCTCCCATCAATAGAAATTGAAGCAGGATGGTGTGCAGGGTCAGATAAATTCATCATAAAGATAGGTGAGAAGAAAGAAATGACCGATATACTTGCACCCTCCCATCCACAGGATCCATTACCATACGAGTAAAATAAAACTTAACCTTTAATAATTATATTAATAAAATCGTATGTCCAGTGTGTATCAATGTATTAAAATGACGCTAGGAAAGCAGGGTGGTTTACTGGCAGAGAATTATGGGTTGGTAGAACATATACAATGCGATTGTTTATAAATCTGGAAACAATACAGTTAACAGGTGATAATCTGCAGATACCTAAATAAATCCACCCCCGTGGTTGGATTACATACACACCCAGTGAACAGCTGTAACCCACACTATAAACCGCTCTTACAGAGGTGACCACCTGCCTGTCTGGCTCAATTGCGTCTCAGGCATTACCGACTATATACTCTTGCCATTGAGCCTGACTGTCTATCAAAGCTGTGCTTTAGGCATAAGTTAGCAAAGAAAAGATAAACACCTAAACCCACTCACATCCTAGGATCCACAGAGATTTCCAACCCCTTCACCCTCACAGAGTCCTCTCCCAATCCATAGGAATGTTAGGATTAATAAGGCACTATTAGCCCCCTTCCAATTTACTGGTACCCATTGAAGTACATTTTGGCACCAGCATCTATTTTGGCGCTGGCAAATTTTTGAGGGAGTTTTACAAATTTATTTGCCGGCATCACTAGTCCAGACCTCAAAATGTTTTGCTGCTGACAAATTGTTTTTATAGGTCAAGGAATTGTGTCCTGATTGTTAAAGTTTCATAAATATAAGGGATATAGGATTAAATTAATAGCCTAAAGGGGTTTAACTACAGAAGGAACAGACCTTTGGGATGGTGAGAGGGAGGCAGGTGTGTAGGGGGGCCAGTAAGGCCCTAATTAATAAGTAATTCCAATATATCTGGCAGACTGGGTCAACTGACCAATTTTTTGGGGCCCTAAACTGAATTTGCTATAGGCCCCAATAATATCTAGTTATGCCACTGGCCTAAAGGGTCCTGATCTGTAAATTTCAACTGGTCTATTTACATACATACAAAAAGTCCTTTGCTTAGAAGGCCACGTTTAGAAGATGTTTTTCTATATGCTACTGGATATACATTCTAAAATGATTATTACTTACTTAAAGCATCCCAGCATCAAGTGGCATAGTGAAACCACCAACATTAACTGGCACAATGTATCCCTAATCAGAAATATTGTATCCCCTAGTATTAAGTGTTACTACAACCAGGGGTGATCCTGCCCATTTTCCCGCCTGAGATGGCCTCCGTTTTGCCACCCCCTCCCCACGGCACTCACTTTTTCAGCCCCAGACATTGGTAGGAAGGGTCCTCGACGCAAGTGTAGAACGCACAACTGTGCGCTCTGCATTAGAAGAGTCGAAGTTCGGCTCTTAAAGTTGCCAGCGTAATTTTTGCCACCCCTGGTAACCAAAGGGGCGCTGTTGCCTGAGGCGAGAGTCTCAACTCGCCTTATTGGTGGAGCACCCCTGACTACAACACAGTGGAACTAACCCCACTAGGGGAAAGCTCAATTCCTGGCCCTCTGTTCTATGAAAAAGCATGCATGGTGCTTATATTGGTGGGAATTCCAGCCAAATGTATGAAGGCAGGGGTATATATCAGGGATTAGACCTAGAACGACAACTCATACTATATTATACTACACTATATTATACTATAATTTACTGAATGATTCTGTTCATTAGCATTGTCACCAGTTTTAAATGGTGAGGGACGGTAGCAAAAAAGTGCAAAATGAGTACAGCTGAGGATATGAGTAAATGTATATTTGTGCAGAACTGTTGCCAAGGAAGGAAAATTATATGGGACATAGCTTAAGTTTTCTTTTAAAACTTTACATTTTATTTATGGTATTCCAAATTAAAAAGCTGGGTACAAATCATTCCAGAAAAGAGATCCCAGATCTGCATTATCTCTCTGGCACTAGAGAGTAATGAATGTAAGTGGGATATTTGTCCTTTATTGAAAACAGTTGTGTGTAATAAGAAAATTAAACAAATGCAAACCAAGCAGGACCTTTAAATACATAACTGTTTGCCATCATGAAACAGAAAATTGCAAAACACAACATGAACCTCTGATAAAGGCTAAATAGGATTGTAAAATTGCTAAAGCGTTGATGATGTTTTTGTCTTTCCCTATTAATGAGAGATGTTGGAACCCTGCTGTTGTTACTCTTATGTACTGTACGGTAATGAGTCATTGGAGCTACTCACAGGTCATAACCACAAAGAAATTATATTTAATGATTTGCTTGCAAGCAAATCTAGGTGCTGTGTTTTAATATAATTTCAAGCACATTCCTCGGTTAGCAAGGCAATTCAAAAATTCTCAAGTTACACAAAATGACTGGTGTGAATGTTAATCCAATGCTATCCTGTCTTTTTAATACAAATGGCTTTATTATGAGCAGAAATGAACATGATCATCTATTTTTATGTAAACTGGTGCATTTGTTTGCACAGTATTAATTAATATAGTGACACGTTCCTTATACATGTATTATGGGTCTGTCTATTAAGATATGTTGAACTGTGCCTGTTTTTTTTTCATCCTAGCAGCCACTGTATTTTCTCCCTTCAAGCTGCTTCTTTCCTGTATTACAATCAATGGTGTAAGTGGCCTGCACTTAAAACTGTTTGATAATATTGCTCAGAAATCAAGTAATAGTTCTACACTCAGTGAACTCAATGGGCCTCTAAAAGTGGCTGAGCTATTGCATCAGTTTCATGCCTGCCTTCTGTTCAATGGAGGATATCCATGTGCCACTCCCACAAGGCTTACATTACACCATGCAGCTGAGGACTGTTCAAAACACTTACATATTAGGGTTCATTTTCAAGTAAAAAGTGGGGAAATTACTTACAATACAATTTGCCATAATTTTTGTATTCACTACTGCTTGCAACTGGTGTTTCCACCTTGGGGCTAAAGAACCTACTTTATATAAGTATATATTTGTCAGTGCAAACGTGAGCATGGGGCATCATTACCACCAAGTAATGATATTATATTATATCTTTATCACCCAATATATCACTATCACTTAAATACATTAAAGGAATGATTCATAAGCAAGTACACAGTTTGTACAAATGTAGGGTAATAACACAAAAGCACCTTTACTTTTTTTGTTGAAAGGGGTTGTTCGCCTTCCAAACACTTTTTTAAGTTCAGTTGTTTTCAGATTGTTCACAAATAAAGACTTTTTTTCAATTGCTTTCCATTTTCTATAATTCTTAAATTGAAGTTTAAAATTTAATGTTGGTGTCTCTGGTACCTCAGCCTGGCAGCTCAGTGATACAGGAGCATCTGAACTGTTATAATTGTATACATTTAGTGGCTGCATGAGTCTCAGCAGTGTCTTTGGAATATTGCAACAATTGTAATAATTCTAACTGCTGCCTTTGATGAAACCCAGGGATTCAGCTCAACAGTGACAAAGATACAGCTGTAGTTACAGAGTCAGCGACCCCCCATCTCAGAGCATTAAACTTTACATTTCAATATTAGAAAAACAATCACAAAGAAAAAATAGAAATGAATTGCAAAAAGTCTCTATTTCTGGTGAACAATCTGAAACAAACTGAACTGGAAAAAGTGTTTGAAAGGGAACAACCCTTTTAAGTGGCATTTTAAATTCTTCTGTCCCAAACCTGTTTACAGTAAAGTTCTGACCTCTGAAAAAAAATTATTGTATAGGACATTTCATGGAATTAAAGGGGATCATGGCAGACCATTTTGAAACCCAACATACAGCTGAAGAACCAGTTACTGATTGCAGTTGGTGTTATAGTTTATCAATAGCTGTGGAGCCACAAGTGGTCAGTCATTGGTCTTACACTTGATCATTCGTACAACTGTTTTATGTCTCCCTCCATGTAAATGTTCTACATCTGTAGGCCATTCTCCTCTTGGTGAATATTCCATTATTAATAGGAAAAAGATGATGATTTTCAATTGCAGACACTATGTTCATGTAATTTTCAGCAGAAGCTCACCGCTTAGAGGCATCATCATGATCTCATCATATAAGGATCATCCCCTTGTGGACCTCACTATAAAGTGCTGTGCTATTTCCAAGTGGTTATTAAGAAACCAATATGTGAAACAGTCAAGGAGCCAATCAAGTGGTTTCATTTTGCATGAAAATACAGTTCTGTTTCTAGCATGAAAAAGTTTTGGAAGCAACAACATTCCTGAGAAATAATGTGGTTTGCAAATCTTATAAGGGATCATGCCTTTTTTTTTTTGGGAAGGTGCCCTAAGAGAATCTCTTATGATTATAACAGAGAATTAAAAAAGCCTGAAACAAGCAGAGACTGTATTACTATACACTGATATGACAACCTCATTGCTCCACTCTATCAGCTCAGTTAAATATAACGACTGTATATTTTCCTATGACAGATTTTTTTATTATTATTATTTTAAATTATTCAGCTAGTCTATAGAGTCTGTCCATGCTTAAAGTAGAATCATCTCTGGCTCATGATGTATCCGAGTGATAAATTAAGAGTCACTGCCTACATCTCTACTGATGATTTGGTACACATACAGAGATGTAGATGGCAGGTCATTTAGACTATGAATAGGAGTATGCCTAACTAAAAGCCCTAGGGGACTACAAAATCATAACTAGATTATACTAAATTTTTCCTTGACAATCTGTGTGCGATTAAATGAGGATGATTTAAAAGCAATTCATTGTACTCTAGGCAGGGATTTGGGTTCTAAATAAGAGTTTGGACGATGTCTCTCTTATTGCTTGGACATTAAGAGGAGTTATTAATTGAAGCAGAGCAACTGTTTCACTGTTTATAAAACCTTTATGAAGCTTCCAGTATTTTAGAATCCTACTCGTCAATTTCTGCTGCTCTATTTTATTCTCATTGGTTGCTCAGCAAGCAGTGTCTGTACAATTAGAAAGGAAAATGCTGAAGGACTAATATTATAGCTGTTTCTCTATGGAATACATGTGTTTCTTGTCTTATGGCAGAGGTTTTCAGGCATTTGGGTTCAAATGTCTCAAAGCAGTCTGACATATTTTCATATCAAGGGTATAGATATTTTTAGCATTACCATTGCTCTCATAGTATTCCAAATAATTTCCAACAACATAGCAATAAACACATACCTTAAGATCATTGTTATCCAGGTTGGACCCTGTTCATTGCGTGGGGTGCAACCTTGTATTTTTGAACCCCCATCTTACAGTTATTATAAACTCCTAGTTAACTGTAATACAGGTAGAGGATTTATTATCCAGAATGCCAAGCATCTGTGATTTCACGATTAAGGGAACTTTTCATAATTAATATGAATTATATATAACATTTGAAAAAGAATCATCTTGAAAAAATGTTAATTATTTGTTTATAATACACAAAAGCAATGAATATTTTGTAAATTATATCCTTATAAACTGTGAGTACTGATGTCATCAGTTATACACAGTGAGCAGTGATGTTATTTTTGTCCCATGACTCACTAAAACTTGTGTATTATAATAAATAAAGTACCCCATATTGTGAATTATGAGGTTAGAAGTTGTTATATAGTCGTGAAACTCCTCAGTAACTTATAATATCCTTATATTTTCCAATATATTAACTATATAATGGACTATATTAGTATTGGATTTCCCGCAATTCAGAGTTTCTAGATAACAGGTTTCTGGATAAGGTATTCCATACTTGTATCTTATTTTTATGAATAAAGGAATGTAGATAAACTAACACATTGGATTCCACAGAAAATGATTCTTTGCAAAGTAAACTGTAAGTACAGTTAACTCACTGCATCGTCGGACTGGGGGGGGGTCCTGGCCCACCATGGCTGCCACATCAGGGGTCTGCACACACCCGCTCAGGGCCTCCAACCCCCCTCCAACAACTTCAAGGTACCCTTCAACAGCTGCCTGTGACCCTCCTCTATATATTTCCCCTGCCCCCTACCTGCTTTTATTCTATTGATCGGGCCAGAAGAGATCAGCGAGCGCAGAGTGCCAGGCACATAGGAACAGATCTGCAGTTGCTGGAGCCATGAGCGCTGTGGGACTTCTTGTTTTTCCCCAGTGTCCCTCCAACCCAGTCTGTTCCAGACTTAGCTAGTTTATTAAAACTCTACTACTTGTCTTACCTCCATCTCTTTGGCATCTGCTCATGAGGTATTCTAAATCTCAATCACTTCTAGTGGCTGCACTTAGCTCAAAGGCTTCCCATCAAGTTTCAGAGTGGTGCGAGAATCCAGTAAGCTTTATATACTTTTTTTTAATTCTAAGCAGAGCAAGAAGCTTACAGTTTGGAATTAGGTACTAGAGGGCTGGGGTTAGTGAGAGAAGTTGGGTTTTTAAATTTTAAATTTTAAAGCCTCAATTACCCTTTGGATTTTAATGATGCAGCCCCTCAACCTCTGTTCTTATGGGCCTAAAAGCAATCTCTGTGCACCACCACAGAGTTCAATGTACCGATATGTGCATCATGTACTGTACTTTAAACATCCAGGTAGCACCATAATCATGCCCAATGTCCTGGACATGGTGGAGGAGGGCTCTTCCAGAGAAAACCTGGAAGGTAAGTATTGGCAGTAAGATTGAACTGTGTACATAGACTTATTTTTGGCATATCTCATACAATTTGACACCACCTATTTTTATTTCATGGGACAGATTTATCACAGTGTGAAATTCTCCCACTCTCTTTTCATTCCTATGGGATTTTTAGAGGCGTATTTATCAAATGGTGACCTCTAATGTTCACCCATTGATAAATAGGCCACTAAAATTCCATAGGAATGAAAATAGAGTGGGAGAATTTTCCTTTAAATTATATTAGATGCATTAGCATAGAATGACACTTCCTAGGACTCTATTTGGAATTAAAACAACATACAAATTGTGTTGTATCCTTAGAAATGATTTTTTTCTCATTACTGGAGATATGGCTCATATATGACATATGATTCTGTTACTGTTCTAATTCCACCACTGCCCAAATACATGTATTTCGTTACCTTACCTTCTAAGTAATGTCCATATTCCCCATGGAGATCTCTTTACATTATGTGTCCCAGAAACATTATACAAAAATGAAGCATGAATGCAAATACACCCATTTACCCTATCCTATTTGCACTTCTGGGGATGCAGAAGGTAATTTCAAGGTCATCTCATACATATTACTGAAATAGTGAAAGGAATGATTGTGAATACTTTAAAAGAGTGGGGTAGGTCTTAAGGTGAGTTAATCAAATTAAGTTCACCTAAAATTCGGGATACTCACAGTAGATACCGTCACATATATATCATAACATAATTCTAAAAATGATCACAACCAGCAGTGCTCATTTTCTTGACTAGATTTTTTTTACTTCCACCATAATACAGAAATAGTATGTCCCCAAATCCTAAAATCTATTTAAAATCTAGTGAACTTTTTAAACTTTTATTATGACCCGAGGTTACCTGACTTCTTTGAAAAATGTGCAATATATATCAAGGGAAAGACAGCTGGTCATTCGAAAAGCAATATACTTCAGACGCAAAGAAATGCAGCTATTAAAATATGTCTGAAATATTGCCATCTCACAATGTCCCCAAAATTAAGCCCTAAAGATGTAATTATAATTTTGCTTTCTCAAATTCAAAAGTCTTAAAGTCTTGATCTGCCTTTTAGTGACTATATAATCTTTACAATGTGAACATGAATCAAGGAACAAGTAGTAAACCCACAACAACATTACAAATCCTTGAAATAAATGGTACGAAAGTAGCTGCAGGATAAGCACAGATAATGGGATACATTTTTTTTTTTTACTCATGACTGAATGATCTAATTGTGCTGAGACCACATATTTTTGTCATTATATATACTTAATATGTTTACATTTATTAGGTATTTTATTATATTTCCTGAATTTGCCCATTCAAAATATTTAGCCATTTACAAAAATTGGCTTTTACAAATTGTCTGTCATTGTCCTATCTCCCTGTCTCTCTCTCTATAACTTTATTTCTATCTCTCCTTCTTTCGCATCTTATTGTCATATACTTTTAATCACATTGAGCATTGGAGTGAAGTCCGGTTTGTGCCAGTCTTATATGAATATCTAATAGGACTGATGACATTAATGAGAAAGAGGAAGAGATAGAAAGAAAGTTATAGAGAGAGACAGGGAGATACAAAAATGACAGACAAATTGTAAAAGTAAATTTTTGTAAATGGCTAAATATTTTGAATGGACAAATTCAGGAAATATAATAAAATACCTAATAAATGTAAATAAAATATACTTTTAATCACTTCAAGCATTGGAGTGAAGCCTGAGTTGTATCTACTGCCTCCCAAAAGCTGAAGGTCTGGGGCTTGTGCACCTTGCATTTTGGTAAGTTAACCCTGTTTATCATACTACAATCAACACTGGACTTTCATTTGAAATAATTTGTTTATTAATTTATCAGTCCTCTCTGCATTTATTTCGGTGGGGTTTATTTATTAACATTCCACCAGTCTCTATTCACTTGTTAGGAGTTCAGTCCAGACTGGGTCCTCTTCTTTTTATGGAACCCTCCCACCCCAAGTTTCTGGCTTGGTTGTCAAGTTAGTCTCAACTTCTGTGTTCTGATGTATCCTGTGTTCCTTGACTGTGTTTTTGACTCTTGTTCCTGGCTTTTTGGACCTCTATGCTGAGTTTTTGATTGGATTTCTCTGTGTCTGTCACTGTATCTATTTAAATCAGTGGCATAACTATAAAGGAAGTCAACCCAGCGGTTACAGGGGGGCCCGGGATGCAGGGGTGCTGAAATTTCCCCTCTGAAGCCATTCTCCTAGCTGAGAGCTGCAAGGGGGGACGGGCAGGCAGGTGGGCAGGTATTGGGGGAGAGCAAGAGTAACTGTGCACTCCGGGCCCCTCTGCTCTTTTTGGTGCTGGGGAGGAGGTCCCCTTAAAACATGCAGAGGTTATCCCTGACTTAAATGCTGTTGTGTACTGGTTTAAAGTTGTTATATATTGTGGGAGTGGGGCCAGTCCCTTCAAACCAAGCACTAGGGAGGGGGTAAAAGCTCTGGGGACTTTGTACATATTCAGTTCAAAAGCTGTAAATTTATTGAATCCTTTCAAAATACAAAAGCTTGACTTTGCAGAGAGACAGCAAAGACTTTGTACATACTGTAAATCAGTATGGAATGCAACAAAGCCCTTGTTCGATGCTAGAATTGTGGGGAAAATGCAGCATTTGTGGGTAAAATTGCACTTTGCAATTTGTACTTGTGGTTGTAAATATTGCTTATTATCTGTCTATCAAATATCTCTCCTGTCTGGTGTCTTTCTGCCTACATATTTATGATTTGTCTATAAAGGTAACCTTTTTCAGCAAGACATAGCTGTAGTTTTATTGTTTGCCATGGTGTGTGCTAAATACTAACCATCGGTCACATACTGTATGAATGAATTATCTTGGGAGATCAGAATTTACAATGAAAGTCCCCTCCCCCCACCAAAAAAGGAAGCTGCTCTTTTAGAATCTCTTCTTTTTTTAGAAGGGTTCTCATTGGAACGGGCATTCTAAAGCACAGATTCCCAAACAGTAGGGCTTTCCTGCCTAGAGAGGATGCAAAGTAATGTAAATTTGGTATAATGTGAAAGCCACTTGGGGTTAGATTATTTCTTCTCCTTGGTACTGTATTTCTAGAAGACAAGAATGAAGAATTGAGTATTGTGCTTAACACTGACGTATGTTGTCCTAGATAATCTTGGAAGGTTAAACAATTCAACAATATTGTGATATAACTTTAACCTTGTCACAGGGGAAGAGGGGGAGTGACCAAATGTTGGACCATAAAAGAGGGCTTGAACCAATGCTGTAAAGTAAATGAAAAAGCTGACCTAGTTTCTCCATTGTTTCCAGTATGTACAGCTGGTGCCCTACTTGTCTTTGAAAATGCTAAGGAGAATGCTATAGCTTAGATAAGCAACATGACCATGACCGTTCAGGAGTGATTGTAGATTTTTTTGCTACCTTGAGCCAAATGGGCAGTGCTCATCCCACCATCTTTTTATCTATAAAAAGATACTCAATAGTGATGGGCGAATTAATTCAGCAGGCATGGATTCATGGCAATTTTTTTCATTTCGCTGGCCACAAATGTTTTCATGAAACTATGGTGAAAAATGTTGCAAAAAAATTGTCGCCAATTTGCAAATTTTTTGGGTGAAGCGAAATGTAACAGATTTGCCCATCGCTAATGCTCAGTATAAAAATGCACACAGATGCTCATGTAATACCCATTTCTCCACCATAACCTTTTCTAATATGAACAGTTGTAAGAATGACTTTCATGGTGAAGTAAAGCCATACAATTGTCTGCTCTCTGCTCATGGCTTTCACAGCTGCATATTGTAGACCTTGGGTGTTGCTACTTTTTTCAGCCCTAGACCTCATAGGTCCCTACTGCCCCAGATCTGATCCCCAAATAGTGTAAATTAAAAATAAAAAATATCACTGTTTTAATGACTTGCTTCTTTACTTGAAATCCAAATGTATGGCTGTAAAAATTCTGGTTAGAAAAGATGTGACTTTAATCTGTGTTCCCTACAATACATCTCCCATGTCACTGATAAGAAAATGAAGGATTTTGATAAGCCGCTCACAAAGACTGAATCACTGCAGTGACTATTTGTGTGTTATTCCCAAACTGTATTTCAGTCTGGTTTGATATTTGTTTGAATGTCTGTATGCACCAGCCTGAGGTTCTTTATTCTAAGCATTGCCAAAATAAGTACCCAAGAGTCAGTAATAATGAGAAGCCCCCAAAAGTGAGCAACCCCTTGTCATGTTGCGTTGGATAGATGACAGTTGCTATGTATGCCAATTACCAGATTGATCTCCTGTGGGCTACTCTGCATATTTTATACCACGAGTTATAAGGCTGGGTAATGACATTTGATCAGCAAGCATTTTTATTTCAAATAAGCCTGCTAAATATGAAACACTTGCTATCCCTGATGTACATCTTTCAACTGTTTCTCACTTATAAATTTGTCATATTATATTTGCTGGTGCTTCCTAAAATGCCTTCTACTGGGATGAATGCAAAAGAGTGTTCCTTTGAGGGGGGAGCATGCTGACTGTTTGGTATGCAACACAGAGAAACTAATCTCTTTAAAAATAAACTTATTCACGAAAGAAACACTTATAGCAAAACAAATTTCCATAATCCTGAGGAATACCGCTCATATCCACCCAATGTTAAATGTATAAGTGTTTCATTCACAACAGGGAATAGATTTTAATTCATTTTTATAATATTTTCTACCTGTATAAAGTAATACACTTTGCCAAAAATGGTAGCAATTCAGGAGATGAGCAAAGTAACCATATTAAATGATGTATGATTTATATACCGAAATAATGCATGCATGTGGTTCTATTGTGCATTCCTTATTAGTGTTGTTTTGCCAAATACTGTTAGATGCAAGGAAGTTATTTTTAAATGTTAGAAGGGTTGGAATTGATTGTGAGATGACACACTGTGTTTGTTGGCCAATTATAATAATTAGAATGATAATTATGTTTTTTATTATAATTTCTAATTTTCCTATTATTATCCCACCTTTGTTCCTGACTCTTTTTGTTTTGCTTTCATTTGTTTGCATCACTTCCAAGGAAAATCCTGGTTAGCTTTTAAAGGGCACCCAGTTGAAGTAAACAAACAGTGATCTTTTATAAGGCAATGGCAGTGTGTTGGGAGTTTCCTTAAAGGGATGCTGCTCCAGTAGACTTCTGCACTGAAATCCATTTCTCAAAAGAGCAAACAGTTTTTTTTATATTCAGTTTTGAAATTTGACATGGGGCTAGACATTTTGTCAATTTCCCAGCTGCCCCGTTCATGTGACTTGTGCCAGCACTTTAGGAGGGAACTGCTTTCTGGCAGACAGTTGTTTTTCCTTCTCAATGTAACTGAATGGAACACAGTGGGACATGGGTTTTTACTATTGAGTGCTGTTCTTAGATCAACCAGGTGGCTGTTATCTTGTGTTAGGGAGCTGTTATCTGGTTACCTTCCCATTGTCCTGTTGGGGGGGGGGCAGGGAGGGGGTGATATCACTCCAACTTGCAGTACAGCAGTAAAGAGTGATTAAAATGTATTAGAGCACAAGTCACATGACTTGGGGCAGCTGGGAAATTGACATTATGTCTAGCCCTGTGTCAAATTTCAAAATGAAAAATAAAAAAACTGTTTGCTCTTTTGAGAAATGGATTTCAATGCAGAATTCTTCTGAAACAGCACTATTAACTGATGCATTCTGAAATTTTTTTTTCCCATGACAGGATCCCTTTAAATGAGAACTATCTTGTGGTTGTATAGATAACAAGTTGTCTAATTCTGGGCAGTGTCATTCTGTAGCTACTAAAGCAAATAAAGTTCTGTCTTGCATACAAAAGGGCATAACCTCAAGGGATGAAAACATAATTAAACATCTTTATAGATCCCTGTGTGGGTGCTTAACTAAGATGTCTAGTGATAAATTAAATGTGCTGGTATTTTGTCAAATGCATTGGAGTCAATAAAAAGGCAAACGATACATTTCAGCATTTTTAGCTCTTCAATATCATATACATTGCCATGCCAATGGTTAGTAGAAAACAAAGTCTAACATGTGTCCAATTTCCTCTAAATAAAGCGCCAGGACAGACAGGGGAACAGCTGGGAAGGACTCTGATACAACTGGTTATTGTGGAAAGCATAGTGTACACAATAATGGCATTTTTTCCAGTACAAAAACAGCCAACAAAAACAAGTCTATTGCAAACTGGCCTCTGGCAAAATTTGACTTAGAAACTGTATTTATGATGTCTTATCAGTATCTATCAGTTTCCCTACTCATATCCTGCTGTTACTTTTCCTCCCCATGTCTACCAATCCTAACTTTAATCCACAATCCCAACCAATTCCTGGCTGACCTTCTTAACATGTCAAGGTTCCTTTGCTCTCATAGAAATGGAGCAAAATTCACTTGTAGGAGGAAACAGAATATTATATTTGGTTTCACAAGTCTGTGTTTGTATTATGACTATTAAATGTGTAGCCCTTAATGGAGAGAAATATTGGCAAAACAGAAAATAACTTTAATTGCACTCATATATAACTCTTACATGATTTGTTGACCCATATTTATTATCCATTCATATTATTTCAGATGTTGGCAACTATGCAGTCTCACCATATTCTTTTTCTATGAGCCTACAAATGACATCATCCCAACATGGACACATTACTACATCATTGTAATGTGTACACTCCTTCCTGTGGCTGTGATCTTTTTTTGGTAGAACGGAGACATACAGTATACAGGGGTTGTAGATAAAACTGCTTTGGTTAAGTTTAAGTAAAGTTTAAGTAAAAAATATTGCAATGAGGTGAAGGTTGTTGATACAATTTAACATTGAGTATTATCTCCTCCAACTGCTTTGATGCCCTATAACTATGCTTGTGGCCCAATCATTTAAACAGGAGTAAAACAAAGGTAAAGGCAACCTCATTAGTATGTAACGTAGGTTGTTTTTCTTGATATATGCTCCAGGTTGTTTTCCAATTAGGCAAACCTGGCAGAATGAGAAGCAGTAAAAACAATATTCCCTTTTCATTTCTGAAAGTTTACATTTTCTGCTGATGTGCATGTTATTATTTGTAATGCAAGTATTTTATAGATCCCATTCCATACGCTTTAAAATTCTGATTTGTTTTGTACAGGCCCAAATTGTAGTATGAAGTTTTTTTTGTTTTTTTTTTAATTCTTTTCTTTATTTCTTTATTTATTTTGTTCCATGAGAGAAATAAAGCATAAAAATGCAATGTATTTCAACTTGGATCAGAGTTGCTATGAATACAGAATCTTACAGTAATTAGTAGGAGAGTGATTCAGGGCTAACCAACAATTGCATCGGGTATGCAAATGAATTAACGAAGGACACAATGCACCAAACGTGTAATTATTAGGCTTGCATATGCAACATTAAACTGTTGTCTTGGTCTCTATTTTATCCAAATGAATTTGTATCAGAGAGCTTTTGACTACAGACTATAATTATTGCCAGTTAGCACCCTGTGGTGTTGCTAACCTTTTTTTACAGTCAGGAAACACATTAGCTGATCGGCTGAATTTTTTTAACCCATATTCTGTGGAATGATCGCTATTGCTTCTTTTTTGGAATGACGGCATGCTATAATTTAGAGCGTACCATTTTTTTGCTGTCTGTAATCAGAGGGATTGCTTTGCATGAAAATGCTATAAATTTGAGGTTGCGGTTGGCAATTTGGAACACAGTTTGACCTAGAGACTCAACCATTAAGCTACTAAATAAAATGCAATTTTTTTCTCTCACTGACCCATAAATCAACAGGCTAAATCAGCATAGCACTGCCTAACATTAAGGTTTCACAATTGAGTAAATTAAAATAGTATGTTCTTTTTTAACAGCTTTAAAAAGGTCACCATAATGTCAAATCAGCCAATAAAAATGTAATTGACTTTGGTATAGCAGACTTTGACTGAAGTGCAGGAAACAGGGGAAATATTAGCTATGGGGAAAAAAGGAAAAACACTATCCAGCCTAATAATATCCTAATGATTTAGGATTATTCCATTTTCTGTTAACTTAAAAAGGTTATCTTCCTGAGATTATTTTATAAACATACATATCAAGACATACCTACTGTATAAACATCCACGCATATAAACCAATTGTCTGGGTAATAATTTAGGGTTAATTTTTTTAACCTTTGAGATCTATACCATGATTTAGTCTTGATAGTTTCCCACCTGCAATTTCTAAAACCTGCAAGATTTCATACATTTTTAGTTATCTAATTTTATTTTATATCATTTTATTCAATGACAACAACAAAAACAAACCAATGGGTAAAATAAAACACAATGGAGGAATAAAAATTATGATCAAGATATTTTAGCAGCAAATCCAGGCAAAACTCAAAAGTTAATAAATGTATAGTGAGTACAAAAAAATGTTTAAACTTGCGCTGTAACTTGTATTTGAATGGACATCAACAGAATGTAATTGTCCACAGAGCGAATTAAAAGCAATCAACACTTGTATAGGTGTTACCCTGATTTACAAACATGTTATAGTAATGTATTTTATAGCTTTCAAGATACAAATGACTTATTATTGTTCTAAACTTTTTTTTCCTGCTGCAGCATCCATTGTCAGCAGAATCAGTTTGTCACACCAGGCAAATCTATCTTTGAGTTACAAGTTGTTTACAGTAGAACAAAAATATCAAAGTTGAGGAACTATTCCATAATGTGAGATTTAAGCATTTTTTCTGCAAGCCTATGGCACTATTGGATGTGCTTCCTGTCCTATTCTGTGCTGTTCTGCCATCTTTTTTCTTGTCCTGTGTCCCTGGGTAAATGTAATCACTTATTAAGTTTTATTAATAGCATGATATACAGGTATGGGACCTGTTATCCAGAATACTTGTAACCTGGGGTTTTCAGGAGTCTTGCCATCATTTGGATCTGCATACCTTGTCTACTAGAAAATCATGTAAACATTAAATACAACCAATAGGCTGGTTTTGTTTCCAATAAGAATTAATTATATTTTAGTTTGGCTCAGGTCCAAGGTACTGTTATATTATTAGAGAGAATAGGGAAATAATTTTTGAAATGTGAATGATTTGGACACAAGCAGAGTAGGTGGTTCTTCACAGTCAGGACAGTGAGGTTGTGGAATGCACTGCTGGGTGATGTTGTGATGGCTGATTCTGCTGCTTTTAAGAGGGGCTTGGATGATTTTTTGGACAGACATAATGTCAAAGGCTATTTTGATACTAAACTCTACAGTTAGTATAGCTATGGGCATATATGGTTTGTGTGAAAGAGTGGAGATATGTGTGTGTGTGTCTGTTTGTGTATGCTGGGTTTTTAATTTGGAGGGGTTGAACTTGATGGACTCTGTCTTTTTCAACCCAATTTAACTATGTACAGTAACTATGTAACAATGAAGTCTATGGGAGGCTTATTTTTAGTCTATGGCTTATTATTCAGTCATGCAGATGAATCATTGTGGGGGGGAAAGAAAACATTGCAAACAGCCTTTTAGGGTATTCAGCATCTTAGACCTGTGTTCTGGCATTACAAAAGGGCTTCCCTTACTGATCATTCAACAGCAAACTCATTGGCAGGTGGTAAGTATAGGGCTTCTTTTCTCTGCTGCTTGATGTTCAAACTTGGGGGTCCCTGTGTGCCACCCCCTGCCTGTTCCTAGAAAAACAGGAGCACAGAGATCTGAAACAATTTTTTCATGGGCCCAAAGCATAGTGCAGGAAACACAGTTAATGAACTGACCTGCACTTTAAGAAAGGACCTTTACTGACTGATATATTTCAATATTATACAAATCCATTTAAATAGTCTATTAAACTATAGAGATACGCCAATTGCATAATTACAGCTTCATAAACAGGCACAGGAAACCTGCAACATACCCCTCTGGAATTATAATATATTTACCACCTGTTTGGGAAATAGACACATGTACTAAGGTTTAATGAATATATTTATATTGCATGGTGTGGTAAATGAAGGATACTGTGAATGTGATTTGAATTCTGTTCATAAAAAAATATTTTCCCTTAAATGCATTATGTGTAGCCTCTTTTATGTGAAAAACACATGCTGCTTGCTTGCAATAAATATCTCTGTCCATTATGTTTGGATTGACAAGATGAGTGTGTTTTTTAAGGGCTACTGAAATGAGTTTGTTCTTATATCTTCATAGATCAAACTCTCGGTTTTGTCAATCATGCCTCCAGAACAATTTCTTGCCTTTCCTTTCCGTTCCGATGGGACACCTAATTAATACTACAGATGCAGCACAAAACTCGCTTCCCAGATGTTTGTTAAGAGTGACCTATAACTGGCATACAGAATAGAAAAGGCTGACCGTGTTTGGTTGCCATAATGTAACCTTTTTGTAGGCTGTCATTCTGTATGCTAATGAAGCACAGCTGAATCTATAAGCCAGATCTGCCAAGTCATAAAACAAACTGCTTTGAAAGCAATGCATCAGTAATTCTTATCACCTGGCATCTGGAGCTCCTGTGAAAGCCGTTTCTAACTAGAACATGGCACATCATGACTTCGAATGAAGCTCAAATTCTGCAATCTGCAGCCAATTTATTCTGATGGATCTCTGTGTTAGAAGTTAATAGTGAGCTAGGATGGGCTAACAAATTAATCTGCTTAGCCATGCCTTGAAACAGAAATCCAAAATTATTACTGATTAGTTTATTCAAATAATGAGTAAACATTTATAGATTCTGCAGGATGTCAGTGCCTTAATCCAGACAATAATGTGTGTAAAAAAAAAATTCAGATCCAATGGTTCACATTTTATCAAGCAACAGGGCAAAAAGTCAGATGTCTGACCACAGTGCTGATATCATTGCTAGCTAAATTTTCAGGAAATTAGCATACAAATAACTTTCTGGTGCTGTTATAAAATCACAACATAAGAAATCAACAGGTTCAGTCATCAGAGGTTGCAAAGAGGACATGTATTTTTCATGCATTCCTCAATTAGATTGTCTTTACTAATAAGGCAATTGGTTTGCTATTTATTTTAATAAAACCAGACATTTTTTGTGATCCATGCAGATGTAACTATTCCTAGTTATGGGCAAATTTATTTGCCTGGTGCAAATTCACTGTGAATTCCCGCGATTAACCACCGGAGAATGAATTCGAAATGCCTGCAAAAATTCACCTGGTGAAAATTCAGCAGCATCTCGTTTTGGGCGCGGGCATCCTTTTTTTTTATGCTGGCAAATGTGCGCCAGCATCCAAAAACGGATGCCTGTGTCCAAAACGAGACACCGTCGGCGTTTCGTGAATTGCTCGCCGTTCTGCGAAACGCCCCAGATTCACCCATCACTAACTATTCCATAATGTGAGTGTAGCGCTACAGTCAAATGAGTGCACCTTACTTTACTATGAGCTCCACTCCCAATATGTGCTGCAGATGAGACCTTAAATCTTAGGGAGTAAGCCCTGGCAAACAAGTGTGGAGGCGAGGTGCAGTGCAACTGTATTCAGGGTGCAAATAATTTGGCGCCAGTGGTTATTATTACTTAACCAATGAACACATTTATTGAACAAAAGAATCCTCAGTGGTGTGTACACACAGAAGAGCAGACAGGATCATATATCAACAGTGGATAGGCAAGTACTCATAGCACCTTTGGTCGGAATCTGTCCCCTCTCCTATGGCTGCTATATGTTTTCATGTCCTGTGTCCCTGTGTGAATGTTAGCACTTGGTAGTGTTTAGTAATAGCATGATATAATGGTATGGGACATGTTATGCAGAATGTTCAGGACCTGGGGTTTTCCAGATAATAGATCCTCCCATAATTTGGATCTGCATACCTTAAAGGGATACTGTCATGGGAAAACATGTTTTTTTCAAAACACATCAGTTAATAGTGCTGCTCCAGTAGACTTCTACACTGAAATCCATTTCTCAAAAGAGCAACAGATTTTTTAATATTCAGTTTTGAAATCTGACATGGGGCTAGCCATTTTGTCAATTTCCCAGCTGCCCTGGTCATGGACTTGTGTCAGCACTTTAGGAGGGAACTGCTTTCTGGCTTTGTTGTTAGGCTGCTGGAGGGGGGGGGGAAAGGGGAGGGGGTGACATCACTCCAACTTGCAGTACAGCAGTAAAGAATGATTGAAGTTTATCAGAGCACAAGTCACATGACTTAGGACAGCCGGCAGATTTCAAATTGAAATACAAAAAAATCTATTTTCTCTTTTGAGAAATGGATTTCAATGCAGAATTCTGCTGGAGCAGCACTATTAACTGATGCATTCTGAAAAAAAGCATTTTTCCCATGACAGTATCCCTTTAAGTCTACTAGAAAATCATGTAAACATTAAATACACCCAATAGGCTGGTTTTGCTTCCAATAAAGATAAAATGATATCTTAGTTTGGATCAGTTCCAAAGTACTGTTGTATTAATAGAGATAAAAAGGAAATTTGTTTTAAAATTTTTTTAAAATGGGGATTATTTGGATAAAATTGAGTCTATGGGAGGTGGCCATTCTGTAATTTGGAGCTTTCTAGATAACGGGCGTCTGGATTTTGGATCCCATTCCTGTACTATAAACAGACGGTTTGTTATAAAAATCTTGTTAGCTACTAAAATGTGCTATAGGTGAGGGCAGTAATGGCAGGTATCTGGTTGAGGTACTGTAGGAGAAACCAGGATTGCAATTCCAAATTTATTCCTGACAATTGTTCAGTAGTGTCATGGACAGCACTACCTTCTGGAATGGTGAAGATAGACCAACACCCTGAACATCTCTAAATTTATGAGAAAAACTTAAAAGACTTTCAGATATTTGTAAATGTTTCTGTAAAGGTTTATGGATTTTTAGCATAGATTGCCAACATTTTTTAAAAAGATAAAACTCACACACAGATAAATAAACATGAGCGTGTGACACAGTATTTGTTTTAGACTGTTTAGATTGCCCATATAACCGATATACTGTACTACTATACAGTTCACTCTTTGATCTTGTCAAAAAGAGTGGCACATCAAGTATCATCAATAGGTGAACCCATGTTTCTATTTACATCTGAAATTATTTCACTAGAGAAACCTAAAAATATGTATGAAAACAAATTCAAAAAGTGCAGTGACCTTGGATCCATTTCAGTTACTCTATTGGGGCAGTATAATAAAAGTTGCAAATGGAAACAAATGAAAATGAATGAAAAATAACTAAAATTTAAATGTTTTCATGTAATATAAGTTATTAAACAGGCATAACACATGTGCATAGTGAAATTTAAAAGGCCTGCCAAATTGCAATTTTTTAAAAATTTTTACACACACTGAACAATCCTTGATCACATAGTCAAATACAGTTATTTCCAGCACATCCCTTTCCTTTGTAAATGTGAGCTCACCTTCTTAATTAGGTCACACCGTGAAGACCAAAAGTTTCAAACATTCGACAGATACGTATGAAGGAGGCTCCAGACATCCGCAGTGCTGTGCTGAAACTTTTTATTCCATATTCGCCACATATTTTGAGTTTACAAGGACCCTTTTAGACTCGAAACATGTTGTGGTGAATATGGAATAAAAAGTTGCAGCACAGCACTGCGGATGTCTGGAGCCTCCTTCATATCTGTCGAATGTTTGAATCATATATCTTAGATCCTGAAAGCATTGTTAAGTTATAATGTATTTATAACAAGAACTACACAATGATTAGAACCCATGCTCTATAGTCTTGTTCAGTTTGACTCACAGTGAAAGTACTTTACTTTATACCAATATTGTGCATACAGTATAACAGTGTTTATTGTGTTTGTTTTGCCCTCTCCCTTCTTTTCAGGTTTCCAATGTATCAGATGTTGTTTTTCTCAGTGGATAATAAAAGCAACATAACATAAATAAAGGACAGACTCGGCTCTAAAATAGTGGCACTCACACTATTGATACAATAAGGTCAACCATGAGTGAAGTCAGTTCAAGTTCTGTCAGATATAAGAAGATGCTATCAGTCATCAGTAGAATATCAGTAGCAGAAAACGCAAAATAATGAAGCAAACAAGGAAAATGGTTCGGAGACAAAGGGCAATGTGTGACTGATAAGTAGAGTTGGAAGGACAAATGGAAATATATGAAAGTGTGAAAGAATGAGAATGATGCATCTAGAGTGTAAACGTAAAATCTTCACATAGTTTTAGCTCCATAATATCATTATGGAAAATTTTCTGTCTATGATAGACTAGTGCTGTCAGGAATGCTAAAGTTCCAGAATGATCCAACTCAACAGCACTTGCATCTATTATAAGCAACATGTTTTCCAACTGAATGATAAGCAGCTGCCATGGCATTTTGATCACTATCTTTCTTTCTGAGAGAGCCGAGAGCCTTAGAAAACAGGAGAAAACAAATATGATTCAGTATTGGAATCTCACAAAAAACACTGTTTGCAAGTTATGCGCAGTTAAATACACATAACTGTAAAAAGCGGCAGTATAACAAGCAGACGTATGCATTCAAGGGTAGATTGCAGTACAGGTGGGTGAGTGTGTTTTAGCACGGTTATCAGGAATAGCATGTAAGTTAAATACTGATAAAGTTGTTACCTGTCAATATAAAGGGATTTCAAGCAGTTGTCTAAGGCTAATATTTAACTGTTGGAAACCCTATGAAATATTTTTTTTTTAATCACTTCTACCTTTTCATTCTGAGATGATTAAAATAATGCGTTACATTATTAGCAAGCATTAAAAATACTACAGTGGAATTATGGAATGGGCTTGGGGGTTTGGTTTAGTGTTATGCTGTATTGTAAATTGATGATATTATGGAAGATAAAAGAAAATATACTGCAGCAATGAACCTTACCTTTAGCAGGGAATAAACCTGACATAAACAAATATATACAGTGTTATTTAAAGGGGAACTATGGTAAAAACAAAATTTTAAATAAGCTTCATCATACTGAAATAAGAAACTTTCAAAGTACAATCATTTAAATATTCTGTACCATTTATATTCACTACTATCCTTCTCTCAGCATCTGTTTCTCTTCATTCTGTCTTCATGCAGGAGTTGGGTGTCAGATATTCATTGACATTTAAATCCAATATCTTATAAAGGGGCTCTTTTTGCCTAGTAGATCTATTAGAGCTCACTCTACTAAAATCACCAGACGTCATGGGTCTCTACATGCAGGATTTGTGCAAAATGCAGTTATTTTGTTAGATTTTGTTTGTACTGGAATCATTAAAAGTGAGCTCAAATACATCTGCTAGGAAAGGAAACCCCCCTTTATAAGATAATTGGATATAACTACTGTATGAATGACACTCAACTCCGTCAAGAAGACAGAATGAAGAGAATGATGTTGAGATAGGAATAGTGAAGATAAATGTGATTATTTAAAAAACAGTACAGAATTTTTATTTGATTGTATTTAGAAAATGTTAATTTAGTATGCTGAAAATGTTAACTACGCTGAAGCTATGCAGTAGTTCCCCTTTAAATTAATGCCTCCTGACATATCAACAGCACCAATACCATAATAACTTATAGTTGTTATAAGTGTGTGCTTTGATGTAATAGTTTGGTTTTCAACCTATGTAAATATTTTAATTGTAATTAACCATTCTCATTCATAAAAATGGATATCAATTCAGCATATTTTACAAAATAACTAGTCTCCACCTGCAAGCTATTACACTATTACTAATCATAACTCTCTTGATTTAATTCCATAAGAAAACTTGATGGACGTGTTTTTTTTTTTCAGCCTAGCTTACCATGTTACACACTGGAGAATTTATGCAGGTTTCTGCACTCAAAAATGGCATTCCATGAAAATAGTGCCAAAAATTAAACCATCTTTTTTACTAGCATAATATTTTCTTTGCATGATTTTTATAATTTTGCTATAAAAGTACAGTATATTGCCTGATAAGTTTGCATTACCTATCTAATCCCCCATGTTCTTCTAAGAGGTGGCTGCCATATTTGTGCAGTAGTAGTCTGAATCTCTGACAAGTGAAAAGGTTATGTTTCAAAACAATCAGGTTTAGGAACTTCAAGTTACAATTATTTACAAAAGCAGACTGAAAAAGTAAACATTTATCAACATGATCTATAGGTACCTTTAATGCACATTACTATTTTAATGAGTAGTTTTCTAGTGTCAAGGGACACGTTTTCACAGCTCTCAGTGCTCTTGTATTTGAGGTGTCAGTTAATTATGTCATTGTTTTATTCAATTCTGCATATCCAGAGTTAAGTTAAATTCAGGTCCATATTTCAGCCTTGGGCACTCAAGGCCACAGGGTCCTGACATATTTGCACAACCCCTCACCATGTGTCCACTGGAGCTCTGGGAATTACAAGTACAGGGTTACGCATCCCAAATGCTCCTTAGATTGCAGAAACTACTATATATATATATATATAATATATAGCTAAGTGTTTATAGCTGGAGCACTCCTCCACTAAGTTGCAACTGCCTGGGTGCTGGTCCACATATTATTATCCAAATTGTAGCTGAAATATATATATATATGCAGCAGCAATATATGTATAAAATCAAGATAATAACAATTGTGAACATGGTACACCAGATAAATCCATACAAATCAATAGATCTTTAATCTGTTTCATCGGTTTATGGAGATATAATATAACTTTCTTGAAGGTGTTACATAAATACCCTCTTTATCACTCTTTCTGTAACATTGCCCGAATTAAGTTTTCTATCAGAGCACCATGTTTGTTGCATACAGCACACTGTACTGATAATTAGAAATAGCCCACAGCATAACTGAATTTGTTTTCCGAACATTGCTTATATGTTGTAGAACGGTAATGGAATGTTTATCGTTTTCATCTTGGCTCAAGAAGTTTTTCCAGATTCATTGTTAAACTGTGTGATGAAAATTGTAGATGCACCTGAGAAATATAAAAAAAATACTGCCAAGTGTAGAAGCTGCTTTTAATTTGGAAAATAACAGTTCTGTTAAGAGGTTTATAAATTATGTCATCTTTCAGCAGAGAATTTTAAGAATTGTTTCAAGGTGGTTTAAATGCTTGTATATGTAGGATTTGTAACTGGGGATCAATTATCAAGATAGGAACTAATTACAGAATAGCAACCAATCATTTTGTCTCTATGGATAACTACATTAATGCATTCTAGCACCTATTTTTGTAAACCAGTGTCTTTTTTTAAAGAAATAAATAAGATATTAATTATTATTATATATTATATCAGTCTCCTAAATTAAAGAGACTAACACCATTCTAGTGAACACAGATAGAGGATAGGATGAAAAAATGCATGATGAGAGGAAAAAACATCAAGGAGGTGGGACCAAGTTAACAAAGTTAGAAAAGCCTAGATCTACTGATCATTTTGACATGCGGCTGTCATTGAAGGCAACCTCTCATAATTTTTCATTCTATGCTCAGTTTATATTGACCCAGTTGGTGCCAGGGTCTTTAAAGGACAAGGACAGTTAAATTAAAGAAGTTGCCAGAAATGTTGAGCGTTATCTTTTGGGCTTATGTACCAGCCCAAGGAAACCACAGCCCTTTAGCAGGGAAGATATGTGCCTCTAAATATGTCCCATTGCTCCCCATCTTCTTTTCTGCTGATTCACTGCACATGCTCTGTGCTGCTGTCACTTAC
>CM044444.1:80329187-80356221 GCA_024363595.1 Xenopus borealis
GTGCACTGATCTATACATTGGGGAGACAAAACAACTGCTCCATAAACTAATGGATCAGCACAGGAGGGCAAACTCTACAGTACAAGACTCGGCTGTTTTTCTACGCCTAAAAGACAACTAACACTCTTTTGAAGATAGCAATGTCCAAATTTTGGATAAAGAAGACCGCTGGTTTGAAAGAGGTGTGAAAGAGGCGATTCATGTTAAGGTGGAGAAACCATCCCTGAACAGAGGTAGGGGCCTTCGACACCACCTGTCTGCTACATACAATGCTGTTCTCGCATCTGTTCCCCAGCGGTTTCAGAACTCTTGACACATTCATGCAACTCTCACAAGTAACACCTGTGTCTAGGAGTTGCATGACACATTGGTTATCCTATCACTGTAACTACACAGAATCAACACCACTGTGAATTTCAGATGACACCTCCCTGAAGAGTTGCAGTGTGCCATTGTGATTGTATTGTTGGAAGAGTCTATTTGCTGAGAACTCCCCTGCACCAGTCAGTTGAACTGAAGAAGCTGCTCGGATGAGCAGTGAAACGTCTTCATTAAAATATCTCAGCAAGTCCAGTTGCTTTGAGTTACTTTTCATATATACCATTACCTGGATGAATGAGAATCTTCATAGTTATGTTACTAATCAATATTGGTGTGTCTTTTTTGTCTTTCAAATAAAGCTGTCTATAATTTACTGTATTTTCTGTATTCTGTGAGGGTACCATTGTCATTTTTATTGCTGGAGTTTCTCTGTTATGCAAATATATTAAATACTGGTTTTGTTGCAAAAAATTATTTTTTACATAGTGTATGTGAATAAATTTTGTCTTATTGTTATTGGGACAGATTTTATTTGAGAAGATATTTCATTGGTTTCACTATATTACATATGAAATATATTACTGTATCATAACAATCTAGTTAAATTGTTGATGAGGCTCAGGAAGAATAAGTACAAGGTCATGTCTATCCCCCAGGCATTGCACTTGTCAAGAAACACAGTGTAGTTATTTATATACTCTAGTCATAGGGTTCATTGTGCATCATAATAATTTTCCTAATCCATTTAATTTTCTAGAAACTCAATGGTTTTCATATGTACTGTGGTTTGCAAACATACTGCAATTGCACTAAATTATGCAAGGTGCAATGTATACATAACATCTTTCTCATACAACATACTTCGATTCATATGAAAAGTACAGGAATTCTGCTCTAAGCTCTGATTTTCAAACAAGGCTGAATAGACCTCATATATGTTTTAGACCCAAATGTACTAAATACCTCTTGTTTTATTGTTAATGTATTATGCTATGAGACCACTGAATCCCTATCTTAAAAACATATATAACAAATAACATCAATATTTTTTTCCTCTCCGAGGGTTGTGAGTAGTTTTAAAAAATAATGCAAGAGCTTTAAATGTATAACTCATGGCTATTTAGAAAATAATAGACAATTTGGGGATAGAGTAAACCAACACTTATTGAAACAACTATTATATATGGTAAATAAACACAGCACTGTAAGAATATATAACTGGACAAACATTAAATTTAGTGAGTTATATCAGAGTTTCAATATGACGAGAAAAAAACATTTATCCAAATTCTGTCTTTTTTCCCATAGACTTCAATAAAGGTTTCATGTGACAAACCATGAGATAAATTTTTCTGAATTGAATTGCATCTCAAATTGAATCTCGTCCATGAGTTTTCACGTGATAAACCTTTTTCAAACAGAATTTAATCTGGCCCAAAGTATCTCCTAAATTAATGAATCAGCCCCTAAGAGATCAGCTAAATTTAATTCAAAAGTTATGTGACTTGAGGACAACGGAATGCAACATTATTTTGTTCATATTATTTTATTTTTCTAAAATTTGAATATGTAAATTAGGGTCTGGATTTGGTCCAGCATTCAGCCAAATATTTGTGAAAATATTACAAAATGTATGTACTCCTCGCACACCTAGTTGTCTTTACCTTGAAAAGTTGTTATCTTGCATACTGAGCCAACAGAATATCTTATATACTGTTTAGAATAATAATGGATTCCTAATTATTGTAAATTCTGATAAAGTGTAGCACAGTGTTGTCCCAAGAAAATAATAGTTTCAGAATGACCTGCTAGGCTTATAAAATATGTAACATTGTTTTACAACCATAATTTGTCTCTGCCAAAATACAGTGTCAAATACTACAACTTGTCTGCTTCCGCTCCCATTCAAAATAGAATTTGCCAACACCTAATACTGTGGTTTCAAGTGATTACTGTCACTTTTAGTACAGATGATGCAGATGGACCATGGTTTTTAGACTTGGCAGCTAAAACCTTGACAATCAGAATGGTTTGTGTGCCACCAGGTTTATTTATTTTTACAGGTGACTTTTATATTTTTATATTTTTGTGCAACTAAATAAATGTATAACAATATGTATGCGTAATTTCTTTCATATCTCAAACTCTGACATTCATTCATTACTAACCCCTTATTTGTAACCATAGAAACATAGCCTATTTTGCTCTTGATCTTTCTGCGATTCTTTATTTCAAATAGGGACTCTTGTATAAAAAAACGTAGAACATATTTAGTAGAAGGCTATTGTATTATAGCACATTGGTCCATAAAAGAGTTAACAGGAAGGGTTAACAGATTTAAAAGCGAAGTTGACACAACACGCGTCAAAAGCGTGACGCGACTTGTTTCGTGAATTTTTCGGCGAAGCGAAACTCGGAGATTCGCCCATCGCTACAGGTAATTCAAAACTCCAAGAACTCACTGCATGCCTCAGAGTGGACTTACCCCTCTTTCTGTATGTAAACACTCCTTGAATACAGTTTATGGTCAGTAGCATGGTTTCTAAATATCAGTACAGTTTATGTGTGAGAACTGATTGCAGATTTGGTGATTCCTTAAGAAATATTAAAGGATTTTATAGAGATGAGGGCAAGTGATGGGCGAATCTATCCCGTTTCGCTTCGCCGGAAAATTGGCCAAAAATTCACGCAACGAGTCTCGGCACCTTTTTGGCACATGGCGCGTCGATAGCGACATGTGTCACATTGTTTGCGATGAGTGTCGTGTTGTTTGCAACGCGTTGCGTCATTTACACGTGCGACTCTTCCAGCTAAATTTTCGGCAGGCGAATTTTCGCTGGAATTTCGTGAATTTATTAACCTCCAGTGAATCGCGGTAATTCACCATGAATTTGCGCCTGGCAAATAAATTCACCCATCGCTAATGAGGGCATTGTAGGTATCTCATAAGATAATGTGCAAAATGTCCCAAAGTTCTTTGTTATGGTAGAGAATAGTGAGAGCAGAAGTTAAGTTATTACATATCATGTGGTCTTTTTGCCTTTTCATCCTTTCCTTTACTATCTCTCTCTCTCACTCTCTTACCCCTATTGTAAAACAATAATAAAATAACATGATGTCACTGAAGAGTTCCTTAACTGACTGCTGCCTTGTAGATTTTAATGCTGAAATAGGTATGTCTAAAGGGATTTAGGGGAATCCATGATCCCAACTGAAGCAACCTCTACCCTCTTTTGTCCCATGCCTTATTTACAGAGAATTCGTGGTTAGTGTGACAAACCTGTTATAACCTTGATTTATCAACCCTTGATAATTTTTACCAATCCGTACAGATAGTTACTGCTCAGTAAAGATTACAAAAGCTTTCAGATTTAAAAAAAATTTTTCCATGCTCAGACATATTTTGGCAAATGGTATCTGGTTTCATAAATGTGTCAGTTTGTTCAAAATGTTCCTGACTGTCAGGTAAATGTTTCTGGAATGTTTGGTTAAACTAGGAAAATGTTCAAATCCCAAATGACTTTTTGCATTTTAGTTACTCATATGCCAATAATTCAGAATTATGTTCCTTCAACAGACATTACTTGAAGCCTTTTTATGCTCTTGCAAACAGAATAACAAGCAAACACAAAGTACATTTAGTTTTATAAAACATCTGTGAACAACTTTATTCTTTAAAGTTAATAGACTAAATTAATGGCCAGATTAGCTTTATTATGTTTAAATATTCTATTACAAGGTAAGGTAAGTAACAGCTCAAATTAGATTAAAAAGAGCTGCTTCACTGTGTTGCCAACATTTTTTTGGATTGCTCCTAGGCATGCCTTTTCTTTCCTGCCTAACCCTCTAATGACTCTTTCCCACTTCAGTAGGCAGAATCAATCAAATCATGATATTCTGTGTGTTATTAAGCTTGGTAATGATTCCCCTTTGAGCTCTGTGATCCTGACTCCTGTTGGAAAGCAATATATCACATGGGAAAGGGCTAGTGGCTCTTTCCTTGTGACCTCATACACTGCTAAAATATTGTCCTGTAGATAGGAAATAAAAAGGGCAGAACCTTATTTCTTCAAAGATCAGCCAATCTAGCCCAGAGGAATAATAAAATCCCAAACTTTCCTTTTAGGAATCATCTTTTATAAGTAATATCTCTCTGAGTTAAGTGGTGAGTACACAATTGTAAAATAAAATAGCCCAGTGCCTTACAGCCTGTCTGAGTTTTTACAACATAGTGGTTGTTCGCTTTCATTAAAGAGGTTATTTGTAAAGGTAACTTTGTCCTGAAGGAAACAGATTTAGAAGAGGGGAGAAACTTGTGTAAACAAGTTTTTCCAAAGCTGAAATAGACATTTCTGAATTGGCTGCAGAGAGTCTGTTATCAACGTGTTTTCTCCATGCATGATATAATTCAGTGATTATTTTTTTACTCTAGGACATTGGTTCAGATTTGTTGATTACAGTTTAATTTACCTTAGTAATGATGTGAATTGTTATTGACATTGCCTTAATTGCCTTAAATAAGTGCTCACTGTGCATTAAACAGCCAACCGTTCAAAAAGTAAATATCAGTGTAACCTAGGAAATTACACAATAGACTTTTAAAGTGTGAAATTAGAAAGCAAAAAAATTCCTGAATTAAACAAATTGTGTATCTACATTCAGGGATTTGTTTTGTTGGTAAATTGATAAAGAAACTGGGCTGTCCAATTACATTTGATAGCAGGTTAAATTCTACAGACCAAAACCCTTTAGCATCAGAAGTTTCCATTAACAAGGAATTGTTCCATTTTAGGATCATCTGCCTGGTCCCTTGAGGCCATGTGCAAATAGGTTCTTGTCAAACGATTCAATCAGGTAGAACATTGAAAAAATAAAGTTGGAGAAGTGGGGGAAAATTCTGAAATGTGTAGCAGCCCCCCCCCCCCCCCCCCCCCCGCTTGTCTCTTGAATGGGGTTTTAAAGGGGAAAACATTTTGTGGGGAAAAAAACTTAAATTTTGTGTGATTTATCATCCAGAAAAAGCTGCTAAAATTTCAAATCTGAAAAAATACCCGTAGAGGTCATGTAGAAGTCAGTGGCAGGTGTCCCTTTTACATTTGGAAGAAATCATGATCTGTGTTGGGTTTCGTATGATAATCAGAATAATTTTAGTTTTTTGGACGATAATAGAAAAATTAATTGCTCTCAGATGTAAAATCCCAAAAAATTTTATAATTCAATTTTTTTTCCAAAATTTTATCTAGTCTTTTTCTGCACCAAATTTTTTGAGTTATTTTATATAATAATATATTATAAATAAGTTAAAAGTTTGGTCCAATTCATTTTAATAAAATAATGAGAACATTTTGAGTTTGGTTAATAACTCCTTAGGTGTTATATCCACCAGTCGGGTCTTTATGGGAATATACAGCACTGTTAAAGTTTTTCACTGAAGTTAACACACCAGATTATTGACAAAGGTTTGAGTTTTCCTATTACATTTTAAGCTATTATTACTTTGGTGCCATATATTTTTATTTTGTTGTGCTGTATTCTGGATTAAACTCACATCCAGGAAGCAGGGTTGTATTTTGGTCCCATGCCACCCTAGGGTCCCCTACCCCTCACTCTGCAGCTCCATCACCAGATGTAAGAAATAAATTTATAGGCACCAGAGGGCCAAAACCTGGCACCCTAGGCACAGGCCCTCATGTGCCTTGATATAAAGACACCCCTGCAGGTAAAGCACAAAGTGCAGCAATGGAATAAACCTTATTTATGGTTTTCTTAAGATTTAAAGCTATTGCATATACATATTTTTTAATGGCCACAGTTGTCACTGAGATGAAGAAGAAACAAATTCATTAAAACATCTCCACCAACAGCTACATCTCATTAACTTCAAAGAGCAGTCAATGCCACTCATGCCAGGAAGAAAGGTGAGAACTTTGTTTCAGTGGCAAACAGTACTTAGCCATTGGTGGAATAGTCACCCTAGGTAATTTTAACGGCTAAAATTTTGTTTTAATTTTTTCGTTTTTTATTCATAAGTTCAATTCTTCCAGTGCAATTTTGCTGAGGTCCCCCATTAAGAGCACAAAAAATGTGTGGGAAATGAGTTGGAGTCTGGTCACCCACCTCAGGTGACATTGGTCTCATTAAAAGGAGGTGGGAAAATTAAATCATGAAATACGTTGGCAAAGAAGGCTGATTTTTTATATTTCTCACCCATTAGAGTGAACATTTTATATTTGTATTGTACAAGTGGATTTTATACATAGTAAGGTATTTCCTGATAATATAAAGACACTGTAAACTACAGTGCAAATAATTTATTGAGAAGGAGTAACATGAAAAACTGATGAACAGCTGGGCACCTTTGGTGGGATGTCAACAGTATGCCTAGCAATAATTCCATTTGTCCTTTGGGGCATATATATGACCTAGTGCTTAATGATAAGAAATGACCATGTTATATGTAATTAATCTGCTCATGTTTGAACTTTGGTTATAAAATGCAGTTTTTCCATAGCGCCAATGTATGCATATGCCACATTTTGAAAAACAGTGTTGTGCGCCATAACAAATATATATTAAGCAAAGGCAGAAATGCAACTATGTTATAATAGATCACTTCTGCTGGTGATGGCTGTGTTGCCAGGCACTCTAAATTGAATGGAGACAGCCTTCCAGATAAGTATTATTCTCATGAAGTTTGGAAAGTCCCATCAAAATAAAAAAATAAAAAACAAACATATGATTTTTACCACTGAAGTTTCACAAACCATTTGTTACAGTACAGATTGTGTATACTGTGAAAACTCTAATAGATACAGGACACTGTGAATATTCTAATGACATTTCAGAGAAGGTAAATTAGGCATATTTATAAAGTTACATAAAGAAATTGCACTGAAAAAACACCAGCTCTTGATATGCCTTGTAAACTCATTTATATTCATATAAAAACACTTTTCATGCCACATTTTACACTTTTCCCTCCAGACATTCTTCACTATCTAAATTTGTTTCACTGATTCTATTAGGGGACATGTTGCTTATATGTAAATCATGCTTCATGTTAAAAGTCATTATCATAATAAAATACTTTTTTAGTAGTATATGCTATTGGATAATCCTAAATTGCATTTTGCAGAGAACTAAGGGCCGCCCCCTGAGATCCTCCAATTCATGGTGCACAGAAACAAACCAAATGAGTCAATAACCGGACAAAGTTCTGTCTTTTGCTTCCATCATCTTCCTTTTTCCCTTTAATAATAAAACAGAACCTTGTACTTGATAGTACCTAAGCCGCATGAATCCACATTGGTTGCAAACAGTCCTATTGGGTTTAATCAATTCTAATAATGTATAGCAGACTTAAAGGGCATGTAAAGCCTACATTTTCCTACCATGTATATATGTTGGGCATATCTTCACCACCCTAGTAACATCATTTGTACTGCATATACCCCTTCCAATTGCCAGCGACATCACAAATACCAGCTTTTACCCCTCAGCCATTTTCCCTCTGAAACATCATCTTTAACGTTGAGGCATGTCAGCTGTAAAGTTCATGCAGTGCAGAAAGCAGATTTACACAGGCACAACATACTTTGATAAAAAGTTTTGCTGGAGTTGAGCACTGTAATGGTTAAGCTGAGCTGAGTAGTGGTGAGCAGGAAAAAGAATATGATTAGACAGTTAGAGTTTCTGTGGGAACCATCAATGCTATCTCTTCATTGGCTGTTAAACTGGAGGATGTGTTTAGTAATCTGAACTGAGACGAACTGAACATGCTCATGAGCTAACAGCCAAAGTAAATTCCTGAAGGAGAGAGCAGAGGAGGAGAATGAATTCTAAGTGATTAAGGTGATGCTGCAGACTTACTGTTATCTAAAGATTTCAAAGAGGCGAACAGGGTAGGGTTTAAATCCTATATGTACCACCTTGTATGCCCTTTTCAAGGATAAAATGTTTTACACACCTTCATAATGTTGCCTGGTGATGGGGTGAATTTGTCCCATTTCACTTCACCAAATAATTAGCAAATTACCTGTGAATTTTGCGAAACAGGACTCTTGATGCCGGCAACAATTTGATGCTCATCTATTTACTCCTATTGCATTGAAGTCAATGGGTGCGCGGTAAGTTGATAGCGGCATCAATATTGTCACTGGAGTTAAAAAAATTCTGTCACGGACGATTTTTGTGGCAGTTTCGTGAATATATTCAACGGCCACAAAATGCAGAAATTAGCCTTAAAATTTGCCCATCACTAGTTGCCACCAAGGAAAGTCATCTATATTGGAATATGCAGGTTCTTTAGGCAGCTGGAAGGAATGAGGAGAATAAAAAACAGAAGTGTTGAAAGAAAGCTGCATTGACTGAAGTAGGTTTCTGATAGTAAACTTTGTATATTTTATTTAATGATTTCCAAAATAATATGGCTTCTGTACAACAGGATACACATTTCTCTCCATTTGTAGCCAGAAAGGTGACATTTCTGGTTTCAAGCTGTAAGAACATTGTCTGTTTTCATTTCTGACCATCTCAGATACTCATCTCGCAATGCTGAGCACTACATGATATATTTGGGTTGCCAAAACAGATAAATAGCTTTTTTTGAGTAAAATATGCACTCCAAATGGCAAAGTGAGTATCTCTTTAACTCCAAACATCAATATTTTCTTTATAGCACCTGTGTGGCATGTCATTTTTTGTCACTGTAATTGCTGTGTCAGTTCTCTGAAAGAAATGTGCAGTATTTGATGCTGAGTATCAAACAGCCTCATCAAATGTTCATGAATAACTTATGTAGTGTGGAGTTCTAATAGCTGTTCTGAGGAAACAGAATTCTTTGCATGTTATGAAACCTTTCAACGGACCAACATAAAAGCAATAATAACAAAATAACCACATGTTTCTTATGTGCCTTAATGCAGTGTAAACCCCTGAAATGTATTCTCCTTACCGATTCTAATAGACTCATTACTGTACCTTTAGTCCTTATTTCCTAATTCACCATGAAACGGTACCGCTCACTTATTAACACAAATATACTAACTTAATACATAACCTTGGGCTATTATATCTGATGACCACAAAGCATTGGTTTTCTCTTCTGCAACTGGGGTTTATCAACTGTAGCTTTGATATACATCTATTAGCTAATAAAACCTGAGAATTGGGCACCAAACAAACATAATTACACTCTGTCTATATTTTAAGCATCCAGGGTGGGATTACATCTCTGGCCCCTCCACGCTACAACCCCCCTCTGGTCCACCACTCCTACCTTTTTTCCTGCCCATGGCAGCAATCAGGGTCTGGAAGCGAGATCAGGGAGAACCGCTAATAGTGGGTCTGCGCCGATGGGGCCACAAGGGTTTGGGACCTACCAGGTTTTTTCCCAGTGTCCCACTGGCCCAATCTGACCCTGTATACATCCAATATATAAACATTTGCCATGCTAATGATACATTTTTACATTTATAGGAGTCAGAGGAAGGGGTATAGGACAATCAATGCTAGTTCCTCCACTTTTTCGAGATAAACAAAAAGTTCTTGAAATGTGGTCTAATGGAATGCTTTGATCTGCCACAAAAGTAGAAGGAATTTTGTAGCCAACTCTGTAACATTTACTGAATTTTAGGTTAAGGTCATATTGGCAGAGTCTGGGAAATTTAGTCACCTGATGACTAATCGCCTCTTCTTCTGTGCGTCAATCTCCCCCCGAACCACCTTCCCCTGTCTTCCCGTCCACTACAATGAAAAGTCAACAGCGGTGCTTCATTTTCTGAAGTCGCCAGAAGTTGCCTCACGAGGAAACTTCAGACGACTTTGGAAAATGAAGCATTGCATGTGCTTTATCGCCGAAGCCTTTTCATTGTAGCAGACGGGAAGACATGGAAAGGCAGTTTGGGGAGATCATCATATGAGGTTCATTTATTAAATCAAATTTGCAGTAATTGTCAATGAAAGAGTAGCTCTTGATTCTGAAACCAAATAATACAATATGTATATACAATTAGCTCATTTTGAAATTTGGTATTTTTTAATTACAAAACAATTACAGAAATCTATAGCGAATGATATGATTTTATTTGTACCTTGCTTTTTTTAGTAGCAATGGGTATTTCAAACATTGAATTTCACCTTAAACTAATGTTGATTTCTTGCTAAATAAAAATGTTGGTCTTGTGGGCTTGCCGTAGTATAGAGTGGGTATTCTCTGCATGTTTTGGTGCCTTTCTCTAAGCATTTGGAGCTTTGTATAAATTCTTGCATAGCAGGATAAAATGCGAATGTTGTATATTATTTGTGTCTGACATTTATAGCAAGTATAAACAGTGTGTTATTACTGCCAAATCATGTGGCTTGGTCTAAAGGAAAAACTGCAGCAAACCACGAGTGCACACACATGCGTGAGTGAGATGGAGAGAGGATGTTAGAGGAACAAGAGAGAGTTTTATACAAAGGAGAACAAAGCAAAATGCTCCAGTTTTTAATACTAACAGCTATAAAACAGAAAAGCAAAGAGCAGAAAATTGAAACCATCATGAATGTGTCGGGTCCAGGGGCAGCTAGGCAAAAGTCTTCACTGATGAAATAAGTGGGGCTGGCTTTCAATGCAATGGATCATCCCCGCATTACAAGAGGGAAAAAAAAGTATGTTCAGTGGTGTAACCTCATTCTCTATTGATTTTTGCTCTTTGAAGTTCCTGAAATAAAGGTTAAAGGTCTTTATTTTTGGTTGAAGTTTAAAAAGAGGGGACTACAGGAAGGATTTCTAACATCTTAGTGGACGCCGCAACTTTAGTCGATCTGTAAACAATTCAGCTTTCTTGCTTATTGAAGTCACCTTGATTTCTTTGCTGTATTTTCTTTTATATGTCACATAGAATTTACAATACTGCTACTGGTGTGGCATTTATTAGTGTGTCATAAAGAGGTTGGCATTGCTGCTCCATGTCTGATTAAAATATCAAGGAGGTATCCATGAAATAAGCAAAGTATAAAATAATTGCTAATTGTAATTTTGGGAGTTTGATTAAATGAAATATCTTTCATATTTCATATATTTCATATATTTTTCATAATTGGTGATGGGCGAATTTATTCGCCAGGGCCGAATTCGCGGCGAATTCCCGCGATTCGCCGCTGGCGAATAAATTCGCGAATCACCAGCGAAATTTCGCCAAGCGAAATTTCGGCAAAAAAACGAGTCGCGCGTCGTTTTTGACGCAACGCGTGCCAAAAATGACGCGACGCGCGTCGGAAAAGACGCGACGCGCCGAAAACTCGTTTCGCGAATTTTTCGCCGATTTGCGAATGAATCTTTAGGTGAACCAAATCGCGGGAGATTCGCCCATCACTATTCATAATAGCAAACTCTAAGCTGCAAGCTGAAAGGACTTGGTTTATTGAGTATAAAGAGCATTACTTCTCAGTAAATTTGCATTAATAATTATGACTTTGCCTCTGGCTGGGGCACTCACCATTGACAACAGCAGTCATCATTAGTAGGTAATACTTTATTATATGGTATGTGCCTTTGCTGATGCTGAGAAGGGTTGTAGATGTAGGATGAATCCAGACAGACATTTTAAAGCTGCAATATTCCTTTATTCAGGAAGTGTATCACACAACATGTTTCGGGCGAAGCCCTTTATCAAGGTTCAGCTACAGACAAAGTTATTTGAATTGAACAGGAAATAGGAACTGGAAGATGAATCATAAGACAAATGACAAGACCAAAATAATAATCATTATAAGACAAATAACCACTATAACTGCAAGACTGTGCAACTGGCATGTTTGCAATACAATGTCTATGAAGGTATAAGTCAACTGGCACAGTATTGCAGTGAAATTTAAGAATTTCTGGTCAAATTTTGCCATGTGGTCTGTTTCACCAGAATAAAAGCATTATTATTATCTAATCCTTGCCCTCCACATCACCCAACAGTATGGAAGTTCTCCCAAGCCCTCCAGCATCTTCCTCTTGCCTTCTTCATCACCCAATGACATACTGTAGGGGGCCCTCCCTAGCCTACCATCTATTTATGGAGCTAGGTAGGTATAATATTTGAAATATGAACATTTGTAGTATAGTGTAAAATAGCTTCTTTAACAATGTAGGGTAATATATATGCTATTGCAGAGCTAGTAATGCCTTAAGCACAACATAATTTTGCCTTTTTATTGATTCTAATGCATTTCAGTATTTTTTTCAGGTTTGTGATACACTGAAAATTTGCTCATGTTTTCTAATGATATCCTTAGGAACAAACTCTATGGGGCAGGGGCCTCTTTCCTACTGTATCTCACCACATGGTACTTAAGATTTGTGTCCTTATATAAGCTCTATGTAATTTGTGTATATTTCTTTACTTATTATGTTTCTACTCCTCCCTTTGTGTACTTTTTATATATTGTCCAGCACTTTCAATCCTTATGCCACGTTATAAGTAAAGCTATAATTATAGTTGCATAGTTAAATCAGGTTGAAAAAAAACAAAGTCCATCCAGTTCAACCCATCCAAATTAAACTAAGCATCCATACACATAGCCTTCCATACCCTCACATACATTATTTATACTCGTATCTATAATTACTATAGAATTTAATATCACAATAGCCTTTGATTATATGTCTGTCCAAGAAATCATCCAAGCCAGGCATTAACAGAATCAGACATCACAACATCACCTGGCAGTGCATTCCACAACCTCACTGTTCTCACTGTGAAGAACCACCATGTTGCTTCAAATAAAAGTTATTTTCTTTTAGTGTGAAGGGGTGGCCTCTGGTGTGGTGATCCTCTTTATGGGTAAAAAGGTCCCTTGCTATTTGTCTATAATGTCCCCTCACAATGGTCTTTTTCCAAAACTTGACAGTCTACCATCATAATTGAAATCGTCAACCCTCTAACCAGTTTGGTTGCATCTCTGTACTCTCTCCAGCTCATTTGCATCCCTATTAAACTCTGGCTTCCAAAACAAAATTTTATAAAGAGGCCCACATTCCACAGAAAGCCTCAATATGCCCATCACAGTTACATCACATCACAGTTCTGCATCATTTGAAATCTTGGCACGAAAGGAGGGGCTAAAACACGCATGTTACAAATTCTTCTTACAGACAGCATGCAGGAACTACATAACCCACAATTCATTGCACTGTGATGTTCCTATCCTTATTGAAATCATGTGTGCAGGAAATTGTGGGGTTTGGAGAATGCAGGCTGAGGACAGATGGCTGCTGATACAATATAACAGTAGTCAGCCAGCTCAGCAAAGTATTCAGAAAGATCAGCAGGAGAGCAGGGGACTAGGCTTAGGGAACTGTCAGAAACCATTAAAACCATGAAAAATCTGCATATTTTTAAATTGATATATATAGCAAAGTTGCTTGAAATTATGTTTCATTTTCAAAAGGCTTAAATTTTTTTGTGGAGTTCCCGTTTAAGGACTGGAGTCCAAAACTGTACTGCATACTCCAGGTGAGGCATTGACCTATAAAGATGCAGAATTATGTTTTCCTTTGTTATGACTTTTTTATGCAAATCAGTATTGTATTTGCTTTAGTGGCCTAAGAATGACACTGCCCAGAATAATACAACTTGTTATCTAAAACCCCAAGATCCTTCTCTGTTAAGGAAACTCCCAACACACTGCCATTTAGTGTATTACTTGCATTTATATTATTTTTGCCAAAGTTAATAACCTTGCATTTACACACATACACATGCCACATAATTGTAAAGAACATGTCAGGCAGGTATTGTTATTCCCTTTTCCAGCCTCCTAACATTATTTGTATATAAAAATACAGAATCATGTACAGGTTAGAAAGAGTCATAGCAAATAACAATACTATGAGTTTATGACAGTATGGTTTTATGCGTAATAGATCTTGCCAGACTAACTTAATTTCTTTTTATGACAAGGTAAGCAGGGACCTTGATTCTGGGATTGCAGTGGATGTGATATACTTAGACTTTGCTAAAGCATTCGATACAGTGCCACACTGAAGGTTACTGGTTAAATTAAGGAATGTTGGCCTGGAACATAGTATTTGTACCTGGATAGAGAACTGGCTAAAAGAAAGACTTCAAAGAGTGGTGGTAAATGGAACATTTTCTAATTGGACCAATGTTGTTAGTTGGTTACAGCAGGGCTCTGTACTGGGTCCCTTGCTTTTCAACTTGTATATTATTGACCTGGATGTGGGCATTGAAAGTACAGTTTCTATTTTTGTAGATGATACTAAATTGTGCAGAACTATAGGTTCCATGCAGGATGCTGCCACTTTGCAGAGTGATTTATCTAAGTTTGGAAACTGGGCAGCAATCTGGAAAATGAGGTTCAATGTTGATAAATGCAAGGTTATGCACTTTGGCAAAAATAATATAAATGCAAGTTATACACTAAATGCCAGTGTGTTGGGAGTTTCCTTAAGTGAGAAGGATCTTGAGGTTTTCATAGATATAGTAACACGTTGTTTAATTCGGGGCAGTGTCATTCTGTAGCTACTAAATCAAATAAAGTTCTGTCTTGCATAAAAAAGGGCATAAACTCAAGGGATGAAAACATAATTATACCTCTTTATAGATCCCTAGTAAGGCCTCATCTGGAGTATGCAGTGCAGTTTTGGACTCCAGTCCTTAGGAGGGATGTAAATGAGCTGGAGAGAGTGCAGAGACATGCAACTAAACTGGTTAGAGGGATGGAAGACTCAAATTATGAGGGGAGACTGTCCAGGTTGGGGTTGTTTTCTCTGGAAAAAAGGCGCTTGCGAAGGGACATGATTACACTTTACAAATATATTCAAGGACATTATAGACAAATATCAGGGGACCTTTTTACCCATAAAGAGGATCACCGCACCAGAGGCCACCCCTTCATACTAGAAGAAAAGGACTTTCATTTGAAGCAGCATAGGTGGTTCTTCACAGTCAGGCTGATGAGGTTGTGGAATGCACTGCCGGGTGATGTTGTGATGGCTGATTCTGTTGATGCTTTTAAAAGGGGCTTGGATGATTTTTTGGACAGACATAATATCAAAGGCTATTTTGATACAGTTAGTATAGCTATGGGCATATATGGTTTGTGTGAAAGAGTGGAGATGTGTGTGTGTGTGTGCTTTCATCATAATTGGCACTGCTGAGATTTGGATTTATTCTCTTTTATTTGAGGCATGCCATCATCTTGATCACTCACAACAAATGCAGAACTGGTGAATTAACATTCCCTGCCTTTTGGCAAGTGATAACTAATAATACTGAAAAAGAGCTCTAGTCATTTAGCACATGCTTATTCGTGTTTTTCGGCACATTACACATATTTTTTAACTGTTCAACAATTAGTACAATATTCTTTCCTTTTGCTTCCTTTGGTGCAGATATCTCTTTTAAAGCACCAATGGTATACTTGTAACAATTCTATTTATACATTATAAGTATAAGTAAGCCATGTGCCTAAAACCCTAGTGAGTGTTTTGTTTGAGATTTATTTTCAAACTTCAGTGGCGTCTCCAATTTTCCTTGGCAGAGCTTTGCACGCAAGGGAAGTCATGGCATTTAATATGAAAGCCTCAGCCAAAAGCAGGAAATGCATTTACTTTTTTCCCCCTTTGCTATTGTCATTTCTATCAATTTCCAGAATGTTTAAGAATTTGCCAAAGTAGCTGTCACTTATTTAGTCACTTTGGAAATGGCTGTGAATAGCAAATATAATGCTACAGTTGTATTTGAATTAAACATGTTCCAGTGTTTTCTTTAAGTAATAAACTCATGGCTCATTATCTTCTGTGGAACCTAAACATCTGGATGGGGTGCAGAAAGTAGGATGTAGTGTATGCCAGCTGGTGGTGGCGGTGGTGGGAGGGGGGCACAACTTTTACCTTCCTAGTTTAGAGTGCAATAGAGGAACGCAGGTCATAGAATAGTAGTGTTCCAACCAAAAATTAAACCTGTGATTTGACAAAATACCTTAGCACTCAATAATATTTATACATCTCTATTGCATTGAAGTAAAGTCACATCTCTTATGCAGGTGACATTTCTCCCATAAATATTCTCCAAAAAGAGAAAAAGAACATATTTTCACAGCAAGACACCTTTTTCCAGGTTCAGGCTGCCTAACTACTATCATAAGGATAGAGCCACCACTCATTTACAAAAACACACTTTCATTTTCCACATACTGTATATAATTTCTTCATGGCAGAAATTCTTAAGAGAATTTTCCCCACTACAATACTATGGGTAAACATATACTGGCAAATTTTCACTGAGAATTTAATCCAGGAGACAGTTCCCCATATTTTTCTTGATAAGGTATACTTAATTTTTAGCAAATTATATGTGTGGGTATTATGAAAGATACACATGGCAAACTGAGGTGAACTTTGGTGAAATCAGCAAGTCTGTGAGAGACAAATTATTACAGATTCAGCCAGTTCTAGAAATGCTGTATTCCTTGATGATATCCATACTCAACAGACTTAAGGTTATCAAGGTATAGGTTTCCTCTTAGCCGTGCCAGGGAGCTAATCCAGTCCCTCATAACAGAGAAGGTAAGAAAAATTCAGTTCAACTTCAGGTTGCAGAATTATTATGATCATCGCTGTGTTGAAGCATCACTTTTCTCATTTCTTCCTAATTACATTTTCTTTTTCTTATAATCCATTAAGTGGAGGTATGGAGAATCATGCCCTGCATGAAGCCAATTATAAATGACTTGCCTAGGACATAACACATTAATGCGCTGAATTAATTATTCAGATTTGCTAATTTTTTCACTGCTATTCATTCTAAAATGAATAAATATATTCTCATGATTGATTACTTGATAGTTTCATATTAAAAAAGTGTGCATAGGGGCATTTACCATTGGGTCAATGGTTGGCAAACACAAGGGTATACAGGTATTGGATCCCTTATCTGGAAACCAGTTATCCAGAAAGCTCCAAATTACGGAATAGACTCAATTATAATTATATACATTTTTTAAAAATTATTTCCTTTTTCTCAGTAATAATAAAACAGTACATTGTACTTGATCCAAACTAAGATATAATTAATCCTTATTGGAAGCAAAACCAGCCTATTGAGTTTATTTAATGTTTACATGATTTTCTAGTAGATATAAGGTATGAAGATCCAAATTACGGATTACCGACAAACCCCAGGTCCCGAGCATTCTGAATAATAGGTCTCATACCTGTTCTTACACAATATATATTGCAGACAGTAATAGATAATAGTGCATGTATGTACAACTGCTTTTGAGTCTTGTCAACATTACACCATGCATTGTCTCAAATCTTTCTATTTTTAATGAAAAGCGGGCATCTAACCTTACTTACTCAGTTGGGTGGAGGATAGAGTTCACTATCTCTGTTTGCACTGCAAAGAGAATGGGGCTAAACCAGAGTTCCCAAAACTTTTTTTTTTTTACCCATGAGCCACTTTCAAATACTGTATAAAAAAAGAGTCGGGGAGCAACACAAATATGAAAAAGTTAATTTTGGTACCAAATAAGGGCTGGTATTGCCAATTTGGTAGACCCTATGTAGACTGGCGACTTCAGGATGATCTGTTTGGCTGTACACTTGGTTTTCATGCAACCAAAACTTGCCAGGAATTATAAAATAAGCACCTGGTTTGAGACCACTGGAAGCAACATTGGTGGTGAACAACATGTTGCCCACAAGCCACTGATTGGGGATCACTGAGCTAAACTATTCCTGTCACCTTCCAGTGACACTTCCCAAACTTAGGGAGGAGTTTGTAAAAAACAAGCTTGCTTCATATGGTAAAAATATGAAAATGTACAGCATTGTAGAAATGTATATTTTCAGAGCAAGTCTGTTTTTTTTAATATAGACTCACCGCAGGTGTATATAGAGCATTTGCAAAGATGTTGTATTTCTTGATGCAAACCAGTCTTAACATTGCTTTGTATAAAACCAAAAATAAAAAGTAGTAATAACGTCATCTGTACTTCTACTACGGAATAGCCACTCTTAGATTTTAACATTTGTGTGATTAAAGCAGAGAGAGAGAGAGAGATGGAGAAAGAGATAGCACTTACTGCTCTCCAGGGATGTTGTTAAGATAGCTATTTATTGAAACAGATCAAGATTTCATTCGCTTGGTGACATATTAATAGGGACCTCAATAAGGGACATAGGCAGTGATTTGTGTCAATAAAGCCAAGACCCTGGAGTGCAATAGCTACCATATTATATACAGTACACCACAAAGTCTTTTGGAACTATACAGCTGTGGTATGGATTTTCGTGACCTCTTAACACAACTGTAAGGGGAAGCTTTCTCATTTCAAGGTTGATAAACCATAATTACAAACAAAAGACTTTCTTGCAATCCAAAAAGTCAGTATTATCTAAATATTTTTATAAATAAATATTTATTCACTATATTCAATACTCATTACTGTCTTATGCAATATTTCTATTATTGGCTCAAAGAGTAGTGTTAATACTCTCTTGGACAAATTATATGTGTCTATGCATGAAAGGCATTCATTATGAAAGCACTCAATGATTGTGAATGAGTTGTAATATATATATATATATATATATATATATATATATATATATATATATATATATACACACAGTATATTAACACTTTTTGTCAGCATCTGTTTTGTATTCTATGATGAGAATCACACAGAAAATAAAGTCATATTACAATTGTTGCAAAGCATATCCATAAACATCTTTGTAGCCCTGGAAGCTTAGTAATTCTAAAAATGCTCTTGCCAACAAAATTTTTCTTAATGCGCAAACATTTGCATATATTTTCTTGATTTTATGGAGCAGTTCTGGTGGAATTAAGATTTACTATTCCTATGATACTAGAGATATGACACAGTGTAATGCACTGTTCTTCAAATCGTGGCATACCTGAATTCTATTGTATCTTCTAGTCCCAAATATGTCTTGTTTTCATTTATTAAGGAAAATAACTTAAAAAAATCATAATGAAAAGACCAAATATTGGAGCAAGTTACATCTCCCTGCAACTCCCAGGGAGTTTGTCTCAGGAGGGCCCTCACTGTATTGGTGTAGGAAGGCTTAATCATACTGAATTCACACAAGGAACTTGGGGGCAAATTCACTAAAGCGCAAAGTGTCTAATGCTAGCGCTAATTTGCCAGCGTGACGTCATTTCACAAGTTTGCAAATTCACCAACACGGACTCTGGCGAATTTCTGCTAGCGAAGTTGACAGACTTGTGCAACTTCGCACCCTTACGCCAGGCGAAGTTGCGCACTGACGTAGGATCGTAAATTCGCAAATTCACTAAGATGAGCATTTTCCTCTAGTTAGCACTTACCCTAGACGTTACTTCACCTGGTCAGACCAGGCGAAGTTCAATACAATAGATAGGAGGTTGAAAAAGTCCCAAAAAAATGCCGGAGTATTTTAGCATAGGAGGATGATAGTCTGAAAAAGATCGATAATTTTTTTGGGGGGTAACCCATGTTCCCCCCTACATTTCCTAACATATGGCAACACAACTATACAGGGGGCACATGTAGGGCAATAGTACAACTTTATTTAATTTATTGAAGGTTTCCTGGGCTTGTGTAGTGGAATGTAGTGGCTGTAGCATATACTTCTATTATAAGTTAATGTTCGCGCCGCATGCAAATTAGGCATCGTTAGCTAGCGAATTTGCGCATCTTAGTGAATTTGCCCCTTGATCTCTTAAATTATGTGAGCACCCTCACACAACACGTCACAGGTAGTAGTCACTGATCAATGAACTAGTCCCTAGCACTAGGTAATGCTCACAGTTGTGTATAACACCACAAACCTCCTATACCTTAGTATGACCGCTTCAGTTCTATAGTGGCAGGTAAGAGTGAAGGGTTCCTATACCCTGTGGCCTCCTCATTGAAGCCTCTGGCTACTCTATTACACTGATCCTGCCTCCCACTTCTAGATAATTCTAGCACTTATGTTTCCTACTCAGTCCTAAGTCTGCCTCAGACCTTCAGTCAGTGGGGACCAAAGAGGCAGAACGTGTAGTGGCTTCTCCTTTTAAAGACTAGGGAAACCTCACAACTCCTGGCTGGTTTCTGAACTGCCAAAGTAATATTTAGACCTGGTAAAAGGAAACATTCCCCAACCCGAATATAATTGAGCCCAATTCTTAGCTGGGAAAAAAGTCATAGGAGAAGTCCTACCTGAAATAAAGCTTTGCAAAACCTATACCCTCATACAAAGTTGATGAATGGTTTGGTCACTTTATGTTTGAAGAAAGCCAGTGAAACTGATGGACAGGGCAATGGGTCCAATTTACAACCTGGTTGTGTGCAACAAAACCAACAAAATAGTTGTGTTGTGTGCCATTTCTCTGTATTTGTGTTGGAATTATGTCGCTTTGGGCGAGCTGCATTAATATCAGCATTAGCTTCAATTCACTTGACCCATATAAATATTTAATAGAAAATGTGATACTTGGAAATGAGACTCATGCAAGCATCTGTATAGTGTGAGTGTAATAGACCTCTTCAGTCCATAGGTCATAAATAGTATGAAGTATTTATCAGACAAGGGAACTTAGTGGTTTGATGTCTGCCTGGAAAATGTACTCACTGTTCATAAATTAGTCCTATTTATGTAAACAGAACATGACCATGGACTAACCAATATTGTAGACATTACCAATAATGTATGTCCAGTATATAACCAGGCCAAATATTCTTTTACTAAAGGAACATAATACTTATACATGGGGTTGGATTGTTATGGGGCTTTTATTTCTACCCAGTAACCCACACAGACCTAAAGGACAAGCTATATGTGCATATACTGTATAAAACACACAACACACATTGTTTCAGAGAGATAGATGTCCAATCTTCATAAAAGCTTTCTCTGTGTAAACAGTAAGTGACTGAAAATAATTATAATCATGTGCTATAACTCACGTCTTAAGGAATTTCGACAGAGAACCAAAAGCATATACTTTTGTGTATAGATGGTGCAGATCATATGCTACCTCTGGTGTACACATAGCCCACAGTCCAACATTCATTACAGTACAAAAATAAAGGTTATCTAGATTTGCCAGGTACTTACTGTAAGTTAAGTATTTGGTATATCCCAGTTTATTTCACTGCTAAAGAATGGAATGAATGGGAAGCTTGAAAACCAAATAGTGTATTGTGCAGCATTTCTGTAGCATATATAATCAAACAAAACAGTGGTTTACAGTATATCTAAACCTAAGTATTTACATTGTATACTTATATTTTTTAAACAATTCCTTCCCCTTGACTCTTCACAGTAATTGTGGGATGTGAAGAATTAAATAACCCTGCTATCAATAACAGTTATGCAAAATACTACCACCTCTTCTTAAACTTAAATGGGGCTCCATAGTATACAGACAGTAAGAGAATAATAGGTCTGTGCATCAGTTATCATTAAGGGAAGCAACCAATAACAGCTTACTATCATGCTAAAGTAAATGTGTTTTTGGTATAAAACAGGACATTTTTCTGTAACATACCCACTATTCATCCTCTTACCAGAATACCAAATTAATTGTTGACTTTCTACACATGTAGTCAAGACTCCTGACTTGACAAATGAGATGTGACCTTGAAGTAAATTTGCTTATTAGCTAGAAGCTATGCAAGCAGATATTAAAAATGGACTTCATTTATTTTATGAGGAGTCGGGGCATGTCAAGCAGCTCATAATTAGTAATAAACTTCTCTGCTCCACTACTTTTTACGCTGTTTGTATTTTTTTATTGATGTAGACACACATTTGCAGCTCTCGTTTTGAGAAGATAGTGGTGGAGTTATTTATAACTCAGAGAGTGTAGAGTGAATATTAAACCACGCCAGGGTTGAATATAGAGTGATTTTTTTGTTGTAATTAACATATTTTATTACATCAATGGGGTTTTTTTGTTGCTGTTAATTTGTACCGATTGTACGTTTAATTAGTTGGTTACCAGCTCAGAATGAATACTGCTATTAACAGCATATATAAACATAAGTACTTCAGCATCTATGTAGCTCTGAGACATACTATTTTGGGGAGAAATAAGATTACCCAAACAGATCTTTTTCTCATCTAATGTTGCTGAACACATTAGAAGAACTTTGAAAGATTCATTGAGTTTGAGCTGAATTCTGCTAAAAAAAAGAGCCAATCCAACATTCTTTTTTATTGAGATTGAATTTATATGTGAGTAACATATATTATTCACCCTTATTGATCTATTCAACAAATCAATAAGGGCTTCTAAGCATACAAATTCAACACCATCCCTCTCTTTATCTTATATGTGCCAAAGAACTAGTAAGAATGATAACGACATCAATAAAAAGAACTTTGCACTTACAAACCATGTTTTATCTCTGTACTGGTTTAAATTTTTGGATATGGTTTGGATATCAGTAGTGATGGGTGAATTTATTCGGCAGAGGTGAATTCGCAGCAAATTCCCGCGATTCACTGCTGGCGAATAAATTCGCGAAACGCCCACGAAAATTTTGCAAAAAAAAATTTGCGATGAAAACGACGCGACAAAAAAATTATGCGACTTGTTCCCTGGAAATTCGCTAATTTTTCGGCGAAGCGAAACGGGGGAGATTCACCCATCACTAGATATCAGTCCAAGTTGAAGGATAGACTCTACTGATACATATGGTTTTATATACACTTTATTAATATTGATAAGAAAAACTGCAATAATATTAATATTTAGTGATGAGTTACTGTTTTTTGCCTCCCCGAAAAATTCTCAAACTCCAAAAAAATTCTCGTAACGGCGAAACATTTTTGAAATGCATTGAAGTCAATGGGTGACAATTTTTTATGTGCACGACAATTTTTTCTCTCACTTCAAATGCATTAAAGTCTTATTTCTTTATTTCTTGGTGACTTTTGTGTCAGCCTTTGTTGTCCAAATGCATTAAAGTCAAGGACATTTTTTCTTTCGGCGACTTTTTTGTCTTCTCAAAAATTTTGACTGGGCAAAATTTTCCGCTGTGAATTTTTTATGCAGTTTTCAACAAAAAAAATTCACATGTGGTAAAGTGCAGAATTTCGTAGCGTACCCATGACTGCTGAATAAAGTTGCTGTATCACTATTGATACTAAAACAAAGTTTATAAAATCACATACACTGTAACAGCATAATCTGGTTCACACTTTATTATTGAAAGTGATATATTATAAGTTTGGATTTTTGAAGCAAGAGATTTTGTTCTTTTGTTCTCTTTGAAATGGTAGTGTATGCATTAGTGTGCAGGAAGAATAATTACTATTTCATACCTGAGGTTTGAAAGATCATCTTTTTCCTCACATTTGTTTTTGTTCAAGTCCATGATTGGCTTTTTATTAAAAAAAAAATAGATTATTAAATTATATCATGAAGTAAAAAGAACAAAAACTAAGATTATTTTCATTCTCTCTAATGTTTCTTACACTGTATTGCCTCAAGTACAAATGTATCTACCCCTAAATTTGATTTAGGTAGCTAGGGAGTTCTATTTACTAAAACTCAACATTTTCTCACTTTGTCCTAAAACAATTTACCCTTAATTTTTCAAATAATGATTCTTGAAAAAATTGCTGCGAGAAAAGGTCACAACAAAGTCATGTCACAATTCATATCATGTTACTCTTCAATTTTACACTCTCTAAATCCGGGATCCCCAACCTTTTGAACCCGTGAGCAACATTCAGAAGTAAAAGAAGTTGGGGAGCAACACATGCCTGAAAAATGTTCTTGGGGTGCCAAATAAGTGCTGTGATTGGCCATTTGGTAGCACCTAAGTGGATTGTCAACCTGCATTGAGGCTCTGTTTGGCAGTACATCTGATTTTATGCAGCTAACACTTGCCTCCAAGCCTGAGATTCAGAAATAAGCACCTGCTTTGAGGCCACTGGGAGCAACATCCAAGGGGTTGGAGAGCAACATGTTGCTCACAAGCTACTGGTTGGGGATCACTGCTCTAAATGTACAACTTTTCTGACATTTCTGAAATCATCAAACAAAAACCACTGGAAGCAGCCTGAAACTATAGAGAATCCTGAAGGTAAAAAAACATGTTCGAATTGTTAAAGTGACCATCTGCCACTGACTTCTACATGATTTTGACAGGTTTTAGCTGGAGTAGTTTCAGATTCAAAATTTTAGGAGCTTCAGAACATAATAAATCTTGAAAATATTGGAGTTTATTTTTTCCTCTAAAAATTAGGTCCCTTAGTGTATACTGGTATTTAATTATTGGGAAATGTTCAAGAACCATTTTTTTCAACACAGTGGGGTTCTTTTGCTGACAATGAGAAAATGCAGTAACCCAAAGCTACCAATCAGCAGTTTGCTTTGATGAGGAAGAATTATAAATAGTGATGGGCGAATTTATTCGCCAGGCGCGAATTTGCTGCAAATTCCTGCGATTCGCCGATGGTGAATAAATTCGAAGTGCCAGCAAAAATTTGCCTGCTGAAAATTCACTGGCGCAAAAAAACTAGATGCGCGTCAAAAAAATTTGATGCGTGACGAAAATGACGTGACGCGTGTCAAAAACGTGATGTGACTTGTTTCGCAATTTTTTTGCCAATTCGTGAATTTAGCTGGAAACGGTATAGATTCGCCCATCACTACTTATAAACATATAGTTGACTGGTTGCTGCACTGGTGCTAAGAACCCATTATAAATGTATTAGCAAGACAACCTGCCTTAATTTTCAGCCACCTCTGGATTACAGGTATTAGACATAGAACATAATGAGATCTTTACAGAAGATGATACTTTATCCTCCACTGCTGGGCGAATGTATTCACCAGGGGCGAATTTGCTGCGAATTCCCGCGATTCGCCGCCGGTGAATAAATTCGCGAAACCCTAGTGAAAATTTTCCTGGCGAAAATTCACTGGCGGCAAAAAAAAAAATGAGTTGCGGCGTTTCGCAAATTTTTCCGCCAATTCGCAAATTTTTCAGTGAAGCAAAACAGGGTAGATTCGCCCATCACTACTGCTGAACTATGGCTCCCAGCACTCTCCATAGTGCAAGCATGTAAAGGTCCAGTTTTGCATTTAGGAGCTCCAGACCCTCCTGGTCTAGCTTCCAGGCTTGGAGCTGCCGCACCCCAGCCATCTAGGGGCTCCTCCAGCTTTTTGCAGCAGTTTTTGTCAACCCTCTCTCAGTGAAAATGAAAGCAAGAATGGCAGTGTGAGCACAAATCAGTTGTGCAGCAGCGACACCTTGTGACACCCTCTGTTCTCTGCCAGAAATGCTGCACAGGGGCAAGGGCTTCTGCCCCTGCCATCCTCTAGGTTAAACCTGTAGTGCACAGGCAGGGGATTTCTCTACATGTGGTTTTACATTTTAAGTAACAGAGGGGAGTTAACCCTCTGTATCCCTACAACTTTGAAGATTTTCATTCTTCCAGGTCATGGAATATCTAGTATAGTTAATTCAGCAACTGGACTTGCTGAGCAATCATTGAAGATGTTTCACTACTCATCTCAGTTCAACTGACTGGTATGGGAAATTCTCAGCATATAAACTCTTCCACTAATTCAAACACAATGGTAGGGGCTCTTACACACAGGTGTTTTTACCTGCGCTCCACTGCGTTACCCATCACTAAGTATTAATATTATTGCACTTGATTCTTTTGAATGGGACTGTACTCACACAGAGGCACGTAGGTGCCAAACGCAGGTTGAGACTCAACATGCTACATTTTATCTGCGTTCGACACTTACAGGTGTCTGTGCGAGTACAGTCCCATTCAAAATAATCAAGTGCGTCTACTCCTAAGCTCCCCTGTGGCTGAATGGAACAAAATGGAACACAGGTAAAAATGCTCATGTGTAAGAACTCTTACAATGTGCCATTGTGATTGGATTAGTGGAAGAGTTTATATGCTGAGGACTTCTCACACCAGTTTTTCCCCGTCAGTTGAACTGAAGAAACTGCTTGAATGAGTAGTGAAATATCTTTAGATTACTCAGCAAGTCCAGTTGGATCAGAATTACTAGATACAAAAAAATTTAATTAACCATACTGTATTCTGATCAAGTTTTGGGTTATTATTTAAATCTACATCTTAAAATAACTAAAGCAGCTTTATCAGTGGCTTTTTGCTAAATATTTTCTTTTCTCTCAATTTGTTTTGTCTTAATAAATCTTATGTATTATAAACTCAAGTTTAGCATTTCCCTTTGTTCTGTACAAACATATGCTTGTTTTTGCATTACTAATTTGCATGCAGTAACAAAAGGTAAGGCCTCCTAATGACTACTTGGATGCTAATTATTTCTGCATTTACGTAAGTCGCCTCATGAATCCAGTGTTAACTCACGCACTAATGCCTGATTTAATGCCAATTAGAGAATAAGGCCCAACATGTGATTAGTGTATTGTGCACGTCAAACATGTGCATGCATTAAAATATAAAGAAAGAAAGATTTTAGAATTTGGTCTCTACTCAAGGGAAACCCAAAAAGGAAATATTAAGGGCAATTTAATTTTATTGGCAGAACTGTGAAGGGAAGACCTCCACACGGTATGGGAAAACTGCCTCTTCTACATCTGTGTCTAGTTTGTGCTATTATCATCATTAACACTTAGAAATTCTAATCTTATGCAGGACTTGGATTAAAATGAGTACTCTGTATATATATATATATATATATATATATATATA
>CM044444.1:80361349-80380487 GCA_024363595.1 Xenopus borealis
ATGCAACAATAAAGAAGGATTTACTTTATCAATGGTGTGCGCGCATACTTCTGTCTATATGGATATTTCAACCAAGCGCAGCACCCAACCAGTGAATTGGTGAAACAGTCTCACAAGTGTGCGGTCCAAGGAGGTACGTATATATATATATATATATATATATACATATATATATATATATATACACACACACACACAGTATTATATTTTGTAAGAGCTTAGGTAGTTGGAAACAGTTTTCTGGGGATAAATAGCCAACAGCACAATTATAACTCACAAGAGTATAGACCCTTTTGGCAGTTAATGGCCATCTAACTAACACAAGTGAGTTTCCTACCTAACTAGGAGGAGGCCTACCACCTCTCTCCCCATAACATAGGACCTTAAGGCAAATACAAAATTCTAAACCTTGTGGTGATTCAAAACTCTCTTTCTGTGCTCACACAGGCAGCTTCCCTGTGTTTTTTCCCTCAGACTGAAGCTCAACACTCTGGCTTGAGCTGTCGGTTTTATTATCCACCTGAGATACCTCAGGAAAACTCAAAAAACCTGGGATGGACTAGCAGTCCTGGAACCACTCTGCAAGGAACCTGGAGAATAAATAAGCTCAGTCCTGGATTTTCCTAGGTATTTTTTCTTAGGTTTTACAATGAAGAAGAAACCCTTAGGGTCAGATATTATAACTAAGTATAAATATGTAAGAGGACTATATACTAAACTCTCTGTTCTTAAGGAGGTTCCAGTGTTTTACAATACCTTTTCTGAAGTGGCTTTTTAGCAAGTAAGAAAATACAGGAATACTAAAAATAATACTTAGTACAAAGTTGATCCAATTGGGATCTTGGAAGTAAGGGCTCTTACTCATGTGCAATGTTCCTCTGCTCCACTGCATTCAGCTTTAATGCTTTCCACACAAGGGGAGGGCAGACACATTCTATTCTTCTAAAATCAGCTGTAGTCACACAGGTTCATGTAAGCGCCAATCTCAAGTGGAACATAGCATGTTGCTCTACATAGGCCCAGAAGAAATCAAAGAATACATTTTCTTCTGTACTCCCCTGCGGTAGAATGCATTAAGGGCTCATACACATGTGCGCTCCCCTGCATTCAGTTTTAAAGCTTTCAGCCACAGGATCGAACTGGAGCCTTGGGGGTTCACCGGGGCTGCAAACGAAGGGCCCTCCTGGCACTCACCTGTGACCCCCCAACCTCCAATTCCCTGCCCCTCAGTGCATGTATGGGCAGACAGAACAGCACATGTATGCTCAGACATGGCAATGCTGCGTGTACATTGCACTGGTTTATTTCTTTATGGGCCAGCTAGATGGGCAGGTCTGGCAAGGCCGTGGCCCTCGTTTTTCTTTCCCAGTGTCCCGCCGGCCCAGTCTGACACTCCTTATGGGAACATACTCCTTATGGGAACATACAGGCACATGTAAGCTCTGAATGCAGGTGGAATGCAACATGCTGTGTTTTAACACTTTTAACACTTCAAGAATGAACACAGCACTTATGTGTATGAGCCCTTAAACTAGACCCAATGGAGTGCAGGAAAAACACTAGTGTATAAGAGCCATTAGAAAGAAAATTTCTCCCAGTTTAATGCAAATTGGAGAAGCTTCAGGTTTTCTCCTTCCTCTTAACTCAATGGGCAGTTAGGTTTTATTTAAACCTAAAAAGTTGAATGTGATGGATGTGTTTTTTTACTTTGTCACTGTGTGGACCTGCTGGGAAAAGCCTAGGCTCCCACCATGCAGTGTGAGCACACATGCGGCAGAGGGGAGGGATGCAGGGAGAGAGCGCAGGAAGGGAGAGTGTCAGAGGGGAGGGAGGCAGGGGAGAGCTCCAGGTGGGAGAGCAGCAAAAATGGACTAGGGGTAGGCAGAAGACAGGTACCTGCCTAGTGCCCCCATTTCTGTTGCACCCTAGGCAGGTGCCTCTTCTGCTACTCCCAGTTCAGGACCTGGCGTTAAAACTCATCAAAGTAAGTCTGGGGCTCTGCTGCACCACTAAACATTGCTTCTGCTTGGGTTCAGACAGATTCTGATGATTTCAGCATGAAATGCAAAATCTTGTGTTTCAGTGGTGCAATGTCCATCATCTGTCTGCAGCAGAGGCTATGTTCCCAGATGCAGGAATTCCCACGATTCGCTGCTGGCAAATAAATTCGCGCATCGCCAGCGAAATTTCGCTTTGCAAAAATTCGCCGGAAAAACGAGTCGCACGTAGTTTTTGACGTGACACGCCGAAAACGACACGACGCGACGAAAACGACGCGACGCGCGTCAAAAGCCTCCCGCGACTCGTTTCGCTAATTTTTCGGTGAAGCGAATCTCGGGAGATTCGCCCATCACTATCCACAACATCTGGCCCCAGCCTAAGGGGCCCATTTATGATTGCCCATACTTTTGTGCTCAGGTTTTGTGATGAAAGCTCAGCAATCTTTATAAGCTTTCCCATAAAGCTCATAAATGACCCCCATGACTCTATATATAGTAACATAAGGCCTAATTTCACACTAGCTAATTTCTGCCCCTAATTCTTAAAAATTTTAAATGAGAAAAAGGCAATCTGTAACTGGAGATGAGCAACTGAAAAATTTTCAAAACTGCTGAAAAATTTGCAAAACAGATAAACCAAGCGAAAGCATTGATTTCTCCATCTGTTTTCTCTCTCCAAATGCATTAAAGGCAATGCCCATTTTTTCTTGCAGTTGCCTTTTTGTCTCTAGACAAATACAAGAGGTCCTCTGCACTCAACCCATTATCAATATATAATAATATATATAAGACATTGAGACATTGTATGCATACAGCTTCTAAAAATGCCTTATCCTTTAAACAAAACAGGTGTTGTTTGTCCATATATTGCAATATATTTAAGACTACTTTCAAAGTAAAACTCCCAAACTTGGTTGCCCTTTTATTAGACACCAGTGGGATCACCTGACTATAGCTGGAAGGGGTGGGAGCTGGTCACTGCTCCTATATGAACTATAACAAACAAGGGAAATTTGTGCTCAACTAATTAGGAGGGGTGCAATAAAAGGGTAACCAAATTTGGGAGTTTTACTTTGCGAGCAGCAAGTAAGTTGCAGGTAAAACTTAGTCCCTTTGTAAAATGTATAATAAAGCAATAGAATTATCAGATGCAATTTGAGAGTAGGACTGGCCAGATACTGTATGGGATGATTTTGATGTAGTTGGCCAGCCTAAATATATTGCAATATATGGACAAACAATCCCTGTTTTGTTTAAAGGGTAGTTGCTGTATGCACAAAATGTCTCAATTTATTAATAATAGGTTGAGTGCAGATTTTTCTATATGTATTTTGTGGTCATAGTCTCATTGCACCCCATCTAATATTTTTCAAAATTAGTGGGGAGCACAGCTTTCCCTTGTTTGCTTTTTTGTCTCTGCAATTTTTTTCTCCAAATGTATTAACGTCAATGGTCATTTTTTTTGTGGCAACTATTTGTCTCAACTACATTTTTGTCTTGGCTGCTTTTTTTGTTGTGGCAAATTTTCATCAAAAATATCATCAAAAGATTTGCAGATGGCAAAATCCATGCCTGGTGAAAATATTTGCTCATCACTATTTGTAACTTCTAGGGGCAGATTTATCAAATTCACATGAATGAGTCAAAATTTGATCGAATTTTCAAAAAGATTCGAATTAGAATTTTCGAATATTTTTGAAGACCACTTCGACCATCAAATTTTGAAAATTCGATCAAATTGAATGAGTCAAATAATTTGAATAAACTTCTATTCGAATATTCGACAGTCGAATAACTTGCCCTTTAAATTTTTATTCTACTGCCTAGTTCGCCAGGTTCAACCTACCAAATTGGTTTTAATTATTTTTGATCGAATAAAAAAATTCGATCGAATGGTTAAAATAGCTCGAAACGTTCGATTCAAACGATTTTATTGATCGATGGAATTATTTCTATTCAATCGTTCGCTCAATTGAATTGCGGTAAAATCCTTTTAATTTAATATTCGTATTCGAAGGATTGCAATTTGACCACAATTCTACTGATCAAATTTTGAGGGTAAATTCACCCTTGAATTCGACCAATAGTAAATCTGATTGTGGATTGTACACAGATTGAACTATGTTGCAGGGCCTTTCAGCTTTAAAACAAACTTGGGAAACTGCAGCTTTCTAGTTTCTGTCTATGTGAAGCAGTTTCAAGATGATGAAACTTTTTTTGACAACACAGAAAGTGTTAAGCTGAGCTTTCAGGTAGAAGCAGATGGTAAAGTTTCTCATCCTGGGTTTGCCACTTTGAAAGAACATAGATCATATAAAATTGATCAGCTGAGTTAATTATAAAAGGGATGAGTTTGATGGATTACCTGTATTCTAGCAAGAAAACTAATTTTATTATAACTGTATATTGGGTTATTTGTCAGGAAGTGTATGTGTGTGGTTCTGTGTTCTGACACAGTTAATTTTTTTTTTGTTTTTAATAATAGATTTTGTGCAATGTAAGTTATCAAAAATCATTTGTAATCCTGTATAGTTTATAGCAAAGTATATACATTACCGGTTAATGCCTTCTTATCATTTATATATTTTTCTATACAGTATGTGCTAGTCAGTCTGGAACCATTCACTGATGTTTCCCAGCATCATAACTGATGAAAATCAATATGATAAAATAATTTAACTATTCTGAATTGAGTATAGAATAGCCACAGTATGTACTTGTGTTCCGTAAGTACCAATGATGTCTTTCCGTAGAAGCTTATTGTTCTCAGTAATCAGTAGTAACAGTAATATATTTACATTCTTCTCTGGTACAGAACTGAAGTAAGAGGAACAGTTTGAAAACTATAGGCCATTTACTTCTGCTCTTCTCTTTGATCTCATATTAGCAGTTACAGTATATTGGTTAGAGACCTTACCCACTTTCTTGTTTCTGTACAACTGCACCAAATCCCCCCCCCCCGTATAGCTAAAAATGTGCATCACTCGTAAGATCTTTGAAGGAAAAATAAAACCACCAAATAAGAAAAGCCCCTCCCTACTACCCTAGGTAGTCCAAATACCTGCTTTCCTCCTAACTACATAGTTGGTTACCCCTGAAATCTCCCCTAAGAGTTTGCTTACATATTGGGGCAGAGAAAGCACAGCAAAGCTCATGGGCACATCTTCAGGATCTCTGGTTTTTGTCTGATCCTCTACAATCCCTTCTGCAGTTTCCGGCACTTTTGACGCATGCGCAGTTACTACGAACCAAAGGTTTGCTCCAACTGCACATACACCAATACGGTGCTCACTTACAGAAGAAGATTGGATATCTGGAAAATGGTGCCCATGAGCTCCACTGTGCAGACTCTGCACAGATACGTGAGCAAACTCTTAGGGGCAATTTTAGGGGTAAGAGGGGAGTAGGGAATACCTAGAGTATGAAACTTACTTATAAGTGCAAGTCTTCACAAAATTCAGAATTTTTCAATCAGCAAATATTTGCATGAAATGCCACTGCAGAAACACCCATAGATGACTTCTTCATGAAAAAAATCTGAAAAAAAACCCCATAGACTCCAATGTATTATGCCTATATGGACATATTTGATTACATAGCATACTTTCCTCAGTGTGAAAAGTTTCTTCGCAAACTTTCTTCCTAGGGAAATTTCTTTAACATATTTACGCTTATATCACTTTAAATATGGCAGCTACATTAACGTCTAATTTATGTATTTATTAGTGATGGTTAAATTGCTGGAAGTGGCCACTTATTTTTTGAAAATGTCCAAGGAAGCACAATAAAGACAAACTAGATCCTCTGTTGTGCTAGAAATGAACCCACCCTAAAACAAATGTGGCATGAGCTTCAAATGGTCAAAAAGTGTCAATAAAATATATTTAACAGTTACAACTTGTAAACATAAATACAATGAAAACACCAACATTTTGTCTTTTTAATTACTTTTTTGCCAGCCAGAACCTTGCAAAATCGACTTTGGTAAAAGGATGGTGTATAGAAAGTTTACACTTTGATAAATTTGCAGATTAATCATTGTTCACCTGGGTAAAAATACTCCTGGGAAACCTCTCTTGCACTGAGCTTTTTTTGCTAGCGAAAAAGTTTTGCTCGCCTTTGAGTGAATAGGTAATGTTGTTTGTGGCACAGCTTCTTGCACTCTAAGGTAAAGTGCTTTTCACTCCTAGAACAGAGTCCAAAAGAACTTGACCTCTTTTTGAGGGGGGTTTTGGTGGAAGGCACATTGGCATCCCAAAGAATGCCTGTTAGTTAGATGTGCAGAAGCACAAGCTCACAGGGGCACAAAGCACCCTTGTACCTGGCTTTGCTTTAGTTCAATATATCACATCACTGGGTGCAGGCCCAGATTTGTGGTGAGGCCACAAAGGCCCGGGCCTAGAGAGGCAAATATTTAGGGGTGGCATTCCACTCAGCCACTCTGTGGGGAGTACTGGGGATGCGCTGATCCCCGGTGCTCCAGTGGTTTTGCAGTTGTGTGCATGTGCTCTGGCCAGACAAATCCGGAACTGACTGGGTGCAGAGAGAAGCTTGCACCCCAAATGTCCCCTGTAGAATGCAAAATGTAGCATCCTTTAGGTCAGTGGTCCCCAACCAGTAGCTTGTGAGCAACATGTTGCTCAGCAACTCCTTTGATGTTGCTCCCAGTGGCCTCAAACCAGGTGCTTATTTTTTATTTCCAGGCTTGGAGGCAAGTTTTGGTTGTATAAAAGCCAGGTGTGCTGCCAAACAGAGCCTCAATGTAGGTTGACAATCCACATAGGGGCTACCAAATGACCATTCACAGCACCTATTTGGTACCCCAAGAACATTTTTTTATGCAAGTGTTGCTCCCCAACTCCTTTTACTTCTGAGTGTTGCTCACTGGTTAAAAAGGTTGGGGATCCCTGCTTTAGGTTATTAAAATGTGTGACTGCATGAACCATAAATTAGACTGTTTGATATTAAAAAAATAGCATTTCGATTTAAAAATACTGTTTGATATAGTGAATTAAACGATCTTTCATCTCACTGGACAATCCGGAAACCTTGGTGTATCATGTGGTGATGATTAGTGATGGGCGAATCTGTCCTGTTTCGCTTTGCCGAAAAATTTGCGAATTTCCAGCGAAATTCGGGAATTTGCTAAAAATCTGCAAAATGAGTCACGGCATGTTTTTGATGCGCGTTGCATCGTTTTTTCGCTGGCGTTTCGCAAATTTATTCGCCGGCAGCGAATCGCGGGAATTCACCGGGATTTCGCGCCTGGCGAATAAATTCGCCCATCACTAGTGATGATGCGCAATCCCCAGGAAATAACGTCACAGCAGTCGTTCTCAGCTAGGGTCCAGTATTCTGCCGGCTTTACAATGGCAAGTGGTTTATTTATGTAGACAAAGACAAAGGGCGGTATCCTATTAAAGAGCATGTTATGCTATGAACTAATTGGTCGAACCTGTACACAGGCGCATGTCTATAGATAGGGGGGAGGCGGGGGAAGGTAGGAACAAAAGACATCAGAACAATAGGGCACTTCCCCCCGGTAGTCACAGAGCAGTCTTAGCATGGCTTATACTGATAAGAACGCGCATTTTCCTGAACGTGCTGCCGTCTGCTGATTCACGTAAAAGTACACCTTTGCTCAATGGCCGTATTCCTCAATTCCAACCGGCACCACACCCAGCATGCTGTAGTCATGCCTGATGAACAGAAATCGGATGGGATTCGGAATGATCGGGCGACTGTGCAAAGGTCGGTCGTAAAGACGCTTATCCCGCATCGGTGGCACCATGGTGAAATATTATTTTCCCATCATGTTTATAACCTGGGAACTTACTACTGTAGAACATGCAAATATTTATCCAGCACTTAAGTGATAGGTATTAATCCTTATTAAAGGGGTGCAAGCAAAAAAGTGTGTTCACCTTCACATCTTGTTGCGAAAATCCAAAAGAGAATTGCAGCACTCCCAGCTCATAGTAAAACCGCCTTTATTGCACTTTACATTGGCACAGCTGTGCCAATATAAAGTGCAATAAAGGCGGTTTTACTATGAGCTGGGAGTGCTGCAATTCTCTTTTGGATTTTCGCAACTTACTACTGTAGGTCTAAGTATATCTGAATCTATATCTGAATGTATTTAGATCAGAGGCTGTAGCTATTTTGCTTTTGTCTAATGAGAAATTTTCCATAATCTGAAAGGAGATGTCAAAGCCAAACAAATTGTATGGCCTCTGCTTATTCTGTTCTAGGAATACCCATGAAGAACATTTCAACTGAAGGTAGCAGTATGTATAAAGGCAAATATCCCTGTGAAGATTGTACCAAGAAAAAATTATTTTGTGCTTTGTGCACACAAGCAAGAACCAAATTATTTAACATCCACAATTTCGTTTTAATTGAGTTCTGAAAAGAGAGATTAAAAATATAAGCCAATATTATAGGTGCTTCTGGAATTAACTGTAAGCTGCACGTATAAAGCATGAAGTATCTCCCACACCTTGTGTATCACTCCCTTCCCATTAGCTTTTTCTGTACCAGTATTTATTGTGATGCATGCACAGTAACTCCATATTTATTGTGATGTATGTAACTCTTTATGTTCTATATATGTAATTCATGTGATTTGGTTGTATAATCACATTCACTTTACAGCGCTACGCAACAAGTTGGCGCTATAGAAATACATGTTAATAATAATATATCAGATTTTCAAAAATGCCCAGCCTGCTTATAAATTATTATGGAAAATCCCAAGTTACACAGCAATCAAAATTTAAAAAAAAGTAGATGTCAAGAACATATTAGGCTTGTGAGGAACGTATTGGTTTATCCATTGATCCCACTAACTGCTGTTAATGCAGAATCATGTCTCAGAGAAAACCAACAGCATTTTTTTTTTTAAATGTTCCAATAATCGAGAAACATTTTTTCCTCCTTTCCATGGACCTTCACATATTTCATCTATGCTCTCTTCTTTTGGATATTTCATTTCCTTTCCACAACCCCCAACAACAGTAATACTGTTGGGGTGTATGTATATCAGTGTATCTTTCCTAGAACATTCCTAGCATGCACATCTTCATCAATCAAACATTATTCTTACTTTGCACTAGTGCTGCTCTTTACACTTGCTCCAAGAAATAGAGAATATGTATAAATGGGATATGAAATTCAGTATGTCAGCTGCTGTGGACAGGAAATAAGCCTTCTACCATCTGGTGGCTTTGAACTGAAACACTGCAGGTTGTGTCCTCTCAGGTAGTGCAATCAGAAGTCCTTGCATGATCGGATGGACATCTCTTTGAAACTTGTGTACAAATGTTAGTCACCAAGAAGAAGGAATATTTTTGGCTTCAGCCTGTTGAACAGCAGAAAACAGCTGTAGATGCTGCAGTACATTGCTCAGCGAGCGAGGACAAAGTAATATATTCAAATCTGATGTCATTTTAAGGACATACAATGGCGCATATGTAGAACACAAAGAAACAACATGAAGAGGAGAAAATAGAATACAGTATAAATATATATATATATATATATATATATATATAGTTATCCAAAAGTGCCTGCACTCGAACTCATTCAATCTGGTGGTGCACGACCAATTGTGTAATATAAAAAATAAAAGAGGGTCAGCACACACCAATGCAAAAATGTGTTTGATTTATTTCACAAAAATGCTTCAAAAGTGCATTGTGATCCGACATTTCGGTCCCACCTGGGGACCTTTCCTTTCCTATTTTTTTTACACATGAGTAAATGGAGGCCCTTTGTTAATAAGGTAGAAATATAGCTGACAGTGTGGACAGTTTTCATTATATTGCATAACCAATGTGAGAAAATAATATTTTAATCATTCTTATACCTATTTACCTACAAATTAAAAAACTGCAACTGGGGCATATAATGATAACAACAGCACCCCATGCTCCTTTACAGTTAGAATAGCATTTGTTATTATGCACAAATGAGCAAGGACAAGGAATCTGTTGTAATCCATCATGGTAAAAAGAAAGGAAAATCTGAGGTACTTTGTCATGTTAAAAGGACAGTTGTCCAATATGCCATTTAGATGTGGTGTGTTTTTCTTTGATTAAAGTCCTGCCACTAGCAGTGAGTTCATCCCCAGGATTGCCCCTTGAGAGATATTACAATTTATTAACGCTAACATTACTGTTTGAAAGGAGGTCTTTTTATTTCTGTCATTACTCATTATATTGACTGGGACTTGTTAAAGATTCTAAATTCCTCATTGTATGCCACTGCACCCAGTTTAACCAACTGCAAGATATCTTTAAAATCACTTGATGTGCAGTAGAGTTTTTTTACAATCCTCATTTTCTAAGGGGCATCTATGCTGCTTTAATGTAAGAAATATGGTTTTAGCTTTGGGACAACAAATTACCATCAGTGATTTGAAGGATGGATGATAGAACAAGGTTTGGATGGATGAAAAGCAGGGATAAGTTGAAGAGGCAATGAGCCAGATAGGAGGCAATAAAGGGAAGTAACTTGATGGACCAGGAGTTTAAAAATTTAGGAGAATGTGTTTACCAGCAAGTATATTACCAGTAGGAATGTACCTAACACCTAGAAGGAAATCGGGCACTAGGCATTCTTCTGAAGTGGTAGCAATTTTTTTTCCAGAGTAATGGAGCGAACAGTGCAACTGTGTTCCTATATAATTAGCTAAACCAATAGATATATACATTTTACTCTTTGTATTAAGTGTTGGCTTTTCATGAATACTGTATATTTAGCAGGGATATTTGGGCAACCATTCTATATGGTTCATATGCACAGGTATTTTGACTTTGCACTTCGCCCCCTGCTAGTCATCCCTTTACATGGTATTTTGAATATTTTCAGATTCTCAAGACACTTTTACTCCACTGACACTGAAATAGTCCTCCATACATTATTATGTATACGATCTGGAGTTATACAGTTGATAGTGGCCCCATTTTTGGCTTCATTCCTAGAAATCCCACTTTTTAAAATGACTTTTATCAATATTTTGATTTGTTTTTTTTTCCTATATCTATCTAGGAAAATGCTGACAGTAGTTTTCACTCCTGTCAGTTTGGCGATAGTCGACAAATTCTATAGAGAGGTCACTTCCATTATGAAGAAGAAATCGGAATTTGGACAGAGACCAAGCAATGTTGTCCTGCCTTGACTGACAAGGTGACATTGTGTGTCATATCAGCATTCATGACCAGCTCCCTTTTCCTCAGAGAGTAATTATTTCTTTCAGAGCGAAAGGTCCAATTTGCTGTAAAGAACAGAGCCTCAGGTAAAATAAAAGAACTAGTTATACGCTTCTTTGACATGAAAGAGGCACAAAACAAACTTTGCATCCTTCACGGCATTCCTTTCGGCTTATGCCTTCCTTCCTTTCCCTTCTGACAGATTAGCTGATGAGGGTTATATTCCTTTTGTTTAGACTGGTTAGAAGAAAACAATAACTGAACTTGCAATTTCATGCTAGTGACATGGGCTAAATTAAATTACGATGACTTAGATTTAGTAGTTTCAATGTATTTTAATTCAGTAATGGCTGCACTCAGGAGAGGCTTTGTTTTGTAGTTCCCATCATTGTATCTAACATGGGAGATTATATTTTCATCTTTATTTGATCAGTAGCCGTTTTTAAATAAAGTTATTAGTTTAACTAATCCAAAATGAATTAAAAAGATTTCAGCGCCATTGGAGTGCATATTTTACTTAGGGGCATATTTATCAAGGGTCAAATTGAAAATTTGAAGTAATAAAAATTAAAATTTTTAGCTAATTTCTTGTATTTCGACTAGGGAATGATCCAAATTAGATTAGAATTTGCAAAAAATCAGAAAATTAGAATTTTGAAATTTATCATGTACTGTCTCTTTAAAAATTGGACTTTGACCATTCGCCATCTAAAACCTGCCGAATTGCTGTTTTAACCTATGGGGGACCTCCTAGACCATATTTGGAGTCAGTTGGTGGACTTTAAAAAAAAAACAAATTTTCGGGGGTCAAATCGTTCGATTCGAATTCGATTGAATGTGCTAAAAATTAGACTTGATCGATTTGAAATTTTTTTGCAATAAATTTCTATTGGTCTTTTTTTATTCGAATTTCAAAGTAATAGGGGTTAAAAAAAACTCCCATTACGTTGAAATTTGACCTTTGTTAAATCTGCCCCCCCCCAATGTAATTGATACTATCACCTCTAAAAATACATTACTAGTGATGGACGGATTTGTACCATTTCACTTCACTGAAACCTTTGCGAAACGTGGACTTTAATGCCCGTGTCAATTTTTTTAATACCCACGACAAATTGACACACGCCTATTTTGTCCACATGCATTAAAGTCAATTGGCATCTGAATAATTTTGACGCAAGACAGTTCTTATGCACGCAACTATTCTGATGCGCATCCAATTTTCCATCACTGGGGATGAAACATGGAAAATCACTGCAAATCCACTATACCTTTAATCTTCTTTGGGGGCACTGAGCAGATGCACAGACTTAGCATGGTCTGTGTTACTGAACTGACTCACAGTAAGTGATTAGGTCACAGATTATTATTCAAAAGAAATGGAAGCACTCACAAAAAATTCATGTAAAATTGCCTAGGGTGCACTGCTGAGCACTTTTTGCAATTTATATTTATGTTTTTGTTCTAGTTTCCCAAATATATCACAAAATGATAAAAATGAGGAAAACAAGATCAGTGAATTCAGCAGTGAAGTCAATGGCATTTTTCGTGGTGACTTTTTTTTAGCAAATTACATTGGAGTCAATACTACTTAGTAATAGTAGCTGTATGAAAGAAAGCCATGTTTTTTTCCCCAGCAAAAATATTCACCAACAGAGACATTTAATATCTATGCTGGGTGAAACATTTTGCACATAACTAGTTCTCTGACATACTGTAGATAATGTAGGACAAATGGAAGATAAGGCAGTTTAACTGCTGAAGTGCATATTTATTTTCAAGTTCTCTGACATAAACAGATTCACAAAAGTACATTAAAGAGTTTGAATATCAAATATTTTAAACAATTTACAATGGAAAACAGCCAATGCCTAAAATGTCCATGCAAATTAAAAAAACCCATGCAACATATATTTTCCAATAGTGTTATAAAGATTCAGTTGATTAAAAGACAACATCCAGTTGACATGTAAATGGTTGGTGTCTAACCATTAGGACAATGGCACAATGGCATTTTGTTTACCCCTCACTGATAAAAAGTGTGTTTGCTTGAAGCAATACTACTTTACATTTTACTATAAGAAACCCATTTACATAGAAGATTCCAAATCAACTGTGTAGGATTCTATGATTGTATCTTATATTCAGGAAGAAAAGGTTATAAGGATTGCTTTGCATACCTCAAAGGTATTTAATGCAAGGTATACTTTTGAAAACGAGAAAATCATAAAACCTCTATTTTGGGATGTTTATGGTGTATTTTATGAGACAACCAAAAGCCATGTTTATGTGGCATCTAACTTTTCAACTCATTAATTATTAGCCTGACCTGAAGTACTGTACTGGAGATTGCTTGGTTTGTTTGTATTTCTTTGACAGTGAAAGTGACAAATGCCTGAATTAATTTACCTAGAACACGTGTAGATTTCATTGATGGCTTGTAATATTCAACTTCGATTTTCAACTTTGGTTATGCAGCATTTAAAGGCCAAAATTTTTTGTTTAAAATGCAAGGCTAATGTTTATTTGATTTTATTCTAAATACAAAGTTTTTAAATGCTAGTGAAAAATATTGTGCTTTGCCAGCTTAGGCCTTTTATCTGGAGTCCCAAATATGTTAAAGGGGAGATAAGGCTAAATAAAGAGGCTATATATTCTTTTGTTAGAAGGATTTTGTTTATTTATTGTATATTCTGATGAATTCCATTGAGTGCAGCCTACAGTGAATGGGAACAGAAAAGCAGATTTATAAAAATAGGTGCTACATTGAATAAACGCCATGGCCAAAAGCAACCAGTTTGATCTTAGCAATTCTAGCCTAGTATATTGAAAGGTAGAATATAAAAGCTTGCTATTGTTCTATGCTAATAAATCATCCTCTTTGTGTGCTAGTGGACAGTGCCTTTCTTATCAACCTAACTAGTAGATGGCTGGCACTGGGTTGGACAACTTTTATTCTTAACTCTATCCATAAAGGAAAATGGTGATCAAACCTACATATTTGCCACGACCTCTTATACAAAAATAATGTGAATTTAAAGTCTGCCTTCCACATGAAATCTTTATAAATGCTCTGTAAAAAATAAATAAAAACCTTCACTTAAAACTGTGACCATCTGTGAAAAAATTAATTATTTAAGCCTCTTGATTTTCAGAAAATATTGTTCACAAAAACGCATCTTGTCTTGAAATAAGCACATATTCCAAAAGTACAGTAACTTTTGCTTTCAGATCAATTTGCTCTCTTACCTAGCAAGGGAAACATAAATAATTTTGAGAGCAATATTAGTTTGTTCCTTCCAAAGTGCTGCATCCCTAATAGAGTGTAGCTTTTGTGACATAACTCATTGTGGAGCACAAATACCCCATCAATAGTAGAGCGGCTCATTTCATTGTCTTCAGTGCATGGAATCATCATTATTTGCACTCCTGATAAAAGACAGCATTTTTAGCAGATCAGCACTACTCCATTTAACTGAGAGCAATGATTTATCTTATCCTTACTGCTGGGCATCTTCTATTTCCTTGGGTAATAAAGAGCTCCCACACTGAAATAATGTCTATTTGTACCTTAGTCTAGAAAAGAAACAAACTGAAACCCCTTTGGCCAAACAAAAAAACACAGCTACAAAGATCTTATTACATTTTGAAAATTAAGCACATCCCTATAAATAAATCATTTTGTATTAAATAGTTACCAATACCATTCCCTCCAAGCCTGTTGTAATAAATCCATATGTGGCTTAGACAGTTTAATTTTCCTGACATGAGATCTACGGGAAATGGAAAAATCTCTCTTTTATTTGTAATTGCCGACCTATCACAGTAAAAATGGAATAAGTAATAAGTAATATTTATAACTGTTGTTGTCAAAGATGTTATGGCTTTGCAGCTATCTGTTATTTTTAAAAGCTATAAAAGTTCTGCACCTAATATGAAGAGAGTTTGTTAAAGTGTTACATATGTACAGTATATATATACATGAAACTCTTTGTTGTTGGGGAAAGTACTATGAACAGTGTTTGTATTGTATGACGTCTATTATCCTGGGAGTGGGGGTTGGTTAAGAGATCTTTTTTGTAATATGGATTATCATGCCATATGTCTATTGAAAATCATTTTAACATTATGAAAAGTAGTTTTCTCATTCATGGATTTATTGTAACCTAACTGATATCAAGTAGAATTAATTATTTATTATTACAGTGAAAACACATTTTGTTTACAGTTTACCGCAGAAAAAAAATCTATTGTTTTTCTGTATAACAGGGTTTGGGTGAACAGAAGCCACGCCTGTTCTACTGATGCTTATATAGTGAATTAATGCAAATGTGCCCCAGTATAAAACCTATAGTACCAACCTACTAGTGGTTTCCATAAAAATGTAGACAACTCCAAAAGTGATGATTGGTTGCTATGTGTTACTGGACTTGGACAAACCACTACATTTTGTCATTTTAATTGCACAGTGGGGCTATCCCTCATTGGGAAGTTCAGAGCAGTAGATGGGGACACAGCCTGATGGTAAGATCTGTGGTGCATGCTGAATAGCCACCTTGGCTTGGATACTGCTGGTACTATAGATGAGGACTTTTGTAATGTTTACATAAAATATAACTTATTTATGAAGACTAGGCAAACCAGGGAGTAGTACAGCAGATTGATTGTGAAATGTCTAATAACCTTTACTTGCAGAGGTCTATGCAGACCTGTTGTGCAGTAAGTATGTAGGTAATAATAAATAGAGTGTACAGTACTGCATACTAAAATAGTGCTAAATAAATACATAAATATATGCAATGTACCAAATACAAATATTTATATTCTATACTGTAGATAGGAAAACAAAATAAAAGGATAGATGGAAAGATAGATCAATAGACACATTCAAATATAGTGTTGGACAAAACTGGTAGCAAAATGTGAATTTAAATGCTAGTTAAGTTGAAGGAAATACAACTACAATCTGCATTATTTAAAGCAGAATTTTGGAGTTGCATTCTATAAATCGATAGCTTACAGAGCAATACTTAGTCCTGTATTTTATAGGCTACATGTGGCTACTGGACATCAAACAATAAAATTAAGAACCTGGGAATGTTGCACTAAAGATTAAAATAATGGGAACACAATTAAAATGCATTTCCCAGTTGTCTCTTTTTACCATAGCATTAAATCAGTGAACAAAGATGTAATAGTTGATGTGCTGCCATTAAGGGCACATTTGCCTGTTTTGTGATAAGAATATGTGGCAGATATTTGCCTGTTCAGGGCTCTTTTACACTTTGCAAATTTTATTACATTTCCCCCATAGATACATAGATAGATGGGTAAATATAGGTGGATAGATGATAGATAGATAGATAAATAGATAGATAGATAGATAATAGACAGATAGATAGATAGATAGATAGATAGATAGATACATAGATAGATAGATAGATAGATAGATAGATAGATAGATAGATAGATAGATAGATAGATAGATAGAAAAATAGCACAGATATTATAGTTTATCCCAGTGCACAGTGTATGGAATAAAACTTCTCAACAAATGCTCTGCCTTTAAGGTCTTAGAAAATTCTAGTTACAGCTATCTAATTAAGCTTTAAAATGCACAATTACTGTAGGTTTCTATATAGAGTAAGTGGATTTTTTTCTGTTTATGGATTTTATTATGTCTACATTAGTGATTTTACATTATATGGAGATCAGTATCTCCAATATATCGAATAATATTCATCTGTACATTGTTTTTTACATTTTTATACTAATTTCACCTGATGTGAATTTGCACTGAAATTTGCTTTTTTTTTTTTTTTAAAACAATGAAAATGTTTACGCATCTGAGCTAGAATGTCTAAGATATTGTGGGGGAAGGACAACCCATACACTATTATTAAGCAATTACAAATGATGGAGCAAGTATAAATCAATCCTCTGTCTTTCATCTGTAGTGGTGACTTTCAAAGCAAAAAGGAACATTTATAACATAATTAAAACCATATAAAGGGTAAGACTTGCCTGGGGGTAGCTCTTAAGATTCTTTTTTTAGCTTTCAAAATAATATACTTGTCACACATGCTAATATCTTAGCCCTTTAGCACCTGTAACAGCCTAAACCACAAAAGAGAGTACAGTTCCACTGTCAACAAGGTGAAGGTCAAGCAAGATCAGAAAGTGATATAGCTAGATGGGACAAGTGAGGAGTAAATAATTTTTACTGTTTTTGGGCATTTGTACTTCTGGACTGATTCAACAGGCCCATTTGGCCATGGGTGTGTGTGTATGCTGGGTTTTAATTTGGAGGGCTTGAATTTGATAGACTTTGTCTTTTTTCAACCCAATTTAACTATGCAACTATGTAACGATTGAATAGGTTTGTTTTCAATCAAATTTGAATCATACAAATCAAACTAATAGCCCATATGATCGGATTTGATTCAAAGTCTTTCTAAAAAAACCTTTGAATTTGCAAAGTCCATCAGTTGACTCCACATAGGTTCTAGGAGGTTCTAGGAGATCCCCCATAGGCTAAAACAGCAATTTGGCAGGTTTGGATATAAAATGGTCCATCACATTTTTAAAGAGACAACACATGATGAATTTTGAAGTTCAAATCAAATTTGGAATATCCCCTAGTCGAAGTACACAAAAATATTTTTTAATTCTCATTTTAACTTCAACCTTTGATAAATCTGCCCCTAAGTGTAAATTTTCAACATAAACTTGATGACTGCCATGACTTTCTGATCAGTGTACCAGTATACCCCCACAAAAAAAAAAACAAAAGTCATTAAGGAGTACCATGGTAGAACAATAAAAAAATTAAAATAAAGTACATGTGACAGGTCTAGTGGATTGTCTTTTTTGACTGTAAAGTGGATCGATATATACTGTAAATAGATTGATAGTATTTATTAATTAATCACTTGTCATTTAGATGTTCAAACTACATTCATGTTTTGCTTTTAAATACTCAAACTCTATTCTCAAAAGCCAATTACATAAAAATAAACTGTCACTTTGCTTTCAGCAATTTCCTCCAGTTTCCTAGCTTATAGTAGATGAATATTCATATTGATTTGCATAACATTCATATCTGATAGGTAGGGAAAACTTGTGTCAGCACATCTGGGATTTTGGACGCAGTCTAATAAATTTACCCATGCCTTCCTTATATAAATATGGGGAGCATCAAAGAGAATAAGATAAACAAAAGACTGTGTTTTGCTAAGTTCTTACAAAATGTCAGCATTTTTTTGTTTACTCATTACATAGCATATGATTCATTTGTGGTATGAAGCTTTAGCATTTTTACAATTAAGGCTTTTGCCAACTGACTGCACAGACGGCTCAACATATGACTTGTGCAGCAAATTAGTAGAATTCTTGAACAAATAAATGCTTTTTTTTGTTGTTGTTTTGGAAGGAACTGGAAAGAATTGCTGGAGTAAAACACACACATACGAAAACACTCTGCATATAGATAGATTACTAAAAAATATAAATATAGAGACAGAGCCAAATAGATAGCATGATAGTAGTGATGGGCGAATAAATTTGCGGCAAAAGTTTAGGTGAAAAGCTCACAAAAATTCACTGCGTGTTTCGTTTCGCCGTGCGTCAAGTTCGTTGCGCGTCAAGTTCGCTGTGCGTCGAGTTCGCCGCTTCACTTCAAAACAGCACAATCTGTGCAGTGAAAAATATTTTTAAAAATAAATAAACATATATTAAAATATGCCTTTTTAATTTTTCACTATTTTAAATAATAATCACAGATGTTTTTAAGAAGCTGGCAAAGTGGGAGGCATTTTTTTCTTTTAAAAAGATAAGAGTCCACTAACAATGCAGGGCATGTGTGTGTACTTTCTCTCCAGTGAGACACCTGCTCTCATTTTAGGTGACTTCAACATTCCTATTGAC
>CM044444.1:80384368-80408205 GCA_024363595.1 Xenopus borealis
ATGCATTTCACATGGCAGTTTTATCACATTGCACTGTGCGTCAAAACTTTTCTGACGCGCGTCAAAATAACCGCGTCTACCTGGGCGCGCGACAAAACATCAGCGTGACTCGTTTTGCTAAATTTTTTCGCCGTTTCGTGAATTTCGCTGAAAATTCACTAATTTTTCGGTGAAACGCCACAGATTCGCCCATCACTACTTGATAGTTGAAAAACATTTAAATAACTATTCCAAAGAAAAATGTGAAAATTGTACTGTATGGGCCGATATCTTGATTCTGCAAGTTACATATTTCAATGACAAATTTATTTGAACAGAACTAAAAGATATTTATTGCAGAGTCCCTGTATGCAATGAATTGATCAGATAAAAAGGTGTTATGTATTGCAATGGGCCTGGATCTTATGGTATCCCTTCTCCCCACTAGATACTTTTCATTAGGGATGGGCGAATTTATTCGCCAGCCGCAAATGCGCAGTGAATTCCCGTGGCGAAAATTCTGCAAAAACGAGTCACGCGACAAAAATGACGTGGCGCGCACCGCGTCAAATTCTACGTGCACTGAAAAAGACGCGACACGTGTCAAAAACGATATGCACTGCATTTCACGAATTTTTCAGCGAAGCGAATCTACTACTTTTCATATATATTCTTCAATATTTGTCTTCTCAACACTTTGTGTAGAAATATTAAATATTGAACTGTGTAATCCATAAGGTATTCCAAGCAGCTTGATATTTTTCCTGAATTATAAACACGTTCCAGACTGTCAGAAATAATTCTAGACATTTAGGAAAGTGCTCTATGAATTGATACATTTATCAAAGCAAAATTTGTCAGAACCATTTCATTTTATGGGGCAGATTTACTAAAGGGCTAATTGTCGCCAGTGACTGCTTCGCACAGTTTGCACTACTTCCCCAGAGGCAAATTTGTTACCACTATGCTAATTCACTAAAATGTGATGGTGAGTCCTCAGCGCCAAACGCTGCTGACTTTTCGCTTGCAATACTTCTTCAGTGCGAACATTTCATATCGAGCATTCAGTAGTGTTCATTTATGCCTAAGGAAAGTTGCTAGTGATCTTACACTTAAGTCAATTTGAATAGGGCAGGTACATTAAAGTTGTATGGATGTCTTTATTAGAGATGTTGGTGCAAATACTTGAAGTGGCCAGTTTTTATTACAAATTTCCTAGGAACCTTAATAAAGACAAAAGAGATTATATAATACCCTACACATGAGTAGGGATGGCGCGAACAGTTCGCCGGCGAACTTGTTCGCGCGAACATCCGCTGTTCGCGCTCGCCGGAAGTTCGCGAACGTTGCGCGACGTTCGCATTTTGGGTTCGCGTCAATTTGGCGCTTTTTTTTTGCCGCATTTTTTTGCCCTCTCACCCCAGACCAGCAGATACATGGCAGCCAATCAGGAATATCTCCCTGGACCACCCCCACACACCCCCTGGACTAAAAAAAAAAAAAAATGTGCATACCTCCCGAGTCCCAACTGTCCCTCTTTTGCGAGCTCAACCCTCTGTCCCTCATTTGTACTGGAAAGACCCTCTTTTTGGAGGACCCTCTTTCACTGGAAAGACCCTCACTGAACAGCCAGAAAAAGAAGCAAAGATTAGAACTTGGCTTTTGGCAGAGAGTCCAGAACAGCGTCCAGAACAGCTAACAGGTGCAGGTAAGATACTTTGTAACACTTTTGACATAAGAAAATAATGGATTTTTCTTTTCCCTTGATCCCCCTCTGGCATGCCACTGTCCAGGTCGTTGCACCCTTTAAACAACTTTAAAATCATTTTTCTGGCCAGAAATGTCTTTTTTAGCTTTTAAAGTTCGCCTTCCCATTGAAGTCTATGGGGTTCGCGACGTTCGCGAACTGTTCGCGCGTTTGTCGCAAGTTCGCGAACGCGTCCGCAAACTTTTTTGCGGCGGTTCGCGCCATCCCTACACATGAGTCCACTATAAAATGAATTTTCCATGGCCCTCAAATGTCTGTGGAAAAATGTTAACCCAAAAAAAGTCTAAACGTGGCCATACACGGGGAGATACGCTTGTTTGGCGATGTTGCGACTTTCGGCCAGATATTTATCGGGAAATACCGTCAGAGGGCTCCATACACGGGCCAATAAGCTGTTGACTCTATCTGTCAGCAGCTTTTATTGGCCAGTGTATGGCCACCATAAGTTAGGTCTTTTTCAGGCTAAAGCATATGATGTAATTGACATACGATTGAGGAAGATCTAACTTAATTTTATCAGTTTGCCTGGTCTGAGGGGGTGAAGTCAACTCTGGTGAACGAGGTAACATTCAGTAAAATTTTCTCTTTACTGAATTTGCAGAGTAACGACTGTTCACCAGATTGACAACCTGGCAATAGAGTGCGAATGAACACTAGCGGCAGCTAGCGAATTGTTGGCTACACCTGTTAGTAAATTGACGATGTTCCTGCGGATGGGATTTCCGTCAAAAAGTCGCTAGCGACGGCCACTTTGCCCAATAACTAAATCTGCCCCATGTGTTATAACGTCCCTACATTTTCTAGTTTCTAATGTAAATTGCAAAAGGAGATTAACAATTAAGACAACACTCTCCACAACTGAACAAATTCCTGTACAGAGAAGGAAGGGTTAAATTAATTGTATTTAGTAAAAAAATCCATCATCACAGGTTCTTCAACACACATGAAAGAAAACTGATTAACTGATGACATCTCCTACATAAATGGAAAGATGAAATAACATCTTTTCTTCCCCTACAGTTAAGTAGGACAACTATATTCAGGACAATGTTTCCTAGAGGATGTAATCTTGGAAGACTCCATCTAAATACATCTCTCCATACTATGGACCTTCTATGCCCACCAGTAACATGCACTCTTTCTTAATTTAAATCAGCTTAAGCCACAATTACTGATCATTTTATATCTGCTGACATCCTCCAACTGGTGGAAACCAATAGTAACTAAGATAAAATTAATCCTTTCATGTGGCAAAAGAATTGTATTGTGTTTAATTAATGCTTAAATGATTTTTTAGTAGACAAAGTATGAAGATCCAAATTAAGGAAAGGTCCCTTATAAGGAAAACCCCAGCTCCCAGGCATTCTGGATAACATGTCCCATACCTGTGGTTTCTATTGGTCAGTTACTTTAAGAATGGAAAATAAGCACACCCCCATACCTCAGCTCTTTTCTTTTAAACATTTATTACAGCAGTAATGTGGCACAAGTTTTCAGGGAACAACCCCTTCCTCAGGTAAAATACTGACTGAATGAACCCTAATAATAAAAGTAAGTGGTGTGCCAAAGATAAATTGTTTTGGGTCACTGGCCAGTGAAAACACTACAGAGTAATACCAGTAGCTAACACTGGAGACAATGACTGTTCTGAGAAAGGCAATTTTCTCAGTTCTCCATTCCTTTTAACTATTGCATTGCTAGCCAGATTTCCTCTGTGATTTATGGCCACATTTATCAGTTTGTTCACTCTGTTTAAAATGATGCTTTACAATATCATGGCTAATTTACTTCAATAATATGAATTCAAATAAAAGTTATTTACTAGCTAAGCACAGTTCATAAAAGGACAAAGTGACTAGCACAACATGAACACTGCAAATTAAGAGAACTGGGGAATTAGTCTTTAAAAAAGGGACATAATAGTAAGCAAAAGTATTGTTTGATGAATAAGGCATCATTGTTTGCCAGGAGACATTTGCAAGCAAGCCAATTAGGCATACAGGCATCGAGTGATCAGAGACTCTGTCCAAACACAATTTCTTTCTGTCTTTTTTTTTACAATTATTATTTGTATATTAAAACCAAGCCTGCTTGCTAAGTCAGCTCTCTATAGTACAAGAGTGAGAATATACGAATGGGCACAAACTAATAGCATTAAAAGAAAGAAATACGCATTTAATTGCAAAGAAGCTTTTAGAATCTACCCAGTGATTTACAATAATTCTGGTAAAACCCATAATTTGAAGTACTAATTGACACTAGTGGCCTCTTGTACCAAACTTTAGGTGCCCACACATGGATAGAAGTTGGCTGCTGACTTGGTCACTTAGGTCTGAGCCACCAGCCTAATAACCTATAATAGATAGGAATTTTATTTTGGCTCATGCAAAATGTAAGCACTGAAAGACAGGGCATCTTTGTGTGGACCTGTGTATAATAAACATTTTATATAATAATAACTAAGTAAAAATAAGTCATACTATAGCTCTCATCTGCCTTTCCTTCTCGTGACTGTACATATTATAGTGTTTGAGCCATCTAAGTCTGATCTTAAAAACATGTAGTATTGTCAGTAGAGATGGGCAATTTGACCCATTGCACTTCGGCAAAGACATTTTTTTGACACACGTCATTTCTTTTTTGACGTGTGTTGCCATTCAAGTCTATGGGCATCATTTCCATGGTGAAACAAGGCAAAAAAATTGCCCATCCCTAATTGTCAGTACTGTATGTCATTGTTTGTACATATTGTTTGGTGAGAGCATGTCGTAAATCACTATTAGTTCCCATGAATGAAATCAGTTTCAGACTTTTTTTAATGAATAAAATTTACCCTGGTGTGTGTGCTGCCTCTCTCCTCCTGTGCGGGTGTCTCTATGGCACGTGTGGCGTGCACTTCCGGGTTTCAAAGGTGCTACGACAACAGTTTTAGGGCATCATACAATGGCACAAAATGTAAATATTATATAAAGGGAATTTAGTTTACAGTACAGAGCCAATTGTTAGGTTCTATTTAACTAGTTCCTGGGTGTTAGTTCTTTGTGAATCCTGGTTATTGACCCTTGCCTTCCCTGACTATTCCAAACTCTGTATCCTGACCCTTGCCTGCCTGTTGACCATTCTGATGTCTGCAATCCTGACCCTGGCCTGTCTGATTATTTTGAACTCTGCATGTGCTGGCCTGGCCCACCTGTTCCTTCTTGTGTTGGCTGGTCTGCCTTCCTATTGGCATTCCTCCATCTAAATCCTTGGTGAGACAATTGTGCCCCTTATGATGTCCAGAACCTTTTGCTTTGCTCCCCTCTTAGTAAGACCTGGCAGCATCCAATTAGCCAAGGGCTCCTCCCGATGTTAAAGGCAGCTGTTAAAGGCAGAAGCAAGAGCCGAGACCAGGGAGCCTAGCATTGGTTCTGGATTTAGGATGCCGTTCGTGACACTTTTAATTATATTTATGAGTTTATTTATCAAAAATCTAATTTGTGAGGTTTTAGAGTTGTTTCTACTCTGAATAAAGTCACAAATTAAAAAAACTCAAAAGTTTGGTTTTTAAAAATCCCAATGATTGAATCTAATCATTAAGAGAACTTGAAAAATTCAAATTTATGAGCTCAAAAAAAACAATAAAATTGAATCTGAGGTTCAAGTATCAACAAAACTCAAAAAACTTTGTTTTGCATTCAAGTTTTTTGAGTTTGCTTAATAAATACCAAACATTCTTATTTTGCGCAAAATACTTCAAATTGTGGCAAAAAAAAAATAAAATTTGAACATTAATTAATCACCCCTAAGGGTGTATTTTTGTGAACTTTTGCAGCTGCTAGCACATAGAGCATATGCTTGTAACTACCCAGTGTAAAGTCTCTTCACTTCTTGAGTATTCATTATTTTCCCAACATAAGTAAAAATGTTTACATAAATTATTTGTGAAGCAGTTTTTTAATTCATTATTATAAAAAAAAACATACATACATTATTACATTCAATACTAATTAGAATGTTTTTTTAAGGGTTTATAGCTAGATTTCCTATGTAAACTTAATTTTAAAGAGAATTTTAAAACCAAATTAATCCTTGCTATTGATGACATTGCAGAATGGTTAAATGATACTGAACGTTTGATAAATCATAACTCCAGTATTTTTAAAAGATATTGCATTGTAAAATCGATAAGCTAACTTTAGTACTTGGGCTATGTTCTATAATAAATTCCCCTAAGTGTAAGTTGGGATGTAATCTGATATGGTTTTGCAGAACTCTGAAAGTTTAATATTAATAGTGCATCTAAAATGTATAGTTTTTGCTACTTTAGCACTGTTATTAATATTTTGGAAACCTCATAAATGATCACATTCACTCCTGAAAATAAGGTTTCCATAACGATTTCAAACATCCATTTCAGTATTGTTTAACCGTAGCATTTTTACATAGCTGCAGGACATTGCAGTATGTATTTGCGTGTGGCATTACAACCTGTTATATTTAATATTATAAGCAAATAAAAAGCTGAAATTTTCAGTTTTATGTCTTATTGATATGTCCTAACAATCTATAAATGTGCAACTCTGCATATCTTTTTATAACATCTAAAATAAAATCTGCTTCTAAATATCATTAAATAGGATTGCAACAGCTGATGGAGGCTTTAAATCTTCCTAAAATGTGAATTCTGTGTAGCTGCACACACGGTTACTTCTCTTTTATAGCCCTACCAAAAAAATAAGGTTTTTAGTAACATTTCAAGATGAATGTTTTATTTGTTTAAAGGAAATTATTACAAAAACTTGTTTGGTTTTTATATACCTAAGGTCAGTAATTGTACAGTGACTGTAGGCCATTCTGTTGGGTATTTCAGTGGTTTAATTGTGTTAGAATTAAAACATCTAGGCATATTTATCAGAAATGTTTTTTAAAATGTGTGCTGATTTATTACAAAACCTTGAAATATGAAATAAAAATTAGAAAAGGAAAAAAGACATTCTAACATTTAGGGGCAAATTTATCATTATTCACGAATTTGAGGGCTTTTAGCCCTCGAATTCGGGAGAAATCGGATTGTTGAATTAAAATCGAATAGTTTTAGGCTATTTTTCGAGTGCTATTTGATTTCTTGAAAAATTCGTATGATCGAACAGCATTTCTCGATTTCAAAATCGGGAAATTTAATTCGATCATTTGAAAAATTTGTACCATTTGAACGATCAAGCCATTCGATCGTACAAATGCTATTCGACCAGGTAATAGAAAAAAATCCCCCCGTAGGCTTCTATTGCAATTCGGTAGGTTCAATCTGGCGAAGTAGGCAGTCGAATAAAATTTTAAAGTGGAAGTACTTTGATCATCGAATGGTCGAATGATCGAATATTCGATCATTCTATCTATTCAATCTATTTTATACGATCAAATTTGTATATTCTATGATCGAAGTGGCCAAATTTGCATATTCGAATATTCGATAAAATCATAAGATCGGAATTTGATCAAATTCGAATTCCTTCACACGAATTTAGTAAATGGGCCCCTTAATTTCAATAAGTCTATCTGGCAGTCTTGAAAACACTAATCTAAAATTTATTTACTTCTACATGAGGCTTCAAGATTTTAGATGGCAAAAATTTTATTTTTTTATTTCCGGTTTTTACAATTTGTTTGCACTTTTGAGTAACAGAAACTTTAAAACTTGTTTTTTTTTAAATCAAATAAGAATAGCAGTCAGCTTATTATTAGTATTACCGTTCCTTGATGTGAATTAAGCAATAAACATACAAATATTAATGGGAGTCCTTGACATAGGGGTATGATCAGTTACTGGAGCATGGGGGGGTAAATTGGTGTGCATGATCAACCTAACCATATTTCCTACTGCAAACAACCTCTTCATTCTGTGTTTCATCATCACATACTGCTGCATCTGTCAGTGAATTACATAATATGTGATGGTTGCAGCCCTAAAAATGTATGTTGAGGAGCTCACAAATAAATCATTACATTTATAAAGAGCTTTACTAAACATCCACTGCCTTTAGGTGATTTTCATAACAGTTCCACAGTTCCCTGTTCAAGTTGAGATGCTCACTTGGAGTTTCAAAGGAAAATATATTGCTTTTATAACACAAAATCACAGTATTTTTGTTTTCTTTTTCAGCCATGAGTTAATATAGTGTGTTGTAATGTATTTTCCATTCATCTAAATCATGTTGTATATCCTTTTGTATTTGGAACCACTGTTTCCCTACTACAACATTGGTTCTATTTAGCTCATTTAGCAAGCCATCCAAAACTTAGGACTAAATGTTTTTCCATGAAGAAATGAAAATTAAAAAGCATTGTTGAAAATGAATTCCTGAATAAGCACACACAGATTGATGGGAGGATTATACTCTGTTATGTTTCCCATTAATGCCACCTCCAAATGAATTTATTCTAATTACATATGTTACAGCTTTTTAAAGTGTTACAGCTAAATACTACATCAACATTACTCAATGTCTATTCTTTTCTTCAGGATTTTGAGGTGCTACAAGATAGATATCAAATTGACAGCCTATCCTCTTATTAATATATTCAAAGCCAAAAAATAGGCACCACAGTGATATTTCATGGCACAGAAATTAACTGGCTGGGATTCTGGAAAGGACTCTAAATGCCTTTGTTATTATATTAGACAGCTTGATGGCTTCAGGAAAAAAATATTTGGCACAAATTGAGATTGTAAAGTAATTGTTCTATCTCTGAATGGCTCTTGTACAAAACATATTTTAGGAGGTATATGTAGGCTGAATTTTATCAAAACAATTTAAAAAATTGATATGTTAAGCGGAACCTGTCATACACATAATAATAAAAAATTAATTGCTTCTTTTGAAACAAATATAGGTATTTGCCAAAGTGTTGATAATGCTTCCAACATGCAGGACTTGTTGAGATTGATCCCTCCATGCAGATTCAATGGAAGGAGTGGTGAAGAATAAATGCTATTTAGGATTTAACAGTGGAAGTGTTGCCATTTTGCTTAAGAGGTGGGATAACCAGTAGCTCAATCGCATGTGAGTCGGCAGCTTTCTTTTAGACAGAGGAACTGCACACCATGCTTCTCTTGCTTCAAGAAGACATAACTTTATTAACACATAACTTTATTGGACAGACATAATATCAAAGGCTATTTTGATACTAAACTCTACAGTTAGTATAGCTATGGGCATATATGGTTTGTGTTTGAAAGAGTGGAGATGTGTGTGTGTGTGTGTATGTATGCTGGGTTTTTAATTTGGAGGGGTTGATCTTGATGGACCCAATTTAACTATGTAACTATGTAACACTTCTGCATTAGCAGACAAAGACACATGACACTGTATCAGTATCAGATCTGTATGGGATCTGTATGACAGCACACCCATTAATACATATCTTAACAGGAAGCATACATATGAATTGAACTGTATGTGGTGCCAAGGCATACAATAGTCCCCACTGCACACTTTCTGAAAAATATTGGGTCCAAACTGACTTCTGCAACCTCTCGTTTTCTGTGTCTTATGATATGCCCAGTGTTCACAAAGAACCATGTTTGTAAAGGAATTGATTAATACCAACCAAGTATAGACTTTGCTGTAAATCTGCAGAAAAAATCTCTGCCACTTCTAAAGATTCTAGTAAGAGCTGTCAGTGGAGAGGGGGGTAAGGAAGAGCACAGAAGCAGCTGCTTTCACACTTTAATACACTGCAATTCACAATTAAAAGGATTTGTTTGATTAGAAGAACATGTGTAGCAGGATCAGAAAGTGAAAAACTGTAAATCAATATTTGTGTCTTAAAGGCCTGATTTGGGGGGTTATTAAAGTCTGAATGCCAAAAACGCAATTTTTTTTAACTTTAAAATCTGAATTTTTTGTGGAAAGAAATTGGAATTTTTTAAGATTTATTATACCCCAAGGATGCAAAAAGTCCAAATCTGAAAATCTGCCATCTCAGACCTGCTGATGTTATTTAGACATCAATGGGAGAGGTCCCTATCCAATTTGGAATTTTCTGTGGTCTGCACTGGAATTAGCTCTAAAATCTGACGAAGATCTGAAAAATTCTTGCTTTTCGGGAAAAAACATGAAAAAATTTAGCAATTCGGGAAAAACTTCTGAAAAAACTTACCATTCAGGTTTTCGCTTGATTTTATTGTGTTTTCCCCCTGAGCCAATTAAATTGTGCTTTTATAATCATAAATAAGGTATAATCATGGATTCTAGTTTAGTTAGACTTTTTTATTTTAAAGAATCTGAAAAATTTGGATTTTGATAAATAACCCCAAAATGTATATAATATGGCAGACTCACTTTTCTCAATACAAATTAGCAGACAATGAAGGGTCGATTTAGGGGCAGATTTACTAATGGTCGAATTTCGAAAGTGAAAAAAACTTCAAAATGTGACCATCCAATTTTCTAAAGAGCTTTTTCAATTGAAAATTGATCTTTTGATCGAATAGGTCATTTTTCGAATAGGTCAGTTTTCGATCGAATAAAAATCGTTCAATCGCATTGCCTGAATCAATGATTTCGAGCAAAATTCCTAGGACTTAGAAAAAAGTTTAGGACTGGTTTGGCAGCTTTAAGGTGGGGATGTATCGAATTCAAAGGATTTTAAAGGGACAGTACTTTGAAAATTCGACTTGAATTTGTCCATTTGAATCAAATTTTGGCCTATTCGATAGTCGAAGTAGCCCAAAATTACTTCAAAATTTGAATTTTTTTGACCATTAGTAAATGTGCCCCTTAGTATGCCACTAGATACAAATGACACTTGTTGCAAGTATGAGTGTTAAACCTAGTGCTAGAGTAAGGAATGTTCCCCTTAATGCTCATCCTTAGTAATAGATGTAGTATATACAGGGATACCCCCTCCCCCAGGGGGAGGGGGTATTGAAGAGTATATAAAACTCACTCATAAAAAATTAAATATGGCACAATTTTATCTAACACAAGTAATTCAAAAAAACTGGACTTGCTGAGAAATTTTAATGAAGATGTTTCACTGCTCAATCCTGATGTCTGGAAAAAATAGGTTTCTATGGAAATATTAAGAGGATTAAGTGAGATTTACCCAAAAAGATTATCATTTCTTAAAAATAATCTATATTGTAGATAATATAGTATAATTCATCCTATCCAATTTATCATTTTTCTTTTCCTCTTTCATATTTCCAACCTCCCCAGAAATAATTATAGCATTAGTTGATTAAGGTTGCCATTGTCAGCTTCTGTAGATAGAGATTACCCTGGAGATGTTTGACCTCATACTTGTTAGGGAAAGCTGATTGGCATTCAGTCTGTTCCAGATACATCTAACAATTTGCTACTTTCATTCTGTTATTGACAAGGATCTGTGCAAACAGTATGTGATTAACTGTGTGATCAGAAATTCAATTCTCACAGAGGTTACGGTGGAGAGTGAAGATGTACGTCACAATTATGTATAATAAAGTCTATGCTAATGTTATCTGTGTCACAGAAATTTTCTTGTGAGGAAGACTGGAATTTCCATTGTTCAGAGTGACATAGACTGCCCAATTGTACTGTATATTTTGCAGTACTAAGTATGCTGAGGGTGCATATGGTATTTGAATAGACAATACACCCAATTCTTTATTTGCATGGTATTCATTAACTCTTAAAGCAGGTTTTCTCAAGATTCATCTCAACTCCTCAGCTTTCCCTTTTATCGCTCAATGCAAATTACACTTCCACATTTGATATGTATGTTTAGGTAATGGCAGTAAAAATATGTCAACTTGGCTTTTCCAGACCCAGTTGGCAGATTATTGGCACATGTATTCATTATTGCCATTGGTCTAATTGTCAAGAAGATAAGTATAGAATAGGGTAGATAAGGTCACCTCCTGAGGGGTGGTCATGATGTGATGGTTGGCACAGGGACCAAACTACCAATTTGGCCTGACTGCATCTTTGTCAGACTAGTGGATCTCAGAAAATCATTTTAGACAGCTCCATGAAGAATATTATACATTTTAAGTCTTTATTGATAAAGTGTAGTGGGATATGCACCTGAATACTAACTTTTGGTCGTCTATCATAAGGTTACCCAGTCACCACCTATTCCTGGAATTAATGCTGTTTATGTGAAATATATTTCACACACATTTCTCTCTATATTGTACTAGGAGAACAAATGCTGTAATCACAAATACAGACTATTTAACTACATGCAGTAACAATTATGAATATTTGGAACTATTCTATGTATTTGGTGATGCTGTCACTTAGAAGCCTGCCTAGAAGCCCAAGTGGAGGTAAAACATGTTCCCTTCTTTGAATCCCTTCCATCAGGGACCAGAACTCATTGAGCAGGGGAACTTGATTGAGCAGGGGAATACTACCCAAATCCAGCAAGCATTCTACCACTTGCTCCCACATTTCTGATAGTTATCCCATAATAACAACCCTTCCGGAACCCCTACAGTGCCTAGGAACAGGAAGGGAAGAAGAGTGGGGCATGCACCCTATGGCTAAAACTGTATAAGAACCCTAATCTGTGACTACCTTATTTTAACCCCCTCACAATGCCTCTTTCCCCGACCTTCCAAGCATTAACCATAACCTTACCCTGCCTTCCCATGTTCAATCAAGTCTCCAGCTTCTTAACTCTGGTGTTTAGGGAGTGCCATTCTATTTGTATATGTCCTCAAAGAAATACTTATATTTATCAAACCGCACATTTGAAAACTGTCGTATTTGTGAGGAAGAAAATTATTCTTTCTGTACAGTTAAAAAATTGTTTAGGATTGTGCCAGCAACATATTTTTTTTCTTCTTTAAACCAAGGTTTTATGGGGAATGTATCCTTTCTTAAGATTTATATAGCTCGATGACAGCTAAAAATCACAGTTATCTAATACCTCCAAAAGGTCTCTTATGGGGTTATTTATAGAACAGCTTTATAAAGACAAATGGAGTGTGTTTGCATTACTCCAGTATCTATGTCATAGTCAAAATTTAGTCTCAGGAAATCTTACATAATGTTGCAATCCACAGGTATCTCATTAGTGCCAGTTGCTTTGGTGAAATAGCTGTCTTGTGTTTTATTGTGAATGGGAGAAAGCAAAGAAGCAGTGTCCTTGGTAAGAGACGCCTCATTAAATTTGCCCATAGAGTCCTCTGACAATTAACAGATGCATGTAAGATAGATGAATCTGAACATAGTTTATATCTGACTTCATTTATGCCCTTATCGTTCACTTATATATGTCGTTAGTTTTCAAATGCAAGTAAAAAGCAAAAGATTCTAAAGATACAAAATAATGTACTTTATAAAAATATTTATATAAACCCAAACACACTTTTTTTTTTTTATAAGGCAAATCTATGGGAAAAGAACAGTGGTGCCCTGTCTTGAAGATCTGATTTCAGTCTCTGGGGCTTGTATGTCCTCCCTTTGTTGTTGATTGGGGGTTCTTTGGGTCATCCCATTATGCTCGCACAGATCAGAAACATTCAGTCAAGTCAATTAACTCTTGATGAAATTCTGATTAATGATATGGGTCCTAAGCTCCATGGGGGCATGAGGCTCATGTTATTGATGAATAGTATCTGTAAAATGCTGTGTTATATATGGTATAGAAATAAAGCATAAAATTAATAGGGACTATGGTATGGTGTATAATTGCTAAGGATTATAGGACTATGTCGTTTTTGTGAGCATATACAAGGTCATTTATGATGTTACATATATAACAATATGATTTGTCATATCAAATGCTTTGTGATTATTACAGATGGATTCAATTGCACAAACATGTTCTAGCTCTATAGCTCAGCTAATGCTTTATCTGCTATAACAATCTCTATAGTTTACTGGGTGCATAGAAAATCCCATTTCTGCATACAGTATTTTGATTTTGGGAGCTACCATAATTATTTCTACCACTAACCATCAGTATGTAGCCCCTTTAGTAGCATTTGCATTTTAATACATTTTCCCACACATAATAATTATGAGGTTATTTTTAAATAAAGCAAAGAACAAAAGTTTTTTTCCATATTTTGGGAAAATGTTTGTTTCCCATGCACATCCTGAACTTCTACAATTTATTCTAGGTTGATGTTGAAAACTTTAACAGGTTCTTTCAAATTCAATTCAATATAATTCAATATAGATTGCCTACTGCCATATCACCAGTAAAAGAACCATTCTAAATGTGGACTTCTGAGGGGTCAGTGATCTCTCTGGGTTCCTGAATAATCACGGAATTATAATAAGTGAAGGCAACCCTAACCTAAACACTCTCCAGTCCTGCACATGGAGTACTAGGCATGGTCCACATTGAGAACATGAAGGTCAGTGCAAAAGAAAGTGAGAGTGATGATTTTATCTAGCTCTTAAGATGAATCTGATGTGAATTACAATTGCTGGAGAAAAACTGAGTGGTGTATGAAGGTATTTGTGAGTCCTTAAGTGGAGCATGGTGGCACAATTGTTCATCCCAAGATCTAGGATCCTAGGTTTGATTCCAGCCAGGGCAGTGCAATGAGTTTGTATGTTCTCATTGTATCTACAGTATGTGGGTTTTCCCCTCCTATTTACTTTAGATTCCATTCACAATCCAAAAGCATTCAGCCAAGATAATTGGTTCCTGATACAATTATGTGTGAATTGGATAAATACCTTAGATTGTAAATTCCACTATGTAATATCTCTTTCATGTTCTTTTAAATATGCTGGTGCTATATAAAGAAAAGAAAAAAAATAAGGAGTCGTTAAATTATGCTCTGTATTGCTATTTGCCTTTCTTTGTCCTTTAAGGGCTAATCAATGTGGTGCTGTTGAAGGTGTACATTCCCCCTTTATGTAATGCTTTCATTCAGTTCCTGCAGAATGGCCATTTTTAAGCACCGCTCCAGAAGGAACACTAAAGAAAGCAGCATCATTAAATAGAGATTCCAGACTATTAATTTACTGAGTTCTAAGGACTTGAAAACATTGCCACATTCAGGAAAAAGATAAAGCAAATGGAAAGAATTAAAAATGCCTGATGGAATCTTATATTTGAAAGCATTAAGACTGTTGATAATATGTCCACTTACCATGTGGATAACAGATATTAACAGCTTTACCTTTGTTAAATATAACAAATCCTAGGCATGTAACACCCTTAGTTAATGATCAGCATAAAATAAAGGTCTTTTTAATAAGGTCTGCAAGTTCTCAGTTAATTTTACAGCTGAGTTCCAGTGAAAATATAATCACAGTTAATACTTCTTGCCCCACTTTGGGCTGCTCTAAAAGGATGGCTGGCTGCTACATCAAGTGCGGTGCCTTGTTTAAAGTTGCAGAACCTGTACATCAATTGCTCACAGAACAACCATTTCTCTTAGCCAGCTGAATTATTTCTATCTATCAACTGGAAAATACCTTATGTTCTATTTTACAGATTTATTAAATAATTTTCAGCCTATTTATGGGAGTTTTGATTAGTTTAGAAATTTAGCAAAAAAGCCAGCCGGCATGCTACAATTTCAGAACTTTTTATACTTTATTGTTCAAATTAGGGTACTTTGAGTTTGCATAGTTTAGATACAAGCAACCTTTCAAATACAATTTTCCACAGTGTTTTATTTATATCCCGTTTCTCATGTTTTTTCTCTTCCATAACAAATAGTTTGAATATTAAACCAATGCTGTCTGTTATATTTTTCCACCACTAAATGTCTTTACTGTGACAAGTCATTCAGTTCAGATAATTCATTTTTTGAGGATTTGTTGAAGTGTCACAATGCACAATGAGAGCAATGAACACAGAACTTACAAGGAAGAGTTCAAATCCTAATAAAAAGCAAACTAATTTAAGCATTGTAGCATTTAAAAATGATGTCTTTAAACTGCTGCTTCGGCAGCAACGAGGCAGATATTCGGCAAAGTACAGAAGAAAGGAGCAGAAGATAACCAGTAGTGATGGGCGAATTTATTCGCCAGGGGCGAATTCCCGCGATTCGCCGCTGGCGAATAAATTCGCGAAACGGGCAAAAAAATTCGCCAACAAAAATTTGCCGCGCAAAAACGAGTCGCGCGTCGTTTTTTACGCGACACGCCGAAAACGACGCGACGTGTCGGAATCGACGCGACGCATCGGAATCGACGCGACGAGCGTCAAAAACTACTCGTTTCGCGAATCGGCGAAAAATTCGCGAATTTCTCTGGAAATTCGCAAATTTTTCGGCGAAACGAAACGCGGCCGTTTCGCCCATCACTAATAACCAGTTGTAAACACCAACTTGAATTTATAATCTGACATACTGTATTCAAAATGGAAGAGATTTAAACAATATTTTCTGTCTAAATCACTCCGTTTGCAATGCGTAACATTACGACAGGTCAACTGTTGGCAAGTTGACACTAAAGGCTAACTTACCTTATTGAAAAATAGTTTGACTTTGGTGAAAGATACGCTGTAAGGCAGCTAAAATCCTCACAGGAGTGGAAAATGATCAGCCAGAATAGAGAGCAACAGAAACATCTTCTTATTCTCCTTGTGGCTGTGTAGTATTGGATTAGCTACTTGTCTGGCCAGGGGGAATTCCATCAGTTTGTTCCAAAGTGAACAGTGAGACAAATACACAGAACCAAGGTGAAACTAGTTGGCTTCTTGAAGCAAAGCACCATTAAAGCTAGTTAAGAAAAACTTTCAGCACATTCTTGGATATAAAATGCACATCTTTATTTTGTGACATGGGGAGGCACATTTATCAAGGGTTGAATTTCAAATTCATGTGAGTTTTTTTTCCATAAACTCCACTGAAGTCAAAATTCGACCAATCGAAAATTTATTATAAAAACTGAATTTTCTAAACTCAGGTGAATAAGATTGTCACGAAAAAATGAATTGAATTTGAATAAAATTTTATTCACGTTTTAAAGGAAAATTATACCCCCCGAACAATGTAGGTTTCTATAAAAAGATATAGTATAAAACAACGTATATGTACATAAAACCCTGCTTCATGTAAATAAACCATTTTCATAATAATATACTTTTTTAGTAGCATGTGCCATTTGGTAATCCTAAATAGAAAATAGCCATTTTAAAAAATAAGGACAGCCTCTTGGGATTGTATGATTCAACAGTGCTCAAATATTAATTTTCGAGGTATAGATTTCCTTTAAAAACTTGATTTGAGTTTTTTCTCTTGAGTCTGCAAACCAGGTTTTCAGTGGCAAATAGTCTAATTTGAGTTCTGAAGGGGTCAGAGTATGATAGAGTATGATAAATCTTAAAATTCAAATTAAAACTGGAATCGAATTTGGATAACTCCCTAGTCAAATTTGACAGTTTTGGCCATAAAAAAATTTGGAAATTCAAAATTTGACCCTTGATAACCTGCCCCTAAATTTAGTGCATTTTTGCACTAAAATGTTAGTATGCCCTCCATAATTAATTGTGCTGTATCCAAAATATAAATAATAATATCGGTTCCACTAAAGCACATAATGGGCTGAAAGTTCCAGTATTTTCTTTGTCCTTGTAGGAAAAAGAACAAATGATCAGCTTCTCTAGTTACAGGAGTAGAAATTTTTCTAGATAATGTGATGAGTGAATCATTCTCTTTGTCTATCAATGATTGCATGCTAGAAATTTTGAGCAGAAATTCTTTAGCAGAAAATGATCATACGTTTTCTTGCCTCCATGTAGATTATGAGTAATACAGTCATCAATTGAATGACTATAGTACAGTATTGTCTTAGCTGGTATTATTTCTGACTTGTTCCGCTAAAGTATGGGAGTCCACAAGTATAGACAAAATAAAACTTTAACCAGAGTAGCAAAAGGCAGATATACAAAGCAAATATATTCTTCTCTTATCGTAATTAGTGATGGGTGAATCTCCCCAGTTTTGCGTCTCCGAAAAATTTGCGAATTTCCAGAGAAATCGTGTCATTTTCGGTGCGTCGCGTCGTTTTCGGAGCGCAACTCGTTTTTGCTGGCGTCTTGCGGGAATTCGCCCCAGGCGAATAAATTTGCCCATCACTAATCGTAATCTAAGGTACAGTATATATCACTGTATAGCATCAATTGGGAAATATATTTGAATGCAAACTGCTACATATAGGGGCAGATTTACTAATGGTCAAATTTTTAAGTTAAAAAACATTTTTCAAAGGCATTTTCGATCAAAAATGGACCAAACTGGTCAGTTTTCGATCAAATTGAAATCATTTGAATCGTTGTTTGATTCAAACGATTTTCAAAAAAATCCTTTGAATTCTTAGGAATTGAATTGAATTACAGGACAGGCTCTAGGAGGCCCCCCATTGGCTAAAATGCCAATTTGGCAGCTTTAAGTTGGAAAAGTGTTGAATTCAAAGGATTTTAAAGAGACAGTACTTCAAAATTTGAATTTTCTAATTTTCAAATATTTTCAATTCAAATCAAATTTTGGGCTAGTAGTTGAAAATTACTTTGAAATTTTAATTTTAAAAATTAAAATTTTATTCGAAAATTCACTTCGACCCTTAGTAAATGTGCCCCATGCTGTAGATGGAGCAAAATGTAACTAGACATTTTGCTTATGCAGCTCAAAATTCCCACTACTGTAATCAGTTTAAATGGATCATAAATAAATGGATCATAATGCAACTCTTTCCCTTGAAATGAATGTTGTGCCATGGTGAGCTGTGTTTAGTTAAATAAATCCTGCTCCATCTGTAGTATTGTCCTACATATAATGTATACTCATAGAATTTTACTTGTAGCCTTGGATAGTAGAAATAGAAAGTATTTTATAAGAGTTATGAACTACCCAGAGAGATATATTCCCATTGACCCAGTGGCGATTATAGTATAAGGGGAGAGAGCACATACTTCTGTGTCTTTGGATTCCACTTTATGGAGGGAGTGGCTGCTGAAGAGGGTAGGGTAGGAGGGCTCAGTAAAAAAAATATTTGCTCTAAAGTAACTAAAACCTTAGTGAAGTTGGGCTAAGGGATCCTGTGAATGAGGTTAAGATAGTGGCAGGTAGTTCATGTTATAAAAAGCTCTGTTAGATAGACATGGTGTGTTACTAAGAGCAGTTTTTTTTCTCCACAAAGGAGGCTGGTGCTAGATAGTTCCCCAGATGGCACTTACTACTTTGAAGGGGTTCAAGTGTGTAGGACTCTTGGTGCTCTTGGATTAGACATCTATGAAGAGAGTAATACCCATTAAAACTCAGTGTGTGATTTGATTATACCACAACGATTTGGTGTACAAAGGAGGCACAATCTTATTGGTTTTGGTTTAACAACACAGAGAATATGCTGAAAGTTCAGCGAAGATAACCTTGCTCCCAATATTCTGCAAGGACCAAAATGGAGGAGAGGAATAGCATATAGCAGTTATCGACCCTGACATGGGCAGCATCAAATATTGGCCCCCTTTTAACCCAACTGCTCATCACACTCTTTATTAAACAATCATAGATACTTGTTTTAATGGGTTGAAGGCTGCAGACAAACGTATTAACCACAAATTAACAATTAAACTTTACATTTACCAACAAAGTAAGCATTATCGTAAAACTATTAATGCTCCATGTTCATACACCCACCCCACATAGCTGTAACAAACAACTGGCTCCCCTCCTCACTGTAATCCCCCCAATAAAGGACAGGTGATCAGGGCTGCAAAGGTAACACCCTCTATTGCCCTCTAGCCAATTCCCTTACTGAACTATACCCCTACAACCCCTTGCAACCTATTTTTCCTGGTCCACTTCCTAGCCCTGTCATGTCCCTGTCACTTTAAATCATTGAAATGCTTGCAGCCCCCTTGAAAGCACCTGGAAAACTATCCCTAAGTATCTCTATCAGTACAGAGACAATGAAGAGGATCACATATTGTTCACTGTGTTACAAAATAGAAATCCTGTTCTACATTAACAGATTCACTTGGCAGGTACTTATCTGTGTAATGAGAGAAAAGAAATATGATTCTATAATATTTTAGTTCTATTATATAGAATTGGACAACACTAAATCACATAAAATTGCTACACTTGGGCATAAGCTTTGGTGACAGGAGAGTTAAGACTTGTGGCAGTTCTTTTATTTTCTTACAATGATTGTAATCTATAGCCTTCAGCTGACTTCACTCACTTGAAAGTTTCCTTTAAAAATATAATGCGTTCAGGTTATTCATAAACCTCTGCAAAGCAAGAATGAGCTATTCCCCTGAGGCATTCAAATGGGTCAATCCAGACACAGTCTTGGTATCAAATCAAATCAATATAATGGTATTAAACTCGAGAGCCGTCATTGTTAATCTTAGATCTATACTGGATCATGGGAACTATAACAGGACAGGTAAATTACAAAGGAGGAAACATAGACTATGTGTACAGTAATTGTATGCTATTAGTTTAGAGGAGGACAAGGAGCTTTGAAGGACAGTTGTGATACATTGATGTGCAGTTTGTGTTTTGTACAAAGGACATAGGATGTGGCTTTAGCCTTTTATCTTGCTTCTATCCTTTCCACTAAGAAAAGTATTAAGTATATATTACAATTGATTTTGGGGGTGGAAAACAAATAGCCCTGGAGTCACACACACACACACACACTTATAAAGTTTAGAAGCCAAAAATTTTACTTTAAGTTCCTAGAAGAGAAAGAACTCTTTGCAGGTATAATTCATCTACTTATTTAACCTGGGACAAACCTATACTGTAGGTTAAGAAATGATTGTTAGACGTAGGCTTTGACGGGACAAGTAAAATTTCATACTCAGAGAAAAGCCGGTTTCCCATTTATAAGTGTAAAGGAAAGGGCAAACTACTTTTTCCTATGTTTGCTTAGAAACCTGTACTTCTTGCTTTTGGTACGTATAGCCACTAGGTTGGAGGGTTTTTTAGTATTAATGTTTTAACTCTAAAATAAAATTGCAACTGCAACACATTTTGGAAACTAAACCGGGAACAGAAACCCCCAGCTGCTCCAAATCAAATTTTAGATATGCAGGTGTTGGTTTGGACTTGGAAAGGGAGGGGCAGAGGAGGAGGGAATTATAAATGTAAACACCTCCACTGCTACCCAAATGGTTAACACTCCACTAAAATACATTTTTCTGTTGTGCAACAAATTTTATAAAAATGCCCTGTCTGCCATGTGGACTTTTGAATACCTAAATCAGTAAATTATCTACTGGGTAATTCAGTTGCACATGTAGATGGTGGTCTTTCAATTAACCAGACTGAGCTGCCAAGATGACTGTATCAGTGTTGAGGGGCTAAGGGGAAACCAATACCAGAAAGGAACACAGAGAACCCCGTCTTGGGATGTCCATATAATATCCACTCTTGGTCTTTGGTCAAACACTCAGGGCCATGAATACTGCCTTTAATGATCAATGGCGATGAGTGGGTATGGCTTTGCTCATTCCTTGACAATGTCTAGAACTTTTTTCTGATGTAACACACAGCTGGGTGTTTTTTGGCACTCTTGGTAGTACTTTGAGGGGCACATTAACTGGTCTAGCCACAGATGCATGAATGCTACCATTAATTATCAGTTACTGTGTCCATCAAAGTACTGCAAAGGGTGCCAATAAACACTTATGGCGCATGAAGCTGGGTTTTATATTGGAAAGTAGTGTAGGAATGCGCAATGTCATACCTAAAATGAAGTAGGTGCTTATTTTTGAATTTTCAATTTGCAAACAAGTTTGAGTTGCATAACAAAACAGAGGTTCTGCCAAACACAGCCTCCTGCAAGTTGTCAGTCCACATAACAGAACTTTTTTCACTCTTGTGTTGCTTTCAACCAACTCTTTAACATTTCATGTGGTTCGCAGTTAGAAAAAAATGGGGACCCCCGACCGACAGCAGGCAAAATTTCAGTTTTTCTAGTTCTATAACAAATATCCTCAGCCATCCAATAACTGCCTGAAATGGCTGGGAGGTAGTAGTTTCCAAAAGCTGGAGGATAATCCCTACAGTACAACATAAGAGAAAATAACTTGTGCACAAGGTAAAAAAGCAGTTACTAAACAACAGAAATTCTGTAAGCCAATCATGCTATATTACAGAGCATGCCATTGCTTCATTTTCTACAGCTTCATGTGGTTCAAAGAATGGTAGTAACTGAAAGAACTTAGTTGCAGAAAATCCATTTGGAAAGACTCATCTCCCAAGTGCTGATATGTGAAAAAATGAACACAAGCACTCATACAGTTGACAACATGGGGTAATTATGGAGAGATTTAACATTCCAGTCAAGCACATGCTAATCCGATCTTTTATTACTTGTGGAAATGATTTACAAATAAAACAGATCAGCATAAAAAGCTAGTTGGGGTCCTCTGATAGAGCTTACAAGTAGGATGTTTGGTTTTATATCAACATTTAACCGGTAATGTTGAATATGCAAATGGTGTCACTAACAGCGGATGCTGCCTAGCTGATATTGGAATTAATTTTTTAATATTGGAAAAAAGAATGAAGATTTGAAAGGGTTCTTGAAAATTACAGTGATGCTCAGTCTTACTGATGAACCTATTGTATGCAGATAATAAAGGCACAGCTTCTTCAAGGCATGCTGCCTGCTTGCAGCTATAATACTAGCACAACCTTCGTATATGTGCTTTATTGCAATTTTCTGCCGAGCAAACAAGAGTACCCTGAAATACAATATTCACATAATTCATTGAACATTAACAGCCCTTCGGTCTCTAAACTTCTTATGCTAACATCCTCCCTAGGCTTATCTTTGTGCTCAGACTCCCCACTCACACCATTGGTAACACTTTAGATCTCATATGTACCAGATTTAATTCAACCACCAATTTCCTCTCTCTGATCAAAATATGCTCACATTTCAATTCTCACAAACTCCCTTCTTACCCCCTGCTGTTCCCCAAACATGTAACTACCGTGACCTGCAAGTTTAGATGTGTTGTATCTTTCTTCTTCCTTTGACTCTCTTCACGCTAATATCTCAGTCATCTCTTGTCCTAATGTGACTAGACTGAAACCACTTCAACCTTGGCATACGGCTTATACAAAAGCATTCCAAAGAGACTCATGTGCACTTGAGCATCGCTGGGGCACATCCCACTCAGAATCAGACTTTTGGAGCTACAAATCTGCCCTGTGCTCCTATTACACCAGCCTTTCCCAAGCCAAACTCATACTTTACTTCACTTAACTCCCTTTCTAAAAAAAAATGGCACAGCTTTTCTCCACCTTTAATACAGTTTTTTCCCTTCTCCACCACCTCAGAAGTGACATTACATTATGCAACCCCCCTAGACTTCCATCACCCTCCATCCACACTCCCCAGTCTCTCCTGTGCTCCTTCACTCCTGTCATTGATGAGGAAGTCTCAAAACGTATGGCCTCTTCTCACCTTTACCACCTGCCCGCTTGATCCTATTCCTTCAAAACTTCTCCACAATACCAATCCTTGTCTAATCAAAGCCTTAACTCTATTTAATCTCTCGCTCTCAAGTGGACTGTTTCCTTCTCAACTAACTGCTCTTGTCACCTCCATTCTCAAAAAAACCCTCTCTTGATCCCTGCAATCGTGACAACATCCAACCTATCTCTCTGCTACCTTTCATCTCTAAAGTACTTGTGCTCCTAGTCTACAACCGACTAACCTCATTCTTCTCTCACAATAACCTGCTGGATCCCCTCTGAAACTGCCCGGACCCGGCCAACTAATGACCTTTTAACAGCTAAAGCCAACAAAAATTGCTCACTACTAATACTGCTTGATCTCTCAGCTGTATTTGACACTGTAGATCTGTAATGTACTAGTTAGGCTGACACCTGGAGTTAAGTTGCTGGTATCAGTCTTACTCTTTCATAAATTAGGAGAGCCCCGCTACTCCCGGTTTTCACCAACGCTCTTTTGGGGCCCCGGAATTTTCTGCTGTGGTATTAGCGGGATCCTACCAACTTCATATGTCAGAAGTTCCAAAATGAGGTGCAGGCAAGGGTCAAACTAAGAGTAGTCCCAAACAGGCAGAGGTCAGGACGGCAGTGTCATGCGTAGTCAAACAGTTTTGTTTTAACATACCAATTTGTTACTTTTTACTGAAAAATGTTTTATCCTGT
>CM044444.1:80413954-80449846 GCA_024363595.1 Xenopus borealis
AAAAAAAAAAAAAAAAAAAGCATTGGTGCCAGGGCCCCTTCTTACAAGCACTGGTTCCAGGGCCCCAAAAAATATTTTTTAAAAACCCATTGTGCCAGGGCCCCCCTTACAAGTAAAAAAAAATTGGGGCCCCCCCAAATTTAAAAAAAAAAACCTTGGCACCAGGGCCCCCCTCACAAGTTAAAAAACATTGGGGCCCCATAAAATATTTTTTTAAAACACATTGGTGACAGGGCGCCCCTTACAGTATTGAAATAAAACATTGGTGGCCAGGGGATTAAAACAAACCCACATTGGTGTCGGTAGAATTGAAGTTGTGGCTTGAGGACCTCCATTGTAGCTGTTTTCGGGACATTGGGTATTTTCGCCGCTTCAGGACTTCAGGACTTCGACTGTTCGGCACTTCCAGACCCATCTATATAAATCTGTGCATGATGTTTCATATAGGAACCAGCATGCACTTTATTATCTGTTTAAAGGCTAAGCAGGTGATTACTGACATATGTAAGCGTCATCAGCAATGAATAGTCCACCTCCCATTTAGGAATTGCTGCACACATCAACAGTCACTGAGATTTATAACTCACTAAAATCAACTGACAATTGTCAAGGTTTGATAACTGCAAATAACAAAGGTCTTTGGTTTTGAACTCTATTTATCCCACTTGAGCCATGCTTTCTTTTCACTCATGTGAGGTAATTTATTATGGCCTAAATCCCTCTATTTGTGACAGTCAAGTATGTTTCTCCAGACAAAACTTGAACTGTAAATAAGGACACCATGAAGGTTGCAAGTTCCTTAATGACTTCAGAATATATTGTAGATTTCATGTGAAAATTGGGGATCTGTCAGGATTTGGGAGCATAAAGAAGCACTCCCTTAATCTATATAACTAAGGATTACTGGACATTTTAACAATAGGACTACAACCTTAAAGAGGTGATCATGACTAAGGCAAGCTGGACCCAGGATTTAAATAAGAAGGGACACAACTCCACTTTTTTCCAGATCTGTCCAGAGAAACACTTTACAAAAGGAAATTACTCAAACCCCTATTAGAGTAACTACAGGAGAGAAACATTTCTTACAGATGGGAATACCCCTTCCAACTGAGGGCCAAAGCACATGTGAAAACGGCAGTCCTGAAAACACTCAAGGACTTACCAACATTCTTGAACACCTGGGAGCTCCCAGAAATCAAGATTAGACTTAATTGAGACATTAAAGAAAGCAGAAAGATGACTCTATGAACAGCCCTGTGTGTAGAAAATGGTAGAGGATCTTGTACACCCTAATTGTTGAAAAAGAAGCCCGGTGCACAGAGGTAGAGGCTTGGCCACCTCACGAGAACAGCAACAAGAGAAATCCAGTGGCACGCAGGTCTGAGTGAAACCTTCAATACTTTATTAAGCGAAGTGCAGATGCAACGTTTCGGAGAACAACTCCTTTGTCAAGCAACTATGAAAAGCCCACCACCATCAGACTTTCCAAAGTTATTGCATATAGAAACCAACTTAAAGACCTAGAGATAGCCCAGATAGAAAAATTATTGACATGGACTAAACATACCTTTTACGAATATGGTAATAAAGCGCACTACTGGCAAAAAATTGAGTAAATAGAAGCATAATGTCGATTAGAAACAAACAAGGACAAATGGAATATACTACTGAGAAAATAAGTGAAGCCTTCTTTCAATACTATAAGTCATTGTATAACCTGGATCCATCCTCACAAAGAAATAGACCCGAAATTCGGGAAATACCAAGAGATACTCTGACCACACACCATAAGTCATAAAGGATGCCCCAGGGAAAAATATCCCCAGACCGTATGGGTTTGCAAATGGCTACTATAAAATGTTTAAGGATATCCTTACTCCCCACATGTTAGACCTGTACAATGGGTTCTTAAAAGGGGAAAATATCCCACAGTCTCTGGCCCTCTCGCATATCACCTTAATACACAAAACAGGTAAAGACCCCTCGTGGTGTGCCATTTATAGGCCAATATCCCTAATCAATGTAGACTTAAAGATTTTCAGTAAAATATTAGCCAACATACTGGCTCCACTTATTGCCCCGTCTTATATACAGTGACCAAGTGGGGTTTATAATGACCCGCCAAACAGGGGATAACACAAGAAGGACTATTGACCTGATTTCTGTAATTAATGCCAACCCTTAACCGGCCATACTTCTAAGTTTTAATGCAGAGAAGGCCTTTTGACTGGAACTACATGACTTCCCTTTTGGAACGCATGGGATTCGGTGGTGGTTTCCTCAGGGTGGTCGGGACCTTACACAAACAACCCAAAGCAGCAGTTAAGGTCAATGGTACTCTATCCACCCAGTTCGAGATCAACAACGGAACTAGACAGGGCTGCCCATTAATGCCCCTTCTGAATGCAATATGTATAGAAACACTGGCTATAGCTATAAGAAATAACCCAGATATTAAGGGGGTTCAGTTTAGACAGAACGGGTATAAACTTTTCCTCTTTGCCGATGATGTCCTTCTGACCCTTACACTACCCTATAAATTCCTACCAAACCTACATAAAACACTCAAAAAATACAGTGTCCTTGCAGGCTATCGGATTAATGAACACAAAACTGAAGCCCTCCTATTACATTTCCCACAACATACAGATACAGTCACTTGGATTTGTAAGTTAAATGCGTCATGACTCAGGGCTAATTGAAGAAACTGTGTTATCTAAAGTCATCTTAATTCATTTAATGCATTTAACCTTTTCATTAGCATACCAAAGCTCCATTGTTTTCAATGGTGAACTCTTTAATTGGATGGGATGCTGTGACACAATATTCTGTGCTAAGTGGGATAAATGAGATAGATGAGTTAAGTCATGATGCATTTAACACACAATCCAAAGTGACTGCATCTGTATTAAAAAATATTACTGGGCATGTTATCTTAGACAGATAATCCACTGGACTGCTCATGAACCCATCAGGAAATGGGCAAAACTGGAACAGATGTCACAACAGCCAACTCATCTAGCTAACCTGGTTTGGGGCCCAGGAAAAACAAGGGAAGGGGAAGCCCACATACTACATGCAATAGATTTCACCAAAAAAAATTGGAAACAAACCCAAGACTATTATAAACTACAATCCGAATCTTCCCACTTAAGAGGAATATTGGGAAACCTGGAGTTCCCCCCAGGATGGGAATTGGACTTTGTAAAGAAATGGAGTCACCCAAAATTATATTATATCTGGGACATATGGGATAAGGCAAATCAGAAGCCTTTAGACCTGCTAACCCTAAAGAAAAAATTAGAACAGGGCAATATCCCTCTATAAATACATGCAGGTCTCGCTTTATATGAGAACATACATGACACCACATTTAGGACTGGAACTCACCACATTTGATCTGATATGCTTCAGAGGGCCAAGCCAAAAACAGACCATGTCCAATACCTATGATATATTGATACAAATACCTGTAGATGGTTTCCCTCGGTACAGATATATGACATATTGGGAAGAGAAACTCTCCACAGAATTGAGTTATAAGAACTGGGAAGGTATTTGGGAAAATGCCAAGAAATCTTCAGTGTGTGCTCAATATAAAGAGCATATCTAAAAAATCCTACTAAATTGGTATTATATACCAGAGAAACTGCATAGCATATATCCCTCAGTCTCAGATAGGTGCTGGTGGGAGTGTGGGTAGATAGGGTCACTGTCCCATATTTTGTAGGGCTGCCCTAAGATTGCATCCTACTGGGAGATAATAGCAGAAAGTCCTAAGGACCACAGTACAAAAAGATCCATGGATATTGTTCTCGGGGAACCCATTCTTACCTATACAAAAGAAGCCAGGAAACTTCTTATATGAAATAATATTTGTCTAGTCACATGATTTCTGTCTCTGCTATTTTTCTAATTATATAAATAAATAAATATATATATATATATATATATATATATATATATATTGTGGTATGGTGACAAAAAGGTCCCTGGTTTCCTGGGGAAAAGTGATTGACAACATGTATGTTGGGCCACGGATTCTCAGACATTTTTACTGAGTTGAGACCAGCATTGTTTTGGGGCATAGAAACACTTTGTTTCTCTGCAGTTTTTTAAAATTGTTTATCCGGGGCTGGTCTTACTGGGAACCCGCAAGAGCAGGGTGGGTGGATTCCCAAATCCATAGGTCAGGTTTTCAGGAGACCCTAGGCCTATTTGTAGTACACCTGAAGCTGTGTAGGTGAGCTGTTGAGCCTGTGTGTGTGTGTGAGAGAGAGACACGCTGCTGGATTTGCTCAGCTTCAGGAGAAAGAGAAGCATTTATTTTTGTGTTAGCCAGGAAGCTTGATATTTCTGTTCCAATTGTTGTTTTCTACCCCCTGCGAGGGGAAACTTCTGCAGCCGCTGAAAAATAAACACGGGCAGGAAGCCCTTACACCGGTCTTGGTGTGTGAAGTTGCCTCATTTGCAGTCTACCAGCGAGTGAACCCCATTATATATATATATATATATATTATATATATATCACAGTGTATTCTAAATGGTATAATACACTTAGAGCCACATTAAATATTTTAACGTTTGTCTCATATATACAATTATAAATCTGAAGCCATAACATCATTAAATGAAATCTCTTTGCATCAACTTCCAGCCTGTCTTTTCCCTGGATTCCTGAAAGCCTGATATCACATAACAGTACACTGTTTTTAGTTTAGGATGATCATTGCTTGGCTATTTTTATATTTACTATAACCAGCATTTCTACTCTTAAAATTACATTTTAGAATTTACATGATTGTAACCCCTTCTTGGCCACCCCTCTGTGCCATAGGTTATATACAATTACCTTCTTACCATGTTCAGGTCCTGAAACCTGAAAGGTTACTGTGAATTTTCTCATGGCAGTGCCTCAACCTAATGGAATCCAGGAATACACCTGCAGGTGGCTCCATTAGGAAAATAAAATAATCAAACACACTGCATGCAGTAAAACACACAAACTTTATATAGCAGAAGAAAGAGCAGAGTAAATAAGCAATTACATATTACTGACTCCCTACCCTGCAGAACCCGTTACAGCCCAAACCTGGCAACTCCTTGCCTGGCAAAGTACACACTCCACTCCTGGTGGACAAATAGTTTCAGTCCCTTTTCCCCAAAGAGGTCTTAACTGTCACCTTTTCCCCAGAGGTAGTTGCTCCCACGTAGCAGGTACACAAACAACACCTGTATCTTTAACAGGGACACATTCAGGATTTTTCCTCTACCCTCCCTCAGGCACAATTCACCCGGGGACTAACACAGATGGGCAGGCTCCACTGAGCTGGAACAGGCATCCACAATAATGAAATGCTTCAGCCAAGCACATGTGACTTGCTTGGCACAGCTCCCAGCACTCTCAATAGTACAAGCACACAAAAGTCCTCCTTTACTGGACTATAGCTCTCAGCACTATCCATTCTGTGAGCACACAAATATATAAATATAGAAATAAATAGTATTATTGATATTTTGCAGTATCTCCACAGCAGCCTGCTGTATTTGATTTAGTTCCCCATTAATCCAATATTAATTAGAAATTTTTTTTAAAGTTTAAAGTTACAAGGGAAACGTTTTATATGGATGTATCCCTACTATACAAAATAAATCTTTACTGGTCAAAATCTATTTAAATGAGGGTTTAAAATTTATGTTGTCCCTTCTTTGTGAGGACATGTATTAATATATATTCCTTTATGCATTCAGCACTTTTTGTGTTCATTGGTTCCATTTTGTCAATGCATCTGTTCCTATTGACGACCATTAGTGATGGGCGAATCTCCCCAATTTCGCTTCGCCGAAAAATTCGCAAATTTCCAGCGAAATTTCGCTGGCATTTCGTGAATTTATTCGCCAGCGGTGAATCGCGGGATTTTGCCCCTGGCGAATAAATTCGCCCATCACTAACGACCATAAATGAACACAAAAAAACAAATTACTTGATTTTTTATTCAGAGTTGGTCTCCATTATTATGTTTCTACAGTATGGAAAATAATACATCAGTGTATTATTGATAAGTACTAGGTTTTGTAAAACAGTAACTGCATGAAATGCGCAGGGGCAACAAGCCCTAATTGTCTGGTACTGGAAATCATTAAACTTTTTCATGGGAATAAAAAATACATACAAGTTTTCCATCATTAAATAACATAACACAAAAGAACACATCTGAATTTAATATTGTTTTCATTTGGTTTGCAGATGAGATTGTTCCTCTTGTCTCCTGTTTTTGTTTTTATTAAAAATGAGAATTTTGTTTTTCATTAACACACCTCTAAAAACTTTTGATGTATTCACATCTGAAAGTGCAATTAGCACCTTTTTTCAGGTCGTCCCACAAGATTAATTTTCTGAACATAGATTAATGCAAACGCTTGCTAAAGTGTTTTGAAAATATTTTCTCTATTAATCTCAATCAACAACAGATTACTGCCTTAGTAAGTAATGAAGATGTTCTGTTGTTTCAGTAAAGGCAAGTAATGAAACAGCTGCAATGAACCTTTTAAAGCTCCCAAAAATTCTTGTGGCATAAAATTCAGGAAAGATACAGCTGTTAATATTTGTTACTCTCAGATAAATTCTAAGTTCTAATTGAGAGACTGGAATTGACAAATGAAACACAATTTTTTTTTACCAAAAGCATAATTTAACACTATGGGGCAGATTTACTAAGGGATGAATTCGAAGTTTAAAAAACCCTCAAATTCGACCATGTGAGTAGTTAGGGAAGAAAAATTCTCCAAATTCGAAAATTTGAATTCGAAACTTCGATCGAACTTCGAATCCTTCATGTGAATTTAGTAAATCTGCCCCTATGGGATTTATTTAAGTCTAATTTTTTCTGGTTGGAGTTTTGAAGCGGAAACACAATTTTTTCTGAGAAATGAAAAAGAGATTTTTTTGTGATTTATTAAACCCTGATGCTGCTTAAAGTCTGAATAAAAAATATTTAATCTCAAACCTGGTGAGGTCATGTAGAAGTCAATGCAAATGTCCCTTTTACAATTGGAAGATATCATGGTATCATGAAAAAATATCTGCGTTTTTGGACATCAAATCCTCTATATATATATTTTCTGTAGGCTCCAAACAACAAAAGGCAAGATTCAACAAGTACAATATCAGTAGCTTAAAGAAAAAGAAGCTTCAAAGCAGCTCACATTGGCTTTGAACTAACCAATACTGAAGAACATATTGACTTGGATGTACCAAAATGTACACCAGTGAAAAAAACTGTTTAAATTTCGAGTATATTAAATAATACTGATAAGTGAGGAACTGTGTGGTTTTGCATATTGAAACAGATCACAGTAGCTATTGGTGGCTGGAATGCTCAGTGGTTACCTGTATAGTAGTTATGTTTTCATGAAATGGTGATGGCTATATACACTGGGTTTCTATTATAAATGGTAGGAATATAGCAAATATAATAATTTTTTACATTTGGCGTGTAGATTGTGCAGCTAGTACAAAGTGTCTAATGCAACTGCTGCATTTTAACATGGGATTTAATATAGAAAGAAATCATCTCATGTCTATTTTTAGGCAAAGGGGAATAAAATAGTTTCAAAAGATCTTCTTGATGTCTAAAAAATGTAAATGAGTGGAGATCGTTTCTTCCCCAAGTGTAATAAGCAGGCCAGACATGTCCTTATCCTTAATTAATGCATCATTGTTTAATTAGATGAGTCTTCAGACTCACATTTGATGTCCTTGGGATTATGTTGGAGAAACCAATGAGGACTTTTCTGTTAGACTAATTCACTGGTCATATACATAACAGAAGCAAAGCAAATCAATAGAACAGGGTCCCAGTACTGCTTAATGTTCATTTAACCACTGCACCTTTACACTGTTATTTGAGTAAAGTGAATTAAGTGATTATTCAGAATGTTGGGATTCTGGATGTTCAAAGTAAGATAAAAATATTTGTACTAATACACATCAGATCTTTCTTTCATAGTTACATAGTTACATAGTTACATAGTTAAATTGGGTTGAAAAGAGTCCATCAAGTTCAACCCCTCCAAATTAAAAACCCAGCATACACACACACACACACACACATCTCCACTCTTTCACACAAACCATATATGCCCATTAGTGATGGGCGAATCTCCCGCGATTCGCTTCGCCGAAAAATTCACGAATTTCTAGAGAAATTCGCGAATTGGCGAAAAATTCTCGAAACGAGTCGGGGGACGATTTTGACGCGCGTCGCATCAACTTTGACACGCATCGCGTCAAAATTTCGCTGGTGATTCGCGAATTCATTCGCCAGCGGCAAATCGCAGGAATTCGCCGCGAATTCGGCCCTGGCGAATAAATTCGCCCATCACTAATGCCCATAGGTATACTAACTGTAGAGTTTAGTATCAATATAGCCTTTGATATTATGTCTGTCCAAATAATCATCCAAGCCCCTCTTAAAAACATTGACAGAATCAGCCATCACAACATCACCTGGCAGTGAATTCCACAACCTCACAGTCCTGACTGTGAAGAACCACTTACGCTGCTTCAAATGAAAGTCCTTTTCTTCTAGTCTGAAGGGGTGGCCTCTGGTGTGGTGATCCTCTTTATGGGTAAAAAGGTCCCCTGATATTTGTCTATAATGTCCTTGAATATATTTGAAAAGCAAGGGACCCAGTACAGACCCCTGCGGTACCCCACTAACAACACTGGTCCAATTAGAAAATGTTCCATTTACCACCACTCTTTGAAGTCTATCTTTTAGCCAGTTCTCTATCCAGGTACAAATACTATGTTCCAGGCCAACATTCCTTAATTTAACCAGTAACCTTCTGTGTGGCACTGTATCGAATGCTTTAGCAAAGTCTAAGTAAATCACATCCACTGCCATCCCAGAATCGAGGTCCCTGCTTACCTTCTCATAAAAAGAAATTAAGTTAGTCTGGCAAGATCTATTACACATAAAACCATTCTGGCACAGATTCATAGTATTGTTATATGCTTTGAAGTCCAGTATCCTATCCTTTATTAATCCTTCAAAAAGCTTTCCTACCACCGACCTCAGACTAACTGGCCTATAGTTTTGAATAGCAGCACCACATTAGCAATTCGCCAGTCTCTCTGCACCATGCCAGACCTCAATGAATCCTGGAAAATTAAGTATATAGGTTTGACAATCACAGAGCTAAGTTCGCTAAGTACCCTGGGGTGAATCCCATCTGGCCCTGGACCTTTGTTGATCTTAACATTTTCTAGTCTCTTTTGAATTTCCTCATGTGTGAACCATGCATCATTGGATGTATTAGAATTGTGGCTATTAACGAGGAAACCTTCATAAGTTGGTTCCTCATTTGTGTATAGTATACTGATGAAAAGTATTCATTCAGAATCTGAGCTTTTTGCTTGTTCTCATCAACCAGCTGACCCCCTCTGATTATAAAGGTCCTACCCCTTCCTGTTTAATTTTTTTACTATTAATATATTTAAAAAATAATTTTGGATTCTTTTTACTGCTTACTGCTATATCCTTTTCCTTGTGTAACTATGTAACTATGATTAAAATAAAATTTAATTAGAATATTCAACTATACAACTGTTGAAGTACTTCCCCTTTAAATTTTTATTTGACCACCTAGTTTGCCAGATATAAGCTGCCGAATTGGGTTTCATTATTTTTGATCGAATAAAAAATATTCGGTATATATATAAATATAATTGTGGTAAAATGCTTCGAATTCAATAGTCGAAGGATTTTACTTCCCTGCCTATTCACATGGTCGAATTTTTTTCAATTCGAAATTCGACCCTTATTAAATCTACCCCATAATCTTTGATACCAACCTTATTTGGAAATTTCCTAAAATACTGAATTTCCTTACTTTAAAAAAAACATATTTCAGTCACTCAAAAAAGGAAGAATTTTCTTTGGCCTTTTTGTACCATCAGGTTCTTCATCTACTTAAAAAGGTTTAATTACTCTTTCCAGAGCTCTTAAGCTCCCCATAGACGCAACGATCGTTCCCTGCTGAACGACCGATCTAAGGGAAGTCCGACCAATCTGTCAAATTGTCGTGCGGTTAGTGGGATACAAACGATCGTTCGTCTCACGATTTTTCGCCCGACATTGGTCTGATGATTGATCGGCCAGGTTAGAAAATCTTTATCGCTCCCCATGCAATCTACCTATGTTTGCAGCGCAAGCAGGCTGTGATCCTTCAGTTTTTGCTGCAATATCACCTGAAATGGTCTTTTTAGTTGATGGACACATCAGGCATTTAAACGATCGTTTTGAGACAATCGTGGTCTCACGATAACCATTGGATCTTTCAAATATCTTTACGTCTATGGCCAGCTTTAGATTACTCATGATTGACTTGTCCTTGTACTTTGTTGTCTGGCTTTTCTGCACTTCGTGGTGATTAAACTGGGCCTACATGAGTCTCTAGGTAAGTGAATTTGTGCAGAAATTGCTGTTCCAGGTAATGTTTTTTGTACCGTGTTAGCCAGTAGAAAAAGTTATAGGGTAGAACTTTTGATATGAAGCATTAGCTTTGAAGAAGGAACTGCAATGTTCTGTAAGCTTACACAACTTTTGGTATGCTTCATATCAAAAGTTCTACCCTATAACTGCAGCAATTGCAATCTAAATATGTCAGTGATCTCTGGAGTCACACTTTTGACCTCTGTACTATAAAAAAGTTTAAGCCACCCCCTCCCCTACATAAACACCATTATATATATATATATATATATATAGTATATACATATTATATATGCACACGGGGAATTTCTTCAAACAAATTATCATTTATTAAATCGACGTTTCGGTCCAGTAGTGAGAAATGTCCTTATTGAGGACCGAAATGTTGATTTAATAAAAGATAATTTGTTTGAAAAAATTCCCCGTGTGCACCGGCATCTACTTACCTATATTTTCGAATTTCTGGGAGCACCTGGGTATATATTCTAATGGTAAGCGTGTGCAGTAGCCTTGGGATATATATACATACATAAATCTATTTGTAAATCTATTTGTAACATCTATGATAAATATGAAATCCTTGCTTACAGTGCTGTCACAATGTTTATATAGAGAATATTCCAGTTCTGTACCTAAGGATATGACAAGAGATATAAATACAGCAATGCAAGATGAATAAAGAACCCTATTTACAAGGGTTTAAAGTCTAAGGTCACAACAGGCACATAATTTCTATTTGTACCACTATATTTCCTTTCTTGCATATCTGTAGAAGTGTAGTCCTTGAGTAGCATAGTGGAGATCTGTAAGGTCCAGAGGGGTTAAATCTGTTCCATAACTGATTGCATACTTTGCAAATTCTGTTTGTTCATTCTGTGTCTTTCCCTATAATTACCTTGTCACTTACTGAATTAAACTTTATTTCTTTATTTTTATTGCACCTTTTGAAATGTCTTTGACTTCTCAACTCTTCTGAGCTGTATTTTATAATGGTATTTGCTTTCCTAATTGCCTCTTAACATTGTCTTCATTCAGTCCTTCGTTATTATAATGTAATATTCTGAGAATTCTTGTTGAGCTATTCTACATTAATATTGTGCAATTTATTTGGCAGTTGTCTAGTGAATATTAATTCCTACTATTTCCTATTTATGCAGTGCATTCTAAATATATAGAGAGAAAAGAAGGCTGGAATTGAATTGCAAGCTTTGCAGAATATTTGATATTTTGACCTGGCTAAGACAGTTGTCCAAAGCTAATGACACACCCTGCATTTTCTCCAGTGGGGTTAAGGCAGTGATTGGAATGAATGCTCCTGTCACTGCACACACTTGGCCACATTCAGGAAAACCAATTTTTGAATTTTAAGGCCTCTTGAGTGATAGGTGGATTGCATGTATTACTGTCAATACATACAAAACTCAGTGTACTATTAGCTATTAGAAAACTATACACCGAAAATGAATACTTGAGCAACAGATAGTGATGGGCGAATCTATCCTGTTTCGTGAATTTAGCGAATTTCCGCGAAATGAGTCGCGTCATGTTTTTGATGCGTGTCGCTTCAGTGACGTTGCGTCATTTCTGTCGAGCATCGCGTAATTTTCAGAGCGTGTCGGGTTTTTTTTTTTTTGCTTGCGTTTCGCGAATTTATTCTCCAGCGGCGAATCGCAGGAATTTGCCACAAATTCACACCTGGTGAATAAATTCGCCCATCACTAACGAGGAAGGCAAATAAGTTAATGTTCTAATCAGACTGCATAAGGTATATTTATATTTTTGTGCCTGTGATCTGGAGGATGCTTAATCGTTTCAACAAACAGTTGCCAATAATAAAATACTGTGTGGAACATTTACTTTTTCATTTTTTAACATGATTATAACTTGCCTCCAGTGAAAAGAACACATTTCCATTCCCTTTTTTCACAATCATGTATTTTTAAACAATTTTAATATGCTTTATTAAGCCTGCCAGTTTCATGCCTCGGGCTATTTATAAATATGCATGGAAACAAATCCATTACGTCATGAACAAAAATCAATTCATTATTGCCAAATTATGTCTAGATTGGAACATTAGAGAATTAACCATAATAGTGAATATTTATTGCCCTCAACTGGGGCTCTATAGTAGTTTATGCTTATGTGTGGTATGGTTGGGTGAATCAGTACTTAGCTGTGCTCAAAACTCTTAAGTCCCCATGTATTATAATTTTTTTCTTGATGCAACTAAAGTAGGCCCATCTCTGATGTCTCTGTATTTGCTTTATTATTTATTATTAATCCTAAATCAAGGAAATAGCTCTGGATACACAGTATGCATGCACATAGCCTAGGAAGGAGTAGATAGAAAGCATAATTAAACAGGAGATTAATGATTGTAAGAAAAGGAAAACAACAAGTGTTGTCACTTTTTTAATGAACATGCAGCATTCAACTGTCTTCTATTTTATCCAGATATGCCAATAGTCTACTGTAACTGAACTTTGTAAAATGTATATTTATAGGGCCATCAGGAATATTCCTTTCTCACCTGGAAACCTGATTTAAAGAAATTCATGAACCCTGTGCTATTAGGCGTGAAAGTGACTTTTATAGTTAACTCATGGTGTTTAAAGGTCTCCTGCAGGAATTCATTTTGCAGAATAAGATAATACACTTAAAATTTTATCACACGGCCACAATTCAATCACTGATCAGGTAAAAGAATAGAAGAGTGGTAGCTTCAATCTCATGTTGGTCCCCTAACATAATAAAAGAACTTGAATTTTAAAGATTTGTTAAGTGTAAAAAACTTGAAAATTCAAAAATATAAAAGTTATTAATATGTAAGTAAGTGGGAGCTATTTTTAAAATTTAGAGCTATTTTTTTAATTTAAATTTTTGAAACTAATTCAATATTTCACTGACTTATTGAAAATGAAGGGCAGAATGTGATTTTGCTGAGTTTTAATTGTTGTCTTGTTTTTTATTTTCATTTTTTAAGCAATCAAATTTTTTATTTAATACACTAGGGATGCATCAAATCCACTATTTTAAGATTCGGACGAATCCTTAATCCTTCATAAAAGATTTGGTTGAATACCAAACCTAATCTGAATCTTAATTTGCATATGCAATTTAGGGAAACAAGGGGAGAAAGAGAACTGCACTTCTAAAAAAAATAACTACATATTTAAGATTTTAAGATTTTTCTTTAAGATTAATTTGGTGTCAGTGAAAAAACTACATTTTGAGAAGTAGGATGTTGAGCAGTTATAAAGATAATCACAAATAGTTAAATATGTACAGGCATGTGAAGGTATCAAATTAATTGTATATTAAGGAGTTAATCAAAAACACAATTTTGAGAAAACATGCAGCAAAAAATATGAATATTCTCGAGAACCTCAAAAGTCCTTATATTATTAAAGAAAAAGTAAAGTAAACGTTGGCGAGTCAATTGGAATAGATTTTAACTATATTTATAATGATGGGCGAATTTATTCCCGTGATTCGCCGCGCGAAAATTCGCTGTTGTGGTAAAAAAAAAATGAGACGCGTTCCGAAAATGACATGACGTGCGCCAAAAATGACGCAACACAAATTTTTCGCCAATTCATGAATTTTCTTGGAAATTTGCTAATTTTTCGGCAAAGCAAAACGGGATAGATTCGCCCATCACTATTTATTTATTTTTTATTTTCCCATTTTATTAAAACATTCAAGGTTTTTAGCCTCATTTAAATCACAAAATCATTAAATCATTTAAATCAATGGAATAATGTGATGAGCAGACATATTCTATTTTTTTTATTTTTTTTTAAAAAGCTAGTGTTTGAGAAAATAGTGGAACATATTTTGCAGCTTTTTTTTCTTGCTCATTTTATTCCCCCCTCAACTTCAAAATTTATAAATAGGCTTTTAAGTTCATAGGATTTATCCAAGGGTATTGTGCCAGAATTATGTGGAAAAAATCCTTTTTCGCATTCATTCTGGTTAAAAACCATTAAAATTTCACTATTAACGTTATATTTTTTTGTGTGCAATAAAGATATTTCTCACACTCCATATTTTAACTAATTGAACTTTAATATTGCAAGAAACCTTAGATTTTGCCAAGATAAAAAAATACAAGAACATGAAAAATTGGGATGATCTTTTTTTTTATCACAATACCTTTTAATTGAGTCAATGGAGCATGCAAATTTTATGTTATTGTGCTTAGTTTGCATGGCTCCTGATCTGCAAAGGAAAAACGGAAAGAAAGAATGTTAGCCTTAACAAAATCACTAAAGTTGCACAATATTTTTGTAGCTATTTTGACTTGACCATGGTTTGTTCAATCTCTCAGCTGCACTATTGCCAACTCGAATGCACGCTACAGTTTCAATTTAAAGCAAACAAAAACATGATATTAAATTGTTGTGATGTCAGCTTAATATACTCAGGTATTAATAACTATAAAATATTGTTCTCACAGAAATAAGGGTCTAGTCTGGGTAGAAATAACCTTTTTCACAGCAGTTCAGAACAGGAGGAAGGACGGAGTGGTGCAACTATAGGATATTTATAGGAACTTTTTTTGATGACTTTGGAGACGTTTACTTCATTGCAACTATGCTTGCAGCTGTATTGACCCCAGACTTTTAAAGGGGAAAAACACAATTTTTTCATAAAAAACAAACCCACATTTTTTGATTTATGAAACCCCAATGGTGTTAAAAGTCTGAATACAAAAGTACTCAAACTCAGACCTGCCAAGTTCATGTAGAAGTCAATGGCAGATGCCCCAATGATATCCTGATCTGCATAGGCTTTTGTTCAATAATCCAAAGATTTTGTTGTATCAAATTCAAGAAAAGTTGCAGTTTTCCATGACGGATCTATATATTAAAAAAAAAAAGGTATGATTTTGATTTTTTCACAATTTTATTAGTAGTAGTTTTTGGAAAATAGTGAAAACGTTTCTGATTTTGATAAATAACCCCCTAAAAATAAGTTTGTTGTTTTTCTAAATAAAAGAAATGCAAGCATTAAAAAGTTTTTGTCACTTAAAATATTCATATTTAAATTAAAATACATCTAACAACTGAACATAGCAATACCAAAGCAAAATATATGCCTCCCATATGTAATGAAAGGCTTTCATTTTGCAAAGGAGCTGTAATCCATAGTGAGCAATTGTTATGTGATAATTGGTTGCTATAAGTATTTAGACAAGTCACAAACTATGCTCCCTGGACATTACCCTGGACATGAACCCACACAGAAGTTCAATAACACGTGGAGCAAAAGCTTTGAATAAGTACTGCTGTCTGGGGTCTGGCTGTATTTTGCACCTTATAGATACAAGGCAGCCCTTTCATTAATGCCTATCTGCACTCATTGACACTGCTCAACTTACCCACTTTGTGCCTTTTTTGCACCTGAACCTCAAAAATATTGCACTGCATTCATCAAGGGAACACAGGTCTCTGTATTGATTTCTACAGAAATAGGGCCTGCACACCAATAATATCAATAACCCAAATGGTATTTCTTAAAAAAAACTTTAATGGATTACAAACAATCGTAGAAAGTTTTCCAATCATATACATGTAAGTTTAAACAGGTCAGCATATGCAACAACAGTACATACCACTCAAAGTGCTAGTACATTACCTATTTCAAGGATCAGAATGCGGATACACTTGCCCTGAAAAAAGTGAGAATTACCCCGACGTTTCGACTGAACGCCTTTCTCGAAGGGAATTTTCAATTTTCTCTGAACACAGGTCTCTGTACTCAGTTTTGGAGTGCAGAGAAACTTCAGCAATTTTCCTAGAGCAGGGCCCAAGGTGCATAAAACACGATTGGGCAAATTGCATATGCCCTTCATATGGTAAATGACCCCTGTAGCATACCATCTACCAAAAGTAAAGAGGAAAAAGCACAGCTGTTCCTGGCAGCAATACTGATTTGCAGGTACTTAAAGGATCATATACCTAGGTTTTATTATAATTTATTATAAGCACACAGAGCTGGTAGTTACTTTATTCATTAATGTCACCTTTGTCAAATTAGTAAATGGCTACTGTGCTGTACTGAAGTGTAATATTTACTAAATAAACCTTTTCAATAGTTTATAGATTAAACCAAGGCTTAGAATTGTCTTCTGCAGATAGAAAATTATTAGACATAAATTCATCTGGTTGAAGCTTTAATTTGAGGATATCTTTTTTTCACTTAATATTTAAGTTGTTTTGAGCAGCCCCCAAGGGAACCTAGGGTCTTTATTGCTATTTAATTTTAGACGAAGGAAGGATACCACAAGTGTTGAACTATAATGAAGTAGCTGATTAATTTTGCTGTTCACTGTGTATAAATCTTTTAATGATTATTTCCTTTTTAATTAGAATTTATCTTTATACCAAGCACAGATAATATGATTATAAGAACACTCTTTCATCTGTCATTAATTCAGACAATATGTTATGCAGCTTAGTTAATATCAAGAAACCTTCTGAGGTCTTTGGGAAAGTGACCAGTGAAATTATTGCATATTTATTTTTTCACTTAATTAAACCAAAATTATTCCTGCAGATAGATTAAGTCACCCTCACATGGAGAGAAAAAGAAATGTGTAGAGATCATAATGCTAATTACGGACTTTTAGAGCTGATAAATTGATAACATCATACTTAATAGAAGCTTGCCACTTGGGTGGTTGGTATAGAAGTAAAATGAGTATTAACCTTAATTCAGCCAATATACAACTGGTTCCACAACTCAAGTCTCACACATTCCTGAAACAACAATATGGGGCAGATTTATCAAATTCATGTGAAGGATTCAAAATGTGATAGAATAGTCTATTTTCGAATATTTGAATATGCAATATGTATTGTCGACCATCGATTTTTTAAATATTCGGTCGCATCGAATAGATCGAATAGATCAAATAAATATATACTGTATTTTATTATTCGACTATTCGCTGGTCGAAGAACTTGCCCTTTAAATTTTTATTTGACTGCGTACTTAGCCAGATTGAACCTACCAAATTGCAATATAAGCCTATGGGAAGGCCCCATAGACTTTTTTTTAAAGGAACAGTAATAGCAAAAAATGAAAGTGTTTTAAAGTAAAGAAAATATCATGTAGTGTTGCCCTGCGCTGTTAAATCTGATCTGTTTGCTTCAGAAACACTACTTTAGCTCATTTAAACAAGCTGCTAAATAACAGTGGCGGAAATTGAAAAAGGGCTATTTGGCACAGCATAAGTAATGGATAACAGATAACTTATGTTCTACAGAGCTTATCTGCTATCTGCTGTGTAACTTGAGCCTTTTCTCTTTGACTAGTTGCCCCCATGGCTACACAACAGCTTATTTATATAAACAATAGTAGTGCTTCTGAAGCAAACACTGCAGTTATAACAGTGCAGGGCAACACTGCATTATATGTTGCATCAAATCGTTTCGACCATACGATTTTAGTGAATATTCGAAAAGCACTCAAAACCTGCGAATTTTCTTTTCGAAATTGGCAAATTTTTATTTGCCAAATATTCGAGGGTCGAATTTGAGGGCTAAAAGCCTTCAACAATTCGACCCCTGATAAATCTGCCCCTATGTGTAGCTATAAATGTCTGGGGCAGTTGCATATAAGAGAGGACCTTATATAAAGAGGAAATATAAAGAATCAGAAGTTATTTGGTCTCTGAACTCTGGAAGGCAAAATGTAATTAAATATAAACCTATAGTTATAGTTATAATACTTGTACCCTGTCTGAAAGTTTTGAATGCCATATAAACTGTTAAAAAGAGTTCTGGTAGATCCAGGTTTCATAGATTTCACCATAATGATCATAGAGTTTTGCTGAAGATGTGAGTTGATTGCAGCAGAAGGCCATAATGAGGGATATGCAGCTACTGTATATAAGAGGAAATGGTGTAGAATGACAGCAATAGCAACACAGCCAGGCTACTAAAGTGACCCCTACAAAAAAATATAAATGTTCCTTCTATCTTCTGTGCTCTGTGGCTATACAGCTTGCCATTAGCTTACATGTTTCCTTTATTATTGGGGGGGGGGGGGTTTACAATTTTTTCATCATTTATTTTGGTTTGGTAAAAAAAAAACTCTTTGTTGTCATACCTGGTTGTTGGAAGTTAATGCTTCATGAAGTTTACAATGATGATAAGATATTTATTTGTTATTTTAATAAACCTCTGCTTAATTTTTGGTAAAATCAGTATACTGGTACAGGTTCTCTTATCCAGTTTGAATGGGATGTGGTGCATTAGAGGTTTTTCTGTAATTTGGATCACCATAGTCTACGTAAAACACTTAAACATTAAACTGTTGCTGCTTCTAACCCATAATCATTGGTGCTGAAGTTCTTTACTTTCTACATTTAAGTTTGAGGATCATTGGGATCACCAGAGGCCACCCCTTCAGACTAGAAGAAAAGGACTTTCATTTGAAGCAGCGTAGGTGGTTCTTCACAGTCAGGACGGTGAGGTTGTGGAATGCACTGCCAGGTGATGTTGTGATGGCTCATTCTGTTGATGCTTTTAAGAGGGGTTTGGATGATTTTTTGGACAGACATAATATCAAAGGCTATTTTGATACTAAAATCTACAGTTAGTATAGCTATGGGCATACAGGTATATGGTTTGTGTTTGAACGAGTGGAGATGTGTGTGTGTGTGTATGTATGCTGGGTTTTTAATTTGGAGGGGTTGAACTTGATGGTCTTTTTTCAACCCAATTTAACTATGTAACTATGTAACAATCAGGCATTGATTTGACAAAATTACATTTAGGGGGCCTATTAATGAAACCTCAATTTTTTCTAGTTGAGCTTTTAAAGGGGAAAAGCTAGATTTTTAAAGGAAGAAATAAACTTGGATTTGTTGAGATTTATTATGCTCTGAAGCTGCTAAAAATTCAAATCCAAAAATACTCAAATAAAACTTGTTGAAATCAAGTAGAAGTCAATGGCAGATGGACCCTTTAACCAATGGAACATGTTTTTTTACCTTCATGATGCCTTTAGGATTCTCAATTCAGGCTGTTTGTTTTTTTTTTCTTGCACTGATTTTTCTGGCGCTAATTATTAGTAAATTAAGGAGATTCAGAGTGATAAAAAGTTATGTTTCAGTAACTAGGTCTCTTAAAGTCCTTCTTATCTTATCTTTTACCAGATTGCTTGAGGTCTGGGGTTCTGAATAAGAAGCTTTACTGTAATATGGATTACAAATAAAACCAATATGCTAGTTTTGTCACCAATATGGATTTATGCAGCTTAGTTATCATTAAGTATAAATATGCTCTTTTATTATAGCAGAGAAAAAAAGAAATTAATAAAGGGTACTGTCACCTGAAAAATGTTTCTCACACCTGAAGTGTGCTGCTTCACTCCAGTAGCATTTAACAGAATGGCCTCCACTTGCGCTATGCTGCCAAGACCAGAAGTAAACTCATGGTGTGGGAAGCCATGTTTAAAGGAGAACTAAACCCTAAATATTAATGTGGCCAAATGCTATATTTTTTTTATAATGAACATATTGCACCAGCCTAAAGTTCAGATTTAAAATTAGCAGCAATGATCCAGGACTTCAAACTTGTCCCAGGGAGTCACTATCTTGGAAAGTGTCTGAGACACTCACATGCTCAGTGGGCTCTGTGACAGCAGCACAGAGCATGTGCAGGGAATTAGCAGAAAAGAAGACGGAAAGCAACTGGGGCATCTTTGGAGACATATCTTTACTGCTAAAGGACTGTGGTTGCTTTGGCTGGTATAGAAGCCCAAAATAAAAATTCTAGCTTATTTCATTATTTAGGCTTAGTTCTCCTCTAAGGGTGTGCATCTCCATAATGAACGATTTTCTAAGGGCCCTTTTAATGCACATGTGTGTGATGTCACATGCATGTGCATAACTATTGAAAGCTGTGGCACTTTTCTTTTTCTTTTGTGCCCCAGCATAGCTGTCCACACCAGGAGCACCCTCCTGGTAAAAAAGCACACATGTGACAAATGCCTTTAGTGGAGAAGGAAACCCAAAAATTAATTGGACTAAAACCGGCATGTTTTATATACTGAACTTATCGCACCAGCCTAAAGTTTCAACTTGTCAATAGCAGCAATGATCCAGGACTTCAAACTTGTCACATGCGAGACTCACATGCTCATTGGGCACTGAGCAGCTGTTGAGAAGCTAAGCTTAGGGGTGGTCACAAATTATCACAAATTATCAAGCAGAAAATGAGGTTGGCCTGTAATATAAGCTGATGCTGCAGGGCTAAATTCTGATGCTATTTGCACTCGAATTTAGCTGTGAGAATAGTTGGGAATTGTTGAAGAAGTAAAATCCTTTGAATTTGAATATCGAATTCGAAGGATTTTATCGCAATTCGATTGGTGGGAAGATCTAATAGAAGATATTCGATTGATCGATAAAATCATTCGAATTGAACGATTCAAACGATTTTAACCATTCAATCAAATTTTTTTATTCAATCAAAAATAATGAAACCCAATTCGGTAGCTTTGATCTGGCGAACTAGGCAGTCGAATAAAAATTTAAAGGGGAAGTAATTCGACTGTTGAATATTCAAATAGATTTTTATTCAAATTATTTGAATCATTCAATTCAATCGAATTTTCTAAATTCACTGGTCGAAGTGGTCTGCTACTGGGGCATCTTTGGAGACACAGATCTTTACTGCTAAAGGGCTGTGGTTGCCTGGGGTTGGTACAGAAGCCCTAAACATAATGTACAACATTTCTAGCTTACTTCTTTAGTTTAACTTTCCTTGTCCTTTAAGAATAAATGTAATTATTTGCTTAAAATTTACTCTGAAATGGTCTTCCTCCAATTTGGGGTTGTCTTGATATTGTCTTTCCAGATCCCATACTTTATTATGACAATTAAGTAGGGTTATTTAATTTGCCTTCGTTAATATTCTTAATATAGTCACTCTTCTCATTAATGCTACGAAGGGTTCATATCCTGCAATGATTAAATCTACTATTTACTGTAATGCAAATAGTGGTCTTCAGATAGGATATCTGACCACTGCAGCAAGAATGCTCTGTTGTTAAGATTGCTCTGTTATATGAAAGAGAATAGCCAACTGGCCTAACTCATTACATTTCCTCTTGCAAGCCCAACTTGAATGTAAAAGAACTGTAAATAGTTTTTTTCAATATCTACTTTACTAGATAAAGATATTGTGCTTTTTTTGGTAGATTATATTCTTTTTAAGAAATAGATTTTTATTACAAAATCTTGCAACGATGACTAAAACAAAAAAAGAAATATATTGCCTTAATCGTCAACAAGGGGGATCAAAAGATGGGATTTTCTCATTGATAATTCCAATTTGTGTTCAATTTATACTTTGCATTTTCCCCCTATAATTAATAATACATGACATTGAATTTTTCACTATTTCATCCTAAATTTATCTAGATTACAGAGAACTCCCTCATGTGCTGTTCTCTTGGAGGTTTCAGTGATTACACACTTAAATTGATTAATCAAATTTCCTGTGATGAAAACTACTGTCATTCATTAATCTGATGCAGTTTATAAATAAGAGGTAGCAAATACAGGAGACAAACATGCTGACGGATAGATATGCTGTCTTGCATACAAATTATGGATTACAGCTGGGCTTCTAGAAGATTTTTGCTGTACGGAAAAGAGGGACAGTGCCTGCCTAAAGATGTAATTAGACCAGGGCTGCTTATTTGTTTTCTAAAGAGATATTACTTCTAAATACATGGTGAACATCAATAACATGCATTGGGTTATAGAAAATTCTACTGATAAAAATAGGATCATTATGCCTGATGAATTCAAAGGATTGACAACCTCTCCCTTCCATGCTTCAGTTGCATGAGACCAGCAATTACTAACATTCCCATCACTGCTCTGATCGTGTCATGTACTCCATAGTCTTTGAAGTCCTTTAAAGAAGAAGGTCAACTTTATTTTATATTGCTTTTGTCACTATAAACATGCTTGCCTGTAGTGATGGGCGAATTTATTCGCCAGGGGCGAATTTGCGGCGAATAACTTTTGAAAATGTTTACAATTGTAAATAATTTTTCAAGAACTCCTCTACAAGATGTGAAAGATTGCTTTCAGGCACAAGCTATGATTTTATTTTTCTGAATTATATTCATTAAATCCAAAAGCTTGTGCCTCTAAAAAAAAAATGCCTTCATTGTTCAAATTGTCTTGGAATGCTATGATCTAAACTATGCTCACATGTTGATTTTAATGTAAACTAAGCATTTAGAGCTATAGATTCTTGAGGCATGGTTTTCAGCCACTTTCCAGGGCAGAGCGCTGCTTCATTTGACTACTTACCTTACTTGTGCCTTTGCAGAAGCATTGATTGAAATCTCTCTGATCCTTGATATAACTAAATTTGTATTTTTGTAACCTGTATATTCACTGCAGGGGATTGACCATATTTTGGATCATAAAAAGGGTCCTGAACCTTTTATTTGAATTGTCAACATAAAAGAAATCTTCCTGTGCAGCAAGTAAACTTCAAGATATAAAAGATATATAGCTTCACATTTCAATTTCTAGTCCTCTCACATGGAAACAAAATGGAAAAATAAATGTTTTGTAGCGCATTCAATCAAGAGACCTTATATTTTTACAGCCACAGGCAACTAGTCACAATTATCATGGCAATCAGAATGTACAAGTCAGATCAATTTGAACTAAAAAAAAACAAAATAAATCCTAGTAATGTTAGTTTTAATGGTATCAAATTAGGCAATGTACCTCAACCCTATTGTTCTTGGTGTTTTGTTTAGTGAAATGGAATAGAATGTCACTCATAATGAATCTACTTGCACATTTAAGCCCTGTGGCTAATCTTATACTTTGTGCATAAATATACTACACAAGGGTATAGTACAACTGTTTTTTTTCTTCAATGTTCTTAAATAAAGTATAGTACAGCATTTTACTTTTAGCAAAATATTGCTTTGGAATATTTGGGATATACTGGGAGGCAAGTTATGCTCTGCTCCTTGCCGCTATATTAAAGCTATCATTCCTCTTTGAACTGGTCATACTTCACATTAATATTTAAAGAACTCTTATTAAAAGAATCACCATTATAAAAGCATGAGAGTTTGATAAATCACATCTTAAATGCTCCACTGCAGCATTTTCACCATTGTAGCATTAACACATTGTATGGAAGAAAAATACATTGAAGATCTCATAACTACCACGGAATTTAACTCTGATCTTTTAGTTTAAGGTGACTGATTGTGACTGATGAAACCTTTTTTTTTTTATTGTGTTTCTCTTCTATCCGCTTCATAAATACAATCCTTGAATAGATATTTTCCATTGTTTTTCTATATTCCTTTGTGTAGATCTATCTATTATTTTGTGGCCTTTACATAAAAAATCCAAGCTCAGTACCATTTCCGCTAGTGAAAGGTAAACCATTATTAAATAAAAATGTTATTATTTGACCTATAAAACTTCTGTATCATAAAGATAAGGATGTTAAAATAATGACAAATCTAAAATATCAACAAAACACAAATGTTCTGCAAGGGACAGCAGTGTGAGCGCATCAGTGGGCACAGAAAAAAGCTCTTTGGATGTCTTTCCATGTGTGGTTCAACTGCACTAGTGTAAACATTTGAAAAAAAAAAACACTGGTAGAAATCACTGGTTATGAATAGATTGACCCCTTTATTTTTCTCTTTGTGGATGTTCTTTAACCAAAAGATCTGATCACATACATGCTTTTTCATTGTGAACTTGTGTATGCTATTGTCTGAAACACACTGAAACTTTTTTGTGTGTCTTGGGCTAAGCATGGATAAAAGCTACACCATCTGTTGGTTCTACATCAGTAGAAATTATCCACAATTGAATCATTCACCTGCAGTTCTTAGGAATACAAATTAGAATCATTAACTGAATCTCAATGTTTTGTATTTTTCAAAGCAAATGAATGTTTTCTTTTCTACAGCTTAACTCTTCCTTTCATGATTCCATTCTTTTAATCAGACTAAAGTAGACTAATGTGTCCTATGATATAGCTAAAAGAACAGATATACAGTATATGCCAATAACAGTTAATAAAACAGAAAAAAAGTAGTTTTTTTTAGATAAACTAAAGTTTTTACTTTAGTGTCTGGAAAAAGTCAAGATATTTTTAAAGGGATATAAATAGTGATGGGTGAATTTATTCGCCAGGGTCGAATTCGCGGCGAATTCCCACGATTCGCCTAAAAAACGAGTCGCGCGTCGTTTTTGACACGCCGAAAGCGACGTGTGGCGAAAATGATGCGACGCGCCGAAAATGACGCTACGCGTCGTAAACGACGCGATGCGCATCAAAGTTGACGCGGCGCGCGTCAAAAGCGTCCCGCGACTCGTTTCGCAAATTTTTCGCCGATTCTCGAATTTCTCTGGAAATTCGCAAATTTTTCGGCAAAGCGAATCGTGGGAGATTCGTCCATCACTAGATATAAACTTTTTGTATGGGAAAAGAAGTGTTTTTAACATTCAGCATAAGAAGACATAAAATAAGCATGCATCCACAATGTGAAATGGTTGAAATAACTGTTGGTATCCCTGACATTTCTAGTTTTTAGCTAGATTCATCAGTTACTTTTTGTAATTTGACCATTTCATATTTTTGTTGGAGTGCATGTTGGTTACAGGGGTTAGGTGATAAGATTTCCCTAGTTTACTTGCTGCAGAGGACTTGAACTGTAAGCTCAATTGGGGCAAAAAATATAATATAGTCAAACAGGGTGAGAATTGCAGGCAATTTGTTTGTAACATTGATTTTTTTAAATTATTATTAATAATAATAGCATAATTCTAAATACATATTTTGGTAAAAGGATAGAATTCATCATAGTGTTATAGGAGTAAATTGTAATCCTTAGCTTAATTGTGCATCTCTTTGTAATCTTTGTAATAGTTTTCAATCATCATATTGACACTTCCTGATTCTTATAAAAGCTTTCTAAATATCCTCTCAGCCATTATTGATCATATTCTTGTCACCTTCTGATCAACTCCTTCCTTATAATGTTTTACTTACTGCCAGATTATCTTCCTGTCATATCTGATCATGTTCTAAGCACAAGATGATAATTTTGTCATTTGATCATTTATAGTGATGGGCGAATTTATTTGCATGGGGCAAATCTGCGGCAAATTCCCGCGATTCGCCGCTGGCAAATAAGTTTGCGAAACGCCAGCGAAAATTTGCAAAAAAAACGTGTTGCGCGTCGTTTTTGACGCAACGAAAACGATGCGACGCACGTAGAAAACGACGCAACGCACGTTGGAAATGACGAGACGCGCGACAAAAACGATGCGACGGACGTCGAAAACGACGAGACGCGTTAAAAACATGCCGCAACTCGTTTCGCTGGAAATTCACAAATGTTTCGCTGGAAATTCGCAAATTTTTAGGCGAAGCAAAACTGGGTAGATTCACCTATCACTAATCATTTACCAAGCCTGCATAATTTTCTCTTTAAAAAGTTCTCTATAACAGTTTCTACATCTATTTCATTATTTTCTGTGTCTTCATCATACTCTCCAAATGTCTTTCATATTGTATTCCTTTTGCTTCCTTAGCATCTTATTAACACTTTCTGATGAATTCATACATTGCTAATCATTGCATTGCTGCCCCATAACTGTTTTCATTTTGAAATCACCATCCCATCTTCAGGCCATGTTATGATGATCTTTAAAGGAATTGTTCAGTATAAAAGAAAAAACTGGGTAAATAGATAGGCTGTGCAAAATAAAACATGTTTTCAATATAGTTAGTTAGGCAAAAATGTAATGTATAAAGGCTGGAGTGACTGTAAGTCTAACATAATAGAACAGAGCACTGCTTTTCAGCTCTCTTTTGTTTACACTGACTGGTTACCCTGGTTACCAGGCAGTAACCAATCAGTGACTTGAGGGAGGGCCACATTGGTCATAACTGTTGCTTTGAATCTGAGCTGAATGCTGAGGATCAATTGTAGATTCACTAAACAGTCATATCCCATGTGGCCCCCTTTCAAGTCACTGACTAACTCAGATTTAGAGAGCTGAAAAGCAGGAAGCTGGATTCTGGTATCCAGTGACTCCAGCCTTTATACATTACATTTTTGGCTAACTAACTATATTAGAAACATTTTTTACAGCCTATCTATTTACCCAGTTTTTATTTTTACCCTGAAATGTTCCTTTAATCTGACCATTTTGTTAGACTTTTTGATCACACTTTTAAGGCATCCCTGATCAGAATGATGTTACGGAAGGATGAGTGCAGACAATTAACTCTGATCAATGAGTACATTTAGTTTTCTATGTAATTCACACACACACACCAGTTCTCAATAAATTATTTAGCAAATCTATTTGTATCTTGAATTCTTGTATTGAGCAGATATGTGTGCTGTATATATTTATAATATTTCAAATAGACATGTCTACACTTTGCTGGCCAGATTCTCTCTCAACTGTACATCATACATAACAGATACCATCTTTGGGAACAAAAACTTTATTTTGGTGTTGTGGGAAAGAAAACAAGATTGATGGCTTTAAATTCCCTCTACCTGAAGATGGCGACGATTTGGGGGATTTTATAGTTGCACATTGGCTTTTCTCACAGAATTGTGATTAATGGAGCAGGTTGGAACTGCTGATGTCTCCAAGCTACATTAGCTGACAAGAATGAAAGTAATCTGATGTTTAAATAGATTTTGAACGTGTCTATGGTTTTAGCCTCTATGTCCTGAAGGAAAGACCATCTGCTACAAGATAACCTAAACTCAGAGGGCATTTATTTTGTTTATTTTTTTTTATTTGGGGACTTAATGATTTTATTTTTTTAGGCATACAATATTTGCATGCATGTATAAAGTATATGTAAATATATAACAGCTTATGCATATTTATGCTATTTGTGTTCACTTTTTTTTGGCCTTTTGAAAATCCAAATGCATTTTTTAGCAATGACACAGTAATGCTTCTTCTGAATCCTCCTCTGTCACAGATGGAAAATAGCTCCTAGATATAAAACTATAACTTTTCTACAAACAGCCAGCAACCTGTTGTGAATATTGATAATTTTTAATGACTTGTATAAGTCTGGGTACATAAGTTTAATGTAGAATATGTACAAATTACATCTGCTTGGGGAAATGAAAAGCTTTAAAATGTGTCTTCACTTTAGTACAACATGGCATCAAAAATTTAAATTGTAAAATGAAATGTGGATTTAATAGCTGGATGGAAACCCTGTAGTAAGTGATGAACAAGCAATAGAAGTGCTTAGCACTCAAGCCTTATTTTCACTGGAATCTTTAAGATTCTACATTAAATGAAGTGGATAGAATCAACATCAACATACCCAGAATTTGAATACCGTATACTCTTTACTCACAGTCGCATTCCATTTGAGCTTTCTCAAACACTGCTCTAAATAATTCAATGAAAATTTAATTTGCAATATCATGTACAATATAATTGTGTTTAAATATAATCTAAATCCAGGTTAACATGCAAAAATATAAATTATAAGTAATAAAAGGCAGATGATAACATTGTTTAACTTCTAGGGATCTGAACCCACTTCAATACTTGCCATATTTTCTCCACTAAAATATCTATCTATCTATCTACTGTATCTATTTATCTATTTATCTATCTATTATCAACTATCTAACATCTATCTATCATCTATCTACAGTAGCTATCCATCTAATTATCTAACAATCTCTGTTTATGAATCTACATACTGTCTAGACACATTTAGAGCTTAAAAAAATAAACTTGTTGCATACAGTTCTTGGATCACTAATTTATTTTATATATAATTGGCTTTCCATATCTATACAACCTATGTAATAAAACCTGTTTTAGTGAGATGAAAAACATATGGAAAAAATAGAAAAACATATGCCAAGGAGAAATGTGAATAATACAAACTGATTGGGATCAAAATAGCTGAAGATAAATTAGACCTAAGATGTGAACCAGTTAGCCTGACAGCTTATATGGACAGGGATTATCAAGCTTTTCTGCAGACAGTTTTTAATAATACAGGGATTCTCATCTGAATTTATATAATTGGGCATAAAATTGTGGTTCATATTAAGTTATTGTATTCATCAGTTTGATTTTTGAAATTGTGCTTTCATTGTTTAAACTGAAACTTCCCTTAAGAGGAGATGTTTTCTAATCCTATTTAGGGCTATCTAAGTGATATCCAGCTGTTTATAGTGAAGCAGAAATGTGTATTTCTCTTTCTGATGCTGTATCCAGTCTCCTCTCTGTAAAGGCCTCATGTTGGGATTTTCATGCACTTTTTCAAGTAAACCACGTTAGACGATAAACATATGTAGTGCCTATGGATGATGTACTCCACTAATGCGTCAGGAGTGGAGTTTTCTCTGACAAAGCCACGTGTGAGCAGAATTTATTTTGTTTCTGTAGAGATGTGTTCCATTTGTGGTTGTCTGTGATAAGGGGACTTGTTACTATGTGACTCTTTAAATTTGAAGGTTGTCTAAATGCAAGAATGCAAGAGAAGCGTTTCATACAAAAGAGACTGTGTAAAACATCAGGAGATACAGACACCACTCCTTCACTATATATGTACAATCCAGCTGGACATTTCATGGAAATGTTTTAAATTAATTTTATGCAGCCTGTTCATAGAGATTGGCAAAAAAATCATTATCTTAGGCCTAATTTATGTTAAAATGTTTTGGTCCCAATTAGTTTGTATAGCCATTCTTCCCATGTCTTTCTCCACATGCTGCAGATATACAGTTTATACTGTTTGTAAAAATTTATCTAATTCATTGGAATTTATTGATGCATATATTATATTTTAGTAATTTGCAAAAACTTTTTGATTCTGACATTTTAGCAAATTACCAAACATTGACTATCCATTAATAAATAAAGTGCTCTGTTATCAGAACGAAAGTGATCTCTTAGCTCTCTCTACATATGGATTCTGAATTGGGAATGGTTATCAGGAAATTCATTATCCAGAGAGCTCCAAATTACAGAAAGGTTGTTTCCCATAGACTCCATTATAATCAAATAATCCATAATAAAATGTTCCCATTTTTCTGTAACAATAAAACAGTGCTGAAAAACAGGTAGTGCCTTGCTTCATCCTACTCCTACTCTGCTAAATATCCTACATTTCAAATGCAGCTACTTTTTGTTATATATAGAATACATATTTTCTAGTTAAATCAAATTGGTTTGACTATGGAATGTTTCGATCTTTGTATGATTATTATTTTAGTTAGCCAATAAAGGTATCACCTTTACATCATTTTTAATTTTAAATAATTACCCTCTATTCTGTTTATGCTTATTTAATAAACCTTGTACATAAACTGGGTAATATTTAAACAAAGCTCCTTTGTATTCACTTGATTAAATGACTACTGCATAATAATTGTATATCTATTGTGATTGCTACTATTCAGTGTTTTACTTTAAAAAAGTCACAGTTGTACTCGTCATTATTAGTATCCTTCATTCTTGCTTAGCACAATGATTTGCCCAGGCATACAATTTTCCTTCTCCATTTCTCTTATATTATTTAACAATAGTGGATGTCATTTTGTTGGGTTTAGAGGCATTAGTTCTGACACAGCTAAAGAAATCAAAACTCTTGCATTTTTATTACTAAGATTATACTGTATGTGGAACATTCAGGCCATTTTAATAAAAAAGCAGTTATGAGGCTGGGAAATGTGTACAGTGCAAATCAGATAGACGCTGGAATATAACAATAAATAGAGTATTTAAGGATATGTCCAGAAAAAAACAAATCAACAAGTATTTCTGTTAATGCAAAATCCGATTCGAGAAGTTGATTGGGCAGATTCACTAAAGGTCAAAGTGGCTAAAGCTAGCAACAATTTGCCAGCGTTGCCACACACAGGGGCACTGAAAATTCACTAGCAGGTGCAGGCACCAATTCGCTAGCGAAAGAGATTGTTGCTAGTATTCACACTTTATCATCTGGTGACTTTTCGCTCTGGTGAATGATCATTACTCTGCAAATTCTCTACATTGCATATTTTACACTTGGCTTTGCCACCTCAGACCAGGCGAAGTGCTAAAAAGAAGCTAGAGCTTCCTCAATCTTCTTTCACTTACATCATGTCCTGTCTGTGAAAAATGCATTAAAGTTTAAAAAATGCTTTTTTTAAGCAGGATTGCCTGCAAAAGTCCTAACTTACACTTTTTTTGAGTAAATGAATTTCTCCAGACATTTCATAACACATGGAACATATACAGTGGGCTCATGTGTAGGGCATTATATAAACTTGTCTTTATTAAAGGTTCCATGGACATTTGTAATAAAAGTGCTAACTTAAAGCATTTGCACCAGCATTTATAATAATAATATCCATACAACTTAAAATTTCCCGCCCTATGCAAATTGACCAATGCGCAAGATCACTAGCGAATTTTCGCTAGGCACAAATAAACACTAGCTCATCTTCGCTATGAAATGCTCACACAGCCGAAGTAACTCTAGCGAAAAGTCACCAGTGTTCGACGGCCAGGACATTACTTTGCATATTAGTGAATTAGTGTATTCATAGTGCATTTGCACCTGGCGAAGTGGTGCGAAGCTGACACTGGCGAAAATTCACCATTAGTAAATATGCCTCAATATTTTTCTCAACATTTTCCAAGGTATATTTGATAGATAGATTCTCTTGGTTGTTCAGGGTATTCAGTCTGCTTAATGCATTTCTAAATATAGGGTTGCAAGGCATTAGAGAAATGCACTCCAACAGTAGTTGGGGATTTCAAGATTTTCTAGTTATAAAGTAACTAAATGCTGTAAAATTTTCCTTTTTTTAAGCGGGATTGCCTGCAAAAGTCCTACTATCCCGTTGTAATGAGTTAATTTATTATCTAATCATTTCAGCACAAAAGAGACTTGTCAAGATCCATGGAGTATGGATTTTGAATGACTGTGGTACTGCTAAATTCTCCCCATAGAACAGCATGGTCTTCAACTGCTCAGTTAAACACACTCTGCTTAAATGACAGAGATATATTGTTTTATAAATGTGTCAAATTTTCCTGACTGCCAGAAATGCTTTGATAGACGGAAAACAGGTCAGACTGCTGGGAATCCTAGAGGAATCTTCCGTTCAAACTTTGCTATATCAGTCCCAAAGTCTTTATACTGTGTTTCCAAAAAAGGCTCACATTTTTAAGGGATATTTTAATAGTAAATTCCACTGAACTTTTATATTTCTTCTTCAGGTGCATTTCAGTTTTACTTCCTTTATCTTCAAAGAAACAATGGATTTCTCTTACTGACAGTTGATCTAATATCCTGCTACATACTAATTTTTGTCATTGTCAGGTGGCTCATCTCTTTATTAACTATTACATATTCATACAGTACCCTTTGTTTTGAGTTTTATTCTCTGTCTCTGTTGTCCAACCTCAAGGCAGTTCCCAATAATCACTTGTATTACAATAACTTACAATTTTATTATTTTTACATTATGACCAGTAACAACCAGGGCAATATTTGCAACTGCAATGTTTTTTTATATTAATTACTAGTGATGGATTAATTACGCGTTTCGCTTCGCCGAAAAATTCGCGAATTTCCAGAGAAATTCGCGAATTGGCGAAAAATTTGCGAAACGAGTCGCGAAACGAATTCGCCGCAAATTCGCCCATCACTATTAATTACCCCCAATATAGTAATTTAACAATGATGCAGGTGTTTACACAATATAGTCTTAACCAGTGCTCTTTCTATTAAGGCAGGCCTTGTGTGTATGGTAAGACAAAAATAATCCTACAACTAAATTCAAATTTACAAATGACTGGGACTACTGTTCCCTACAGGAGTATTTCTTTTCCTCATCTGATCAAGCATCATGGATGCATGATTTGAGACAGGTTGTATTGAATTATCCACAGGTGCCTAGGGGCTCTAAGCCGCACAACTTTTATATTCTGCCTGAAAGATTCAATAAAAGCACTGTGCTGGTAAATACCATATAATACCAAGTATAGCTGCTCATATTTTATAGCAGCAAAATAGTTACAGGCGACAGAAAACCTGTTTCTTTTTCCATTTTATAGAGACACAAAATGTGTGCCGCATAGAGGCTGCATATCATTACATGGCTTTAATGAAAGGCAAATCTAATTTCTTTCATTCCTCTGTGTTTGTTTTACATAGAGTCCCACACTGGTAAACTGTGTAATCTTGTTTTAATATAAAAAAACCCAATGATATGAAGGGAAGATTAATAATAATTAGAGATTCAGAATAGATTCAGTAACCTGCTTATTGATACACTGTGTGTAAATATGTAAATAAGCATTTTCACGTATTTTTTGTTTTCTTATAGGTATTAAAGAAAATAAAGTCTATGCACAAATATTTGGCAACACTGCCAATCTGATGGGTCAGATAAGACTGATCAAATGGTTTGGTCACCCTAAAAAATAATTGACAAAATACCACTGATTCCTTGATTCATTCATGTGATTGGACATGAGCTTACAAACCCCTTGAGCTGAAACTATTTAGAATGTGCATGTGTTTGTGTGATATCAGTATACATATCTTTTCCCATGTGGCGATGACCCAACTGAAAGAGAGTCACATATAAAGCATGCTGTTCTGGAGGAAGCAATGTAGTCCAATGGTTCCACTGTAAATGGCAGTGACCTCTGATCAATGGCGGTATGGAGTACAACACTACATTTCAAACAAGTGCATAGCAAAGGACTGGCATTTTTGACTGTGGAATCTTTTACTTTTCTTGCTTTCACTTTTATTCTACTAAACATACTAAAAATGTCTCCATCCCTTTATTTCTAACTGCAGCTGCATAGATTTTCCACTTTGTTGACTTCCATAGGTAACACATTCCAAAATTTCATTACCCGTTGCACAAAAAATTGTTCTGCCTAAGACCCCTGTTATTTTCCAGCTTCACCACTGCAAATTTATGTCTCTAGCTTTTTACAACTTTTACTATCATAAATACATTTTCTGGATCAGCTTTATCAAGTCCTTCAACACCACAATCAGTTTACCGTGAAGCCAATCCATTTCACTCAGTACATACAGGCTCCCTTGCATAATCTGAAAGGCAAGAAATCTTCAGCTTTCAATGGTTTCAACATCAACTGTAAAAAAAAAAAAAAATTAAATAATTAACACTCTGCAAGCTCATCTCCAATCACATTTTATGAATTGATGAATCAGTGGTATTTTGTGCAACAGCTAGAAAATTGTTTGCTATATATAATAGCAACATGTAATTATCCTCTTTCCAGTCAGCGTCATATAATGGGTTATAATGCTAATTTATGTACTAAGCAAATGTATAGTTAGGTCATGCATAGGCTTAGAGCACATGAAGTGAGTCAAATAATAAAAAAAACACAGATTCACAGCTACATGGGATTTAAAGAATATTCTACAGCTTACTAGGCATGGTACCTGTTAATATTCAATCAATTAATTGCCCATTTACCAAGTTTTAAGCTGTGGTTCCCATTTGGGGCAGTTTTCAGTTTTTAATAGAAAAGAGTATGGTTTCCACAGATTTTGTTAAACATTAACCTGCAAAATATATGTGATTAACCAATAAGAGCAGGTATTTATTTCTTCTTGATAAGGACAATGCTAGAACTATCACATAATATGAATTAATAAGGCATTCTCTCCATCTTGTCTTGTCTTGAGGGTTCTTTCCTATTGGGTGTTCTTACTTCATGCATAATGAATGCAAATGCACTGCATGATCACAAAAATCAGGCAGATTTTAAAATTCAGTTTTTTTGCACATTGACAAGTATCCTCAGATCTGATCATTGGCCCTAGGGCCAACAATTCCTTCAGCCTATAAATGAGATCATACTGAGATTTGCTCATTTGAAACTAATTAGCCCTATAGCATGATCTACTATGATAGGCAAACTTTATTTACAATTATTCCATAAGCTTATTTTCTCAACTGCTGCTCAGAGAACGTTGAACATGTGTAGTGTCACTGAAACGCCTAACAAAATTTGAGATGGTGAGCCCCTACTCATTTGAAGGTCTGAATCATTACTGCATGATTCTGACATGGTAAACAATAAATTCAGTACAGTATGAAATCTGTTATGCAAAAACCTCTAGAAAGCCCAGAATTCTAGGAAGGTCATCTCTAATAGACTCCATTTTAAAAAAATAAGTCAAATCTTAAAACATTATTTCATTTTTCTTTGTAATAATAAAACAGTACATTGTACTTGATCCCAGCTAATATATAATTAATCTATATTGGAGGCAAAACAATCCTATTTGGTTTAATTAATATTTACTTAATATTTAGTAGACATAAAGCATGAAAATTCATATTATAGAAAGACCATTTAGCTGAAAACCCCCAAGTCCTGAACATTCTAGATAACAGGTCCCAAACCTGTATATAAAAATGTCTTCCCATTTTTTAGGGTTATTTCTTTTTAAGTGAGTTGAGCAACTAATCATATTGATAAAGAGGTTTCAATTAAATGGCTAACCCTTACAGGCAACTTGATAGCTTAGAACTGATACAACCAAAGAGGTTTGCCTGCATAAATATTTCTTAGCCACATTTGCTCAATCAAAAGTCAAGCATTATGACTTTAGCCAAATTGTAAGAAAATTCTAATTTAAGAACATCACTGCTCTGCCATAAAGGGATTTCTCAGACTGACTCAGCTGCTGATTCATTTTGCTACTGTTTTATTCCCCTGGGGATAAAATCCTAGTAAAAAAAGATGTTAATGGCTTAAGATTTAGCCTTAACTGCTTGTTAAGTTATATTATTTCTGTGACAAAGAGTTGGCTAAGTCATACTCAGATACTGGAAGTTAGCACTATCACTTTCACTTCAAGTTTTTTGCACAATATATATATTATATGTTATCTTCACACCATGATGGTACAGAAAGCCGAACAGTAATCATTTAAACCCTCTACTAACAGCCTTTTGTAACGTTCATTCAAGTCAGTAGATTGTGAACCTTAAGAGATTATATATATATATACATATATATATATATATATATATATATATATATATATATATACACCATTAAGATTACTAGATAAGGACCCAGGTGTTATCCATATGTGCTAAGCATATACAAAACTTGAAGAAAATATTTTAATTTCATACAAAAGTTAAAAATGCATCAGGTCAACGTTTCGGTCTCCATTTAAGACCTTTACCAAGGGTCTTGAAAATTCAAATTATAGAAAAAACATAGAAAAAGCCTATGGGAGCTTCCCATAGGCAAATATAGCATTCGATTCGATCGAATTTAGCAAAT